>JAESVK010001080.1:13383-39785 GCA_017140935.1 Hamamelis virginiana
GGATGGTATTTTGGGAATGTTGTGTGTATAGATTCTACAGAAATCCCTGATATTAAATCTCAACATGTTGCGTGTACAGAAAGACCTGATATTAGATCTCAATTCAATTCGGTGCTGTATCAGCTCCTCCTGGATCCAAGTGAAAGAGTCTGTTTTGAGGCAATCTTATGCGTATTGGGAAAATTTGACAATGCAGAGAGGTGTGTCACTTCATAGTCTTTTATTTCTTCTTTTACTTTCAATTTATATTATTTCCATTCTTCTTTCACAAATTTAAAATTGTATGGCATGCAAAGATTGTGATTCTCCTTTCTGATCCTCCCAATTGCTCAATATTTTACTGCCCAATGTGTGTCTCTTACATTTATTCACTGTAGGACTGAAGAACGAGCTGCAGGGTGGTATCGTTTAACGAGAGAGATTCTTAAGTTACCAGAAGCGCCGTCTGTATCATCAAAGGAATCTAACGTTGAATCAAAAGATGCGCTCCCACCAAAGGCATCCAAAGATAAATCTCAAAAGACAAGGCGTCCACAACCCCTTATCAAACTTGTAATGAGAAGGTTCTATAAGCTCATTTGTCTGTTTTACGTGCCAGAATTTGTTTTCAATTTATGTGGATGCTGTTTTTATATAATCGATTCTCAAAGTTGTCGATTCTCAAAGTTGGAAGTGGGATTGATTTGTGCTCAACATTGGGTTTACTGTTAGTCAGTTACTCTACTTTTTTTTACCACAAGTGTTCTGTCTTGTATTGATTTTTTTTACTTGTAAGTTTTAATTTCCCTGCTTTTGCTTCAGGTTGGAGAGTTCTTTCCGTAGTTTCTCTAGGCCTGTACTTCATGCAGCTGCAAGAGTTGTTCAGGAGATGGGTAAAAGTCGGGCTGCGGCATTTGCTTTAGGCTTACAGGATATTGATGAAGGAGTTCATGTTAATACATTTTCTGAGACTATAGATTCACTCGATTCGGATAGTAATGAAAACTCACACTCTGAAGGTAATATTTCTTTTCTGTTTACTGGTTCACTGCTTGCATAGCATCCTTATGTAATCTTCTAGGGAATCCTTGATCATCAAAATCTGATTTTCTCATTTTAAGGTGCTACTGAATTGTATTGATTTTGTGGGAGTTTTATGTTGCATTTTATATACTTAGTCTATGGTTAAAATTTGAAATAGTTGTTATCTATGTAACCTAGTCATGCATATTTCTTGAAGCGAGTTTAACCTGTTATTTTTATTCTACGTGGATTACATGAAATGGTTAGTTACCTTTGAACTTATCAGGTGGTTTGATTAGCTTTTTACCAGCACAGTACTTTTTGAGTGTATGTGAAGAATGTGACTTTTGGGGAAGTTGATTGAACTGCTTCGACAATTGAATAACTTATGAATTTTGAATTATTTTAATAAATTTGGGTCATGCATCCTATAGGAAGAAGTGTTGCATAATTGCATTTAATTTTGGAGTTTCTCTAAAATTAGGGTAATATGACGATATTGTGTGGATCAGGTTTATATTTTTATTTTTTTTTCAGGAAAATATTGTATGGATCAAAGCACTATAGGTGGCTTTCTTGGCATAGATTTGGTGTGATAAAACAAAAATAGGTATTGTGGGGGAAGTAACTTTATTGCATGTATATACATTTGATGAGAAATGAAAATATATTAGAAAAGAAAGAGATAGATACAAAGAGGAGGAAGAGACTTCCTCCACAATGGGGGAAAAAAAACAAAAAAAAACAACAAAACGAACAAACCCAAGGAATAAACCCCACCTTACTCCTCTATGAAGCTTTAGCTTTGACAGTTGCCCATGCTAGGGTAAATACTTTTGATTTGCTTCTTTATATAGCTCTTTTCTCCTTACATTTGTGTGATGTGTTATGGTAATGAAGAATTAGTTGATCAATTGTTTCTTCATTGTTGCATGGCTATAATAGCGTGGCATAAGTTTTTCTTGTGGCTAATGTGATTTGGATATCCTTCTTGCAAGTCTTCTTTTTCTTCCTCATTTCTATTTTGAGTAGAGTTACAAGTTCTATTCCAAAATCATTTGGGTCTCGAGGGCTCCCTTGAAAGTTAAAGCTTTTATTTGGTTGGTGGCTCATGGTAAGGCTAATACTGTTGACATGCTTCGAAAAAGAAGGCCCAACAAAGTGATATCACCCCATGTGGTTATTGATAGCCTGTTTTAAATTGAATTTTTGCTTTTGGATTATGGTGTCTGCTTTTTTTGTTTTTTTGTTGGTAGGCATTAGTTGGTTTCTTCCCCTTCATATATTCTTCTTGGTGGAGGCTTCTGTTTTTTTTTGCTTTGATGGGGAGAATGGAAGATTTTATGAGATCATACAATATTGGTTATTAGTAGGTGTAGTTGGTTGGAACTGAATGCTTGAATTTTTGATGAGAGAAGGAGGATCTATTTGGACCTTTAGGAATATATCCAAACGATTATGTCTTTTTAGGTTTCAACTCCTAAAGCCTTTAAGTGTGTTCATCTCTCTCTAATTTTGAGGGATTGGAAGGCAGCATGCCCTTTTAGATCTCTTTGCATTCACAAATCTTGGATCTGGCACTTCATTCTATTGGGAAGATCAAGTTTAATTTTGATGGGTTTGCTTTAGGAAAGTTGGTGCCTTGGGAGCTGGAGTCATTTTTTTAGAGATCATGAGGGTAGCATAGTCTACAATGTTTCCATGCATTTTGGTTCGTGGTTTACCATCAGAGTGGAGATTGGAGATCTCTTAGTAGGGCTTAAATATGCTAAGTTTAAGGGTCTTGGGGATTTGGTGGTAGAGGTATAATTATTTCTTGGGCTAAGCATGTGGAAGAGGGAACATGGACTTATCTGCAACTTTTTTTTTTATATATAATAATCAACAAAAATTTTATTAAAGAAAAAAAAAAAAATACAAGTGACAACAAGATGCCCTACAAAAAGAAAGAAAAACAAAAAAAGAAACAAATGCAACAAAAATCTCACACACTGCATTCCAATTCTCCCTAATAACTAATAATGGGACCCCATAAAATTGCTTCAAAATTGAAGCCCATAATGAAGCCAAATACGAAACCTTATCCCACGAAGAACCAATGCTCTAAAATCTCTCCGTGAACATCCTTGAATTTCTCTCCAACTAAAGAACCCAAAAAATGGCCAAAATCACACATCTCCATAATACCAAAATTGTTTTACTAATGCCTAATCCCCGAAAATCTATCTCTAGCATTGGCACACGAGAACTGGGAGGAACCCACACCATATCGAATAACTGAAAAAGAAGTCGCCATAATGCTAAAGCAATGGGAAGAGTAAAAACAAATGATCCACACTCTCATCCTCCAACACACCACTGAGGGGATAAACACATCCTAGGCTGCCTCCTCTGAAATATATCGTCAGTATTAAACTTCCTATGGAGATATTGGCATCTTATGAGAGAGATTGTGGATATTGCTAAAGTGATTGATGTGTTCATTGCTTGGGTTCATAGACCGGCTAATGGAGTGGCTGATTTCCTTGCTAAAAGAGTTGTCTTTATAGGCTTTTATGGGCCATTTTTCCCTCATTGAGAGTTTCCTTAGTTTTTGTGAGGTCTTTCAATGGTTTTGGGTTTCTTTATAGTTTTTTCATTTATCCTTGCTAGGACTTTTTGGTCCTTCTTTGTATGTTTCCTTTTGTTAATAATATTGTCGTTTATCGAAAAAGATAAAAGATGTGTGATGTGGATATCTCTTAGACATGTTTCCATCCTCTTGGAAGCCTACTTTCCCGGCTTTAGTGGGATGAGAGATAAGGTGCTTTGGAGTAGTGTGGTATTGGCTATTATTTGGTTTTGTTTTGTTTTGTTTTTTTTTTGTTTTTTCCTTTATTATTTATTTATTTTTGTTTTTGTTTTTTGTATTATCTTTTTGGCCAGTTAGTTACAGGTCCTGTCTTGGTGCAGTTCCAATTTATTTTAATATACTAATTGTCGCCCTTTTTAGGTGATTCAGTGTTGATTTGTTATTCATGTGGTGGAACATTATGTAATCAAATTCCTTTTTGTTTTGTTTTGTTTTTGTATTTTTACATAGGTATCCGGCGAACAACTTCTGTATCAAATGGAACTGGTGGCAAGGATACAATTGCAAGCTTATTAGCTTCATTAATGGAAGTAGTGCGAACAACTGTAGCATGTGAGTGTGTTTATGTTCGGGCAATGGTAATTAAGGCATTGATCTGGATGCAAAGTCCCCATGAATCATTCGATGAACTAGAATCCATTATTGCATCGGAGCTTTCTGATCCAGCTTGGCCAGCAACACTGTTAAATGATATTTTGCTCACTTTGCATGCTCGTTTTAAGGTATGCAACAAACATCAAAGATTATATACTGTCCAGAGAGCATAGTTATGTTTGTTTGGTAGCCATGCTTCTAATGCATTTTCTTCTTAAATCATACCGAACTGCACCATCTTGTTCTTCTGCTTCTTACTATACTATCTTTTCTATCCAATTTGCATATCGCTTTTAATACATATGACTTATTATGTGACAAAGACATGATTGAAGATCATTAATAAAGTGGGTGCTTTGTAAGCAGTGAGTGGTTGTTTTGCTTTATTGAATTAGGCTTGACAATGTGACAAAAATTCTGCTAAAGTCAGGCTTTGGTTTTTTTAGTCCCTCTTTATTTTGTGGGGTTTGAAGTAGCCATCTTTTCTGTTCAATCATGTTCTTGTCAATACGTGCAAACAATCCCCAGACGGTCACAACCCAATTATAGAGCTCTTTTTTCTCCTTAATCCAAAGTTCTACGGACATATAGTGAATCTGAATTGAAAAGCCCTCTTTATGGTACATGGAAGGTTGGGGAGCCTGAAGTGACGGTGTTGACTTGTATCAACAAGAGAATCCCAACTTTGCAGACTTCTGACCCAAAATGTTCATGTGCCCTACTGGGCCATGCTTGGGGTTTGGGCTCAGCTCGTCAAGGAAATGAATCTTATATTTAGGCTTGAGCTTGTCTCGTTTATGAATGAACAAGTGCAGGCTGCCCGTTAATGAGCTTAGACCAAGGTGCTCGTGAGCAGCTTGATTCATTTGTAGCCCTAATTGGATTGAACTGGAAAGCCTATCATAAATAACTTTTAGATGTGTTGGGTTAAAACCTTTAGCATTTTTGTACTATAAATATGAATTTTGTGTTATGTCCCGGAGGATTACACTTCTTATGCATTGTGCAAGAATCCATAGTTCGATTTTTTTTTGAAGGCACTTCTATTCATTAAACTGTCGAATTTTTTGAATTCGGGCCAACTGAATCTAGTAAAAAAGAAAACCATAGTCTTTTTGTGGATTCAAGTGTTCAAATAAAACTTCGTTCTTGAAGCAATAAAAAGAAAGAAAATAAAATAAATGAATTACAATATTAATAAATAATGGGGCTTTTTTTTTTATTCCAGTAAAGTAAATAAAAAAAAGGAAGAAAAGAATAATAAGAAATAATAAAAAATGACACTTTGATTCTAACATCATCTAGAATTAGCATAACTTGTTAGAGTCATCTCTTTTGTTGCATAAGCAATTACTTGTGCAGATGTTTTTGCCTTATTGCTGAGTTTGTAGTTTTATACACTACCATATTAAGCTTTTTGCTTCTTTTGTATGATGCAATTTGGATGGTTCCATACCCTTAATTGTGTAATACATTGTTTTCCTTTTGTATTGGGTTGTTAGGCAACTCCAGATTTGGCCGTCACTCTTCTTGAAATTGCAAGAGTTTTTGCGACTAAAGTTCCTGGGAAGATTGATGCTGATGTGTTGCAACTACTGTGGAAAGTAGGTTTAGATTCTATCCAATCCTACAATAAATTTTTACTGATTGCTTTTAATTTAAACGGATCACTTTTAAATTTATTTTAATCTTTATAGTTTTCTATTGGTTCTCATGTTTTGAACCATAAAGCTTCTATTTTTATATTTATATTTTTTTTTTTTTTTTTTTTCTAGTTTGTGAATATTTGTAGGTAACAAATTGGGGAGTGATTATTAACTTGTATGCAGCATTTTTTTTCTATTCTTTTAGGTAATTCAACATAAGTGGCAAGCCCAATGTGCCAAAACTGTGCAAAGAGTAAAAATAGAAGTTCATTACCATAAACCCATAGATAAAGTGATTTAAACTGATCTTCTTATGTCCTTTCATGTTTATTCCTTGTCATAAACAATCCTCCATTTTGATTCTTCCCAAATACAACATAGTATGTTTAGTCCCTGTCATAATGCTCATTCATACACTAGGTTATTTAAGCATGTAATGCACATGCTTTTAGAAGCCTATTTTGTCTTTGCCAAAAGTTTCTTTGTGCTGTTTCTACTTGATTTTTCACTTTAGTTTTCCCCCACTTGTACCTGGTGGAGTTGATTTCTGTATTTTGTATTTTTGTGCTCTTTGGATTCTAGGGTTGGGATGTTTTTGGCTTTTGGCTTTTCTTTGTGTGAGGACTTCTCAGCCTTCTTGTTTTTTGGTCCTTCATTAATAAAGTCGTTTATCAAAAAAAGAAAAAAAAAAAGGAAAAAAAGAGAGATTAAAAATCGTGCTCTTTGATTGGCATGGTCAAATAAGTTATTTTTCTGTTAACTGTTCTCAAGACAATTTCCTCATCCTTCTAAATTACCTTTTGTCCATTTTATGTTTATAATTGTCCGTGTCATTTATATGTCCAGTGTCCAATTAGGAAGTGGCTTATCTGAAAGTTACTTGAAAAATCTACAGAAATGATGTTTACCCACATGGATCTAATGACTGTTTCATTTCCAGACGTGCCTTGTTGGTGCTGGTCCTGATGGTAAACATACAGCTTTGGAAGCAGTCACAATAGTTCTTGATCTACCACCCCCACAACCTGGGTCTATGTTGGGACTTACATCAATAGATAGAGTATCTGCATCTGATCCAAAGTCGGCTCTGGCATTACAAAGATTAGTCCAAGCAGCAGTAAGTGTCTTATTTTATCAATAGAATATTTTACTGTGCTTGTCAGTTACTGTTCACCCTAGAAATACTGTGGATTTATTTTATTTTATTTTTATTTTGTTGATTTGTGGACTGATACACATGCAGGTATGGTTCCTTGGAGAAAATGCAAATTATGCTGCTTCTGAATATGCTTGGGAATCTGCAACCCCTCCTGGTACTGCGTTGATGATGTTAGATGCGGACAAAATGGTTGCTGCTGCCAGTTCTCGTAACCCTACTCTAGCTGGTGCTTTGACTCGACTCCAAAGGTGTGCTTTCAGTGGGAGCTGGGAGGTATAACTTTCCACCTGGGTGGTCAGCTGAGTGATAACATGCCTAATGGTTATGTATAGGGATGGCAATGGGGTGGGTTAAACAGTGTATCCTCCATGCCCTCTGTAGAAGAATGAAATCCACTCTGTCCCACATCGCCTAAATGAAAGGCTTGCTATAACTTTATATACCTGTATCGGGCCCTCCACCTTTAAGCTTAGGCTTTTAGGTTGGAAACTTAACATGGTATCAGAGCATGGTTCTGTAACCACCACGCTGTGCCACCACACCTAGCCCTAGCCCCACCGCGGCCCTACCTCTCTCTCTCTCTTCACCACGGCTCTCTTTTTCTCTCCCTCCACCTAAGAAGCTTAGGCTTTTAGGTTGGAAACTTAACATGGTATCAGAGCATTGGTTATCCACGTGACAAGGCCCAAACGAGCCTGCACGTAAGGGGGGGTGTAGAAGAATGAAATCCACTCTGTCCCACATCGCCTAAATGAAAGGCTTGCTATAACTTTATATACCAGTATTGGGCCTTCCACCTATAAGCTTAGGCTTTTAGGTTGAAAACTTAACACCCTCGTTGGGTAGTTAGTGTTTTAAAAATGATAATCCATCACAGGTTGGGATGAAATAGTTCAATTCATGTTTTCCAACCTTGACCATTCAGCGAATGAAAAAGGGACTAGATTTAAGGGTCAAAACACATTAATTTAGACTCCCATTGATTGACAAAAAGAGGAAAGGAAAAGGAAAATACAATCACTTCCACTCACTTTTTGTGCATTTGGTTGTCACTAGAAAAAGTGTGAAGGTTGTGGACCACACAACTACTCTTTCCTGCAGGAAAATGTTTTCTACAAAATGCATCCTGCATTTTTAATAAGAAAAAACATCTCAGGAAAGTTTTAACTTTTTTTGTAAACCAAACACTAACTAGAAAAGAAAGTTCCACCAAGTTCTTTTTCCTTTACTTTCCTCCATTGCCCTCTCTTGTACAAGTTTCTTGTCAACCAAGCGCAGCCTCAATGATTTTATTTTCCTTCGATGGCATGACTGTTTGATGTATTTGCAATTCATCGTCAGTACTTTTTTTTTTTTTTTGGGGGGGGGGGGGGGTAACTTTGACTTTCTATCGGTGTTAATAAAATTTGTGTGGTTGTTTTTTGTATGTGTTAGCTGACAAAGTAGTTGGGATTACGGTTTTGTTGACTTGAGCTAGATTAGTATCATACTGCATATATTGCCAGGATATCTTTGATATAAACAGTGTTGTGTGTAATGTTGCATTTATTTTCCTCATCTCTTCTGGTTTGAATGGAGACTACAGGTTCGCATCATTGCTGCTCAAGCTCTTACAACAATGGCAATCAGGTCTGGTGAGCCTTTTAGGCTACAGATCTATGAATTTTTACATGCATTAGCACAGGGTGGTCTGCAGTCTCAATTTTCAGATATGCATCTCAGTAATGGGGAAGATCAAGGGGCCAGTGGTACGGGGCTTGGAGTTTTAATAAGTCCAATGTTAAAGGTTCTTGATGAAATGTATAGCGCTCAAGATGACCTGATCAAGTAAGAGCCACTGTCTTCCTTCTCCCAACTTTTAATGTTCCATTCCTGTCATGGACCCTCACAAAAGGTTTGCATGTCGATATTTAGGGAAATACGCAACCATGATAATGCAAAAAAAGAATGGACTGATGAAGAACTTAAGAAGCTATATGAAACCCATGAGAGGTTGCTAGATCTTGTGTCATTGTTTTGTTATGTTCCAAGAGCGAAGTATCTTCCTTTGGGGCCGACAAGGTACGTATATTTTCATAGTGGATTTTGTCTTTGAGATGCTAAATCATGTTGTTCTCTGTTTTATTTGGAACAAATGATCAATGAATTCTTAATTTTTTGTACAAAGAGGCAATTCTCAAATAAGGAGATGAACTCTTTTTTATTTATTATTATTATTATTAATTTATTTTATTTTATATAGGAAGTGGTCATTATTAGAAGGAACCAAAGAGGTACAGAGGAGAACAATATGTTCCACCTTACAAAACACAAACCCGGAAAGATAAATTAACAACAAAAAACCAAAGCCGCACCTTTAATGACAAAAAACGACACAAGCCCTCAAAAGCAACTTGAGGTGGATACAAGTGCCCCCTGCAATCGCAGCCCTCTTAGACAAAAGATTTGCCTCACAATTTTTGGATGCAAGGATCCACTTACCCTCGATCTCCATAGACCTTGCACTCTCTTATCTACTTGACGATATTATCATATCTTCTGTAGTTTCTCCTCCTTTCTCTAACCCAGCTCACAATCCGCAAACAATCTCCTTCCACAATAAGCTGACTAAAACCCAACTTGGAAACTTCTTAAGAGTCCTTCAAGCACGCAATTCCACCTTAATAACACCCTCTTTACTGTTAGGCTTAGAATAACAAAAAAATGACTTCCCCATGGTGATATCTAAAAACACCTCGTACTCCAATCCTACTGAAGTTCCCTGAGGAAAGACCATCAAAATTTAACTTCTCAACTCCAAATTACATAATTATCATCGTACATGACTCAAGGGACTCCTTACCCTAAATAAGATTTACCAAAACTTAAAGGTATATAGCTTTTATGTTTTATTTTTTTTTTTCATTTAAATGAAGAAAAAAGAAAAAAATCTTAGCATATGTGTTAAAATTTATACTCGGTTCATTTTTTTTTTTGGTTGGAAATTTATATTTCCCAGTTCTTCGTGTTTATGAATTTGAATTTTTAATCTTACTGTGTATTTATCTGTAAATGTTCTGATTCTTTGTCTAGCACATTTTTGATGCACTAATATGTATGTTATCACATTACCCTTGAGGGATTAATTTCATTTGTGGTTGGTAGATCTAATTTGTTGTTGACTTGTATTTGTTATACCATCAGCAATTTGTGATGCAGTCTCACAGCCAAAATTATATTTGTCATTGAGGGATTGAGAGTTGTGGTGGTCTATTTTTGAAATTACCGCTATTTTTTTTTTTTCAAAAGATTTTTTTCATTAGTATATTTTGATGAGTTCAAATCAGCAGTTTACTAATTGTTGTAAGATTTGAAACTTGGATGGAACTTTATTCGCTCCAGATGTGGAATTTGTTTGTGGAAGTTACTAACAAAGCATCTAGTACATATGTTGAAGCTTTCGCACTCAACCTATTAGAACTGGTTACTCTTGCAGTGAAATTCCAGTTGGATATTACTGGTAGTTTAAACCATAATATCATGTATGGATATGCAAGGTTTAGGTTTTAATTTGTGTTTGAACTTCAGTCACCCCTGAAGTGAAATAGATTCCCCAAGGTCTGAAATCATGAATGTGGATTAGAGTGGTCATCCAGCCACCTGTCTTCAGCATGGGCTGAGAGGAGGATGATTGCTGAATAAAGGATAGGAAAATTTCTTGCAAGAAATTTGTTAGAGATGACAGATAAAGCCAAAAGTACAAAAGAATCTGTTGTGAAGAGCAAGAAAAGGGAGCCAATAATAGGGAGGAAAGGAAAAAGGAATATACAAAACAAGCAAAACCCAACAATTCCCACTTCACAACATAAAGAAGCACCAACCACATTAGACAAATCCAATCATTTCAAAAGGAAGAAAATTCCTAGAATGGGTTATATATTAGTAGAAAAGGACATGATTGTCGTGTTCCAGCAAGATCACGGAGTGTCGTTTATAGCAACTCCCTAACATCCGGACATAGGTACAAGACTATATATATATGTGCATGTTAGTGAGTTTATTATACCGGACATAATATATATATATATATGTGTGTGTGTGTGTGTGTGTGTGTGTGTGTGTGTGAAAGAAGTGCAATGAGTAGAATAATGAATATAATAGCTGATAAATAAAATAAGTTCCAGTATGAGAAGACATGACACACTTCTTGTGCACAATTTGTGGTCAATGAAGGTGGACACAATTTTAAGTGTTCAATAAAGGTTGATGTGAGTTTAGTGTAAAAATTTGCCTAACATGCCAATTGTATAGATGGAGAAGTGTCCTACACATTATAGAGAATAGGTAGGTATAACTAAAAATACCATATGCAAAGAAACAACCAAAATGACTCATCCTTGATTTATGGTTTTAGGACACTAATGTTCAAACTTTTAGTGTGAGCCACCTCACCAAAGTCTGAATATTGAAATGTCAAATCTCTTTATGAGCTGGTGGGCCAAAGAAAAATTATAAAAAAAAACATGAAAGTAACAAAGAAATTAATTTGAAATTGTAATTTGTATTGTGCCCTATTTGGCAAACTCATTGTACGTGCCACTTTCTTGTACTTCAAATGCAATTACATTTTACTCTTCTTCATTATTTATTTATTTATTTGGCAAAAATGATCTTAAATAGGAAAATATATATGTTGCTGTATTTTTTGTTTGATTGCAATTCAAAATTCTTTTCTTTTTGTATTATGTTAATTTGTGTTCTCAGCAATTCAATTGTATGTGTTTTATTTATTTATTTTTTTTTAAATTTCTCAGTTTAAATGTCAAATGAGTTAGTGTTATAAGATTTACTGATCGTGTTTTCTGCAAATGCTTTGTGTACAAGTGCTATTACTGGCGCGTCAATCATTTCGTTTTCACTGTGATTTGTTCTATTTTCTTTTCATCCCGTCTCTGATTACACTTTGAATGTTATGACAGTGCAAAACTTATTGACATCTACCGCACAAGGCACAATATAAGTGCATCAACTGGTTTGAATGATCCGGCTGTTGCTACGGGAATATCTGACCTTGTTTATGAATCTAAATCAGCCCCTGCTGACCCTGATGCACTAGATGCTGACCTAGTAAATGCTTGGGCAGCAAACCTTGGTGATGATGGCTTGTGGGGAAACAATGCACCAGCAATGAACAGGGTAAGAATTCTGGCTTATCTAAAATCTAAGTTATGTTTTCTCTATTGAACTATAATTTGGAGCAAAAGTATTTTCAACCTTGGTTATTCTCGATAACAGTAGAGCCTAATTATGAGGATGGAGCCGTTAAGCCTTGGCTTGCTCTTTCCAAGAACTCACTGCAAGCATTCCACTGGAAACACAGCTAGACCTTTTTATTTTGATTTTTGAAGGCTCAGTATGCTTGGGACCAACCAAAGATTTCTATCTTCTCGGCATTCCCTCCCCGAGATTCTGTTCTTAGTTATAATCATTCACAGTTAAAGACTATGAAAAAAGAATGGGGCTTGAAGGACTAAAGGTGGAAAATTTTGACCTATACCCAAAGAAAAGAATTCTAGTTGGCCATTGTCACGATAGGAATGAATTCAGCTGCCCAAGTTCTAACTGTTTAAAAAGGGTAGGATAGGGGTTACTGGTTAGGATCCCTGACCCAATCCACTCAAAATCGAACCTATGGTTTTTTTATTTTTATTATTAAGTTTTTATTTTAAAAATTGATTTTGTTTTTAATGTTATCAGTGCAATTGATTCTGGCAATCTTTATTACCTAACTAACCCTGACCATGCCAGCTCTATGAGAATAGAGATAAATCATTGATACTTCAGGTTTCTTGTTGGTTCCACGAAAGTTCACTTGAATCCCTCCTCCTGTAAAGAGAGCATCGCCATGTGTTTTGTAAACCACACACTTGCCTTCTTAGTTGAGCTTTGATCCTTCCTATACGGCGAGACAACTCAAAAGATTTTTAATTATGAAAACATTACTCAGCTTAGTTACAAAAGTACCATTCACCAATCCACATTTTCAAAAGGTGCTACTCCCTTTCTTGTAAACTCCCCTTTCTATTAAATTATAAAGTGCCTTGTATTTTTGAAAGGCCGAGTTAGATTTGGAACAGTAACCAGGGGTGCCAATAAGGGCTCACTCCTTGACCAAACTAACAACAGTCAATGAATCTGAAGTGTTAAGTAGTACCTTTAAAGCATTAGAAATCAGTTTCACTTTTCCACAGGGTAATTTCTCAAACTATATGATGTATTGACACGTATACTGTGGGCTTGGATCTTCTGGTGGATCCTACTTATTTTCATGGTACAGACTGTACTGTTTGAAGGATTTTTCCCCGTCCTATCCCCCCTCCAACCACCAAAACCCCTTTCTTATACTGCCACGAAAAAGTGAGGTGTTTTGGGTCCTATTCTAGCCTAGAAATTGGTATGAGTTTCACGTCAAATCATGGGGCTTGGATGCATTGGACCTTGTCCCATTGCATGTGTGAATCATATCATACATAGTCTTGAGGATGGCTGTACACACAAATTTCGCGTTTTTAAAATAAACACCGAAAAGAGAGTTAGACAAATGTTGATTTTGATTAATATTTGTAAAGTGTGAAGTACAATCTCTGTTGATCTTTTACAAAAGCTAAAAATTCTCTGATTCTTCTCTTGGTAGATTTCTTGATTCAAAGGTGATGATCACTTGTTCTTGAATCTGAAGGGTTTAAAGACTTTGTTGAACTTGATCTTCAATTTGAAAGGCTTAAAGCTTGATTTTCAATTTTGAGGCTTTGGATCTTTACTTGAACGGTTTGATCTTCAACTTGAAGGGATTTGATCTTCAACTTGAAGGTTTGATGAATGCTTTGAATTCAACTTGAAGGGCTTGATGCTTGATCTTCAACTTGAATGCTTGATTGTTGGGAAATTCTTCAGAGCTTTGATGTTTCAATCCGAGAGAGCTTCTTTGCTTGAGAATTGTCGTCCTCCAACCTTTGGAGGTCACCCCTATTTATAGTGGTAGGGAGTAGAGTGTTTGGATAGGAATTGGCTTCTTAATAATTATCCTTATTTATTTAATTTATAAGGATAAATATTAATTATTTGGGAGTCATTCTTATCTGACCATGTGGTACCATTTGATTGGTTTACTTCACTTGGATGACAGATAAATATTTATTTGAATAATTATCCTTATTTAATGAGTGATAAGGATAAATATTAATTTTAAATAATTATCCTTAATTGGCCCAGTGTGATAGGTGGCAAGATTCGATTTGTCCACTTAATCACAGATTTAAAACACATGACTAATTGTAATTTGTTAAGCTTGTGTAAGATAGGACACTTGGCGATTTCTTATTTGCCTTTAGGGTATCCTAGTGGGTCCATTTGATGGCACATAACACATTTTGATTGGTCATGATTTAACTGGCTTAAGCCATGTGGCAATTTGTGATTGGCTAGAAATTTTCCATCTCTACAATGGCCTCCTCTACTTCTCTATTGACTTAATTCTTTCTTTATGAAGTTTTTGTGATACTACTAAACTGGTCATGAATTGCGGTATTATTGAAGCTGAGAATGTCATTGTTTTGGACTATAGTAGGCATTGAATTTTGATTGTAGCTTGCTTTATCATCATCTGTTAGAAATAGTTCTATACTTCTATATTTCTTGTCATTTGAATTTTGACCCACTTATTCATGTTCTGAGAAAAAGGATCATTTCATAATTACTTTTTGTCAGGTTAATGAATTTCTTGCTGGTGCTGGAACTGATGCTCCTGATGTTGAGGACGAGAACATCATCTCTAGACCTTCGGTTAGCTATGATGATATGTGGGCAAAGACACTCTTAGAGACTTCAGAGGCCGATGTATGAGTTCTACCACAATTCTTTATAAGTAGGCATAGCATGAAATGGGATGGAATATGGAAGAATAGTTGTACTTAGCGAGTTTCTGGACTCTGAATAACTAAACCTATTTATTAAGTGTGTTCCTCTGATTTTGCAGGGAGATGATGTGAGGTCATCTGGTTCATCTTCCCCAGAGTCAACAGGATCAGTTGAAACTTCCATATCATCTCACTTTGGTGGCATGAACTATCCGTCATTGTTCAGTTCACGGCCATCCACCTACGGGGCTTCACAATCCTCGGTATATGGCGAATATGAAGACATTATTTTAATTTTATCTCTGCTTTTTCGGCTATGGTATCCATTAGCCTAACTTCTACTTTCAAGACTCTACTTGAGTCCTAGACATATGAACCACAAATTGCATATTCAGATTGTGACACTTGTTAAAGAATAGAATCCACTCTATCCCACTTCGCCTAAATAAAATGCTTGATATAGCTCCATATACTTCACCTACAAGCTTAGGCTTTTACGTTGGAAACTTAACATGGTATCAGAGTATTCGTTATCCACTTGACAAGGTCTCCACGAGCCTACACGTGAGGGGGAGTGTTGAAGAATAAAATCTACTATATCCCACGTTGCCTAAATAAAAGGCTTGCTATAGCTTCATATACCTGTATTGGGCCCTCCACCTACAGGCTTAGGATTTTAGGTAGGAAACTTAACAACACTTACATATTCTAAAGTGCTCAGCACATCTCCACTTCCTATTTCTTTTACAATCTGTTAGTGTCACAATCTGGATATACAATATGTTGTTCATGTTCTAGTCCTGTGGATATGTCAAAAGAGGTAGTGAGCCAGCTATTCAAGCTCTTGGGAAACACTTGACCATTTTTAAGGTGGTTTCATAAAAAACCTGCATGTTGTTATTCTTGGGTTTCTTGAATTGGTCCTTTGGAGGTTGCATCATCTATCTTACTCTGGAAACTCCTGCCTGATGTATCAATCCAATTCAAAGCCTGTTTTTCCTCATCAGGCAGCAACTTGCACTGTTTTCTGCTAGAATGACTGCCACCACCTGTTCATTGCTATATAATTTCTACTAAATATAAGTTATCTTAGTTTTCACCTTTTGTTTTTCTTATCAATTTTTTCTTTAAATGCTGGTTTTGGATGCTAGGAACTGTTAAAGATCTGAGTTTTGTAAGCGTAAGTTAGAAAGTTGAATTAGTTTGTTGTCAATACTTTATTTTTTTTAATATATACAGACTAGGTATTTTAATTTTTATATTATTTTAGCATATAGAAACAGATTTTGGCTGCTGGATTGATTTTTCATGCTATCTTGCCCGTCACTTTTAATTTTGTTGCTACACCACTGTACTTAAAGCATCAAGTTGGTAACATTTAAACCCCTGCTTCTCATCCGGGATCCTCTATTGCCTGCATGAGGGCTGCTATGCAGCGATGGTAGAGTTGTGGTTACTTGTGTGCCCTTACGTGTTTGTGTACATATGACTTACTAATAATTAATGTTTAGGTAAAATCACTGACTAAGGAGGTAAAAAGTGAGGAGCATGGAAGCAACTATAAATAACTTGGGAACACACAAAAATTGTGGATTATTATTATTATTATTTTTTGTTCAACAAATAGAGCAAAAGAATATCTCTAGTTCATAGTTTGGTTTCTTGTTCTTTTGGTGGACATAAAGTTAGGAGATAAAATGCAAGCACTTACAACTTTTATAGTCTATATCTCCAGTTCTGATTTTTTACATGTCTTATAAATGTGTACCGGCTTAAGGAAATTCTAAAAGCATCACGTTACCTGTAGTGGCTGAATTGCTAAGGCACTGTTTGATTATCATTTTCAAAGTATTCTTCCCATTTTGGAGGCCCAGAAAATGATTGTTTGCTCCAAAGGCAGAATTCTACTTCTAAAATCTTAACAAATCAATGCCACGGCATTGCCTACAAGCCAATACTGGGGGTCTTTAAATTTTGTTTGTCATGGAAAATACATTGTGCATCAAGTTGACACATCAATTGTCCACAACAGGAGAGGCCAGCAGCAAGCAGGTTCAGCAATCCATCAATGGGTGGTTCGTCATCAATATATGAGGGTCTAGGTTCTCCGGTAAGGGCTCATAATCTCTTATCATCTCTTATCAAATTAGTGCTGTATCTTATGAGTTCTGAGTTTTACTTCTTTATGCCTGTTCAGATTAGAGAAGAGCCTTCATCATACACGTCACCTGTTATGCAAAGATTTGAATCATTTGAGAACCCCTTGGCTGGGCATGGTTCCCAAAGTTTCGGATCCCAAGATGAGGAACGAGTTTCTTCTGCAAATCCACAGTATGGAACGGCACTCTATGACTTCACTGCCGGTGGAGATGATGAGGCAAGTTAAATGTTGGTCTGGCTTTTGTAAATAACATTCCTGGTTTTTGACTCAAGAAGGATCGACTTTCCAATGTTTCAGCATTGATTTCTGCTATGATGCTTTCACTTTGGGTATAAAGTTGGAATCTGAGATTTGTGTGTGATAGGCAATATAGTTGTCCACAAAATTTCAGTAATCTCGTAGACAAGCAGCTGGATTAGGGTTTAATGTGTCCCATGCTTTAATGTCTTCTGCTATCCTCAAACCTGCCTTTTTGATTTTGGTGGAGACATGGTGATGATTAATTATGGCTTTCCTTTCTTGCAGTTAAACTTAACAGCGGGAGAAGAAGTCGAAATAGATTATGAAGTTGACGGCTGGTTTTATGTAAGTATACAAAAAGAAGGGAATTGAAAAAAGAAGGAAAGTTTGATCACGTCATTTTAAGCATATGTCAATAGTCAATACCCAACATCTAAATAGCAAGATTAGTGATTTTTCTGCCCTAGAAGCTCTTGAACATGATTGAACTTCCCTGCCGCCAATTTAAAAGAAAAAAAAAAATCTCATTGGTGGGTTAACTAACTGGTTTTCAGAAGTGGCTGTAATTTTTATAGGACTCATGATCATCACTGATGCACCGACATTTCACACTTTTTGCAGGTGAAGAAGAAACGCCCTGGGAGGGATGGAAAAATGGCTGGGCTGGTCCCCGTTCTCTATGTCAGTCAATCTTGATATGAATGATATATGTTGCAAGAAAGTTCAGTCTGCCATTTCTCTTTCTGCATGGTTTTTACAAGCTAATTTAGTCTCGTTAACTGTTTGGGAGAGTTCTAATCGGCTATTTAGCTTTGTCATTCCTTCATTCATCAGAAATACCACTTGCAGGAGGTCCATTTGGCTGGTGGAATGACTACAATTTTTCCCAACCCTCTGTCATTCACTAGGGTGTTGGGTTTCTTGATGATCCAAATTTTTCTGAGCGAAGTTAGTTTCCATGGAGATATATGGCCAGCATGCCCTCTTCTGTTGATTTTCTTATTTGTATCATATGCATGTTTTGATTTCATTCCTTTTGGTTTCTTTCTCATTTTTGGTTTTGTTATAGTAACTGCAGAAATACCCAATTCTTTTGAGTGAAAAATTGGTTTTAGCTTCCCTCTAGTCTTTTTCAGATAGGAGTTTGATATTCTGAGGATTTTTTTTTTCTCCCTTCTTATGTTTGTATCAAGTATAGTATGTAATATATTAAATATTCAGATAATTACGTAATGAAGTGGATTTTGTAATGTATCGATTTGTTCTTATGTGCTCTCATCCCCTTCATTTGTAGCTGCAGGCCTGCAAGCTGTAGAATTTTAGGGGTGTAAATATGTTTTGATGTTGGATTGGTCTTGTGCATGACCTGGACACACACACACATGTTCACTCACCCAGCCTACTTTATCAAAGGCAATAGCAAATTAGTTGTGGAACAAGTCCCTTAAGAGAGGAATTACTCGATTACAATTACCCCACCACTTATCCAACCACAATCTCAACCTTCTGCCATTTTCTGTGCCATACTTCCTTAACCTCCCCATAAAGCAATTTCTATTTAAGGCAAACCTCCATAATAACCCATTTTACCAAGAACTTGGATATAAAATTAAAAACCAATTAAAAACAGTTTGATTGACAATGGATTAATTTCAATATTTATTTGCCCAAATCGCCCACAACTTTATAATTGTTTGCACACAAATTGGCCTTCGCGGTGTACGCGGGCGTGCCAGAACCAAATTGGTAGGTTCAAATCAAAGCCAGTCTTTTTGATCCCGAGCGCCGATTGATAAGAGGAAAGTCAAGAAATCAATCAAATTAATTTTCAACCGATCAATAAGCCACTTTAAAATCAAGGATGAATGAATGGATGATAGGCGATTGTGAAAGGGTTGTGGTTCTTTCCTTTATCAGAGTTTTTTTTGCCTATGATAGATTAATAGGACTTTAACATAAAATTAAAGAAATGTAGAATGTAGAAGAACAACAATTAAATTAAATGAGTAGAATGAATTAATTTAAAAGCAATGTAAGCTAGCTAATTTAATGAAATAAGAGCGGGCTAATTTAATGAAATGTAAGCAAGCTATTCTAAGGAATTGTAGAAAATTACCATTTAAATAAAAGTGATTATAGATAAGAAACTGAAGATAAATGCTGAAATTGAAATGCTAGATGCTAGATAAACTAGAAATTGAAGTAGTGTGGGTGACGTTGAGTGTGTTTTAAATTGTCCAATTGGATTACAAAGCCTATTCTAATTGTCCAATTGGATTAGTCCAAATTTATTTATGGTAATAATAATATTTGCATTATGAGGGGGGAGTTGTTGAGCTCATGTTTTGTATTTAATGAATGATTTACTTCTATCACGTCTTAATTTTGACAAAAGAAAAAAAATAAAAAAAGAAGTGACATTGATGTGATGCGAATGGAGGAGAGAAGCGAAATGGTGCACGACACGATAACTCAATAAAATATCATTATTAATTTCATTTTCCATTTTGCATTCCTCCATGTATTTGCTTTCAACTGTTTTGGCCATAACACAAAACAAGCTTTAATTTGGCCTGCTTATATATATATATATATATGTGGGTAGTGGGAGAAATAAAGAAATGAGAGATGGATATAAAAAATAATTGTTCTTTAATATAATTAAGGTGAATTAGTGAGGGTGGAGGCGAATGGGAAGACCCTTGGCAGGCATGGGCATGGGATTAACAATCATCTTCTCATCCGGAACCAATTTCTCCCATTTAAACCTCTTCACAATATTATGCATGAAAACAAGTATTTCCAATCGGGCATATTCTTTTCCAGGGCACATTCTGGGTCCACCCCCAAATGGCACGTATGTGTATGGCGCTGGCCCGCTTCCTTCAAATCTACTCGGGTCGAATTTTTCCGGCTCCGGAAAGCATTCCGGATTTCTATGCGTCGAGTTTGCACTCCAATATAACTGCATGCACCCAAACAAATACTCGTATCAAATTAAATAAGTAATACCCGTACCATGAATCGAGAAACCAATGTAATTGTTACCTTCCAACCCTTTGGAATGGAGAAACCAGCAAAGATGAAGTCATTAATAGCTTCTCTGAAAGCTCCTTGGAGTGGTGGTGCGAGTCTCATCACTTCGCATGCTACGTTCCAGGAATATTTCATCTTCTGAATGTCATCCCACGTCAGCACCTCACCTGCTGATTTCGATTTCGCTATCTCCATTTGCTCTATATATTCATAAAGCAAATGATGATAACATTAAATAATGGTTTAATTTAGCAAATAATTAATAAGATAGGTAGATAGATTAATTACCCTTGTAGACTTGATGGTAGATTTGAGGAAGCTCAGCAAGATACTTGACAATAAAAGTGACAGCAGCACTGGCAGTGTCATGGCCACCGATCAACAACCCCAAAATCTTATCAGCAATATCCAACTCATTCATAAACTGTCCGTTTTCATCGCTCGTCAACAGCATATGTGACAATATATCTTGAGTGGGCGATGCCTTGTTCTCTGCAAGATCAACCTTCCTTTGTTTTATGATGGCTCGCAGCTCTTTCCTTATGAAATTTGAGGCTTTAATCCCTCGATGAAAGGGCGTCCCAGGTAAGTTTATGGGAATTGAAATGATCCCAGAAGCAATCAGATTAAAGGGCTCTGCAAATTTCGCCACATGATTTGGATCCTCAATGCTCAAAAACAAACGACAAGCTAACCCAAATGTGAATCTCTTTGCAAGAGGGAAAACTGTGACTGCTTCTTTATTATCCCAATCAGAAGCAAAGTGTCTTTGTGCTATTGTATCCATAATTCCTACGTATCGCTGCAGAGCTTCGGGTTTGAAGAATTGAGGGAGCATTTTCCTCATTTTCTTCGATTCCTCTTTCGATGAAGTTTGCATAGATGATGGGAAAATCTTGTTCACGGAGTCCGGCCACCATGCCACCACCAGCTTGTTCTCGTTGGAGAATAAAAACTTGTTGCCGGCTGCGCCGCAGATGACGGCGGTGGGTTCTCCGAAAAGGGAGGTTTTGAAGACTTGAAAGGAGTATTTGGTCATGCGGTCGAATATGAACTTTTGGGGATGACCTTTCCAGCCTGTGGATAAAAATTCGAGGCTTTCGCCGATCAAAGGCCAACCCGTCTTTCCCGGCGGGAGGTTGGGGCCGGTGAAGTGGGATCTGTGCTTGTAGAAGAGGTAGTGGAGAGAGAGCGTGACGGAGAGAACAAAGAGAAGGAGGAGAGAGAGGTAGACGAGTTCCATGTCGTCGGTGCAGAAGGGAAGAGAGCCCAAACGCGTTGGTGTGTGTGAGTTTGTTAGGCAGATTTTTCCATTTTATAGGCAAGAAACTAACCAAGTAACCATAACGGGGTGGCATATATTATGATGTGGTTGTGGCAATATCAAAGTAGTAGAAAGGGGACCTCGATAGCCCAAGTTAAATTGTTGGATGCTTATTATTATTATTTTTTTGGATCCTTTACTCTTTTGTTATGGATGTTATGTATGTCATTTAAAAATCACAGCGATCCAATGTCAGACTCTTAAAATACAAACTATGAAAATTTGTAACTGCTCAAAACTGTTACAGTTTTCTAAATGACATTTCTGAGAAACCGATCGTTGGATTATTTTGATTTTTGTCACGCATATATGACATGCATAAGAATAGTATATATCCAATCCAATGGTTGGTTTTTCAAAATATCTATCCCACAATTGCCTATGAATTTCATGCTCATATGCTGATAAGATCACTTCTCTCGCTATATATATATATATATATATATATATATATATATATATATATATATATCAATCATGATTAATAAATTGCTCAATTACAAGAAATGAGATTGAAATTAACTTGGACGTACGTCTCCTTCCAAAGAGAGGGAGATGAAGATCGAGAGCTGGCATGGATATATAGAGAGGTGATATAAATTAGACTGTTGATCAGGGCCGGCCCTGAGATTTAGGGGGCCTAAGCGAACTTCCAAAATGGGGCCCTACGTCATAATGACACAATTTTTTTTTTTTTTTTTTATTTATAACTACCAATTTTTATTATTGTATTTGTTAGTACACATACAAAGTTTGATGGTTCATATCATTACTACAATCATTTAGTAAAAGAAAACGCAATTACAAAAAAAGAGGTTGAATAGAAAAACATACCGACTCAATTTCACTATCTTCATCCACAAAGTTTTCATTCTCAGTCACATTCTGATGTTTTTCAGTCAAGACTTCTTCAACTGAACTTGAAGCATCTGTTTGTTTATTACTAGTAATAAACTTATCAAGAGCTTCTACTTGAGATTGAATAAATTCTTCTATTTTTTGCTTCTTTTTCCTTTTTTCATGTCCAGAAATATACTTTATACTATGAGGCATAATTATATGATCAAACCTAAAACAAGAAAGAAATTAAAAATCAATTAACTTCTCTACAAAATTCATAAGAAATTTTCAATGTTTATGTATCAAATTTTATTTCTTATATCATAATGTTTCGATTAAAAAAAAAAAAAAAGTAATACGAAGCTAATACAAAAGCACGTCCAAACTTCTAAATCAAAATATAAAAATCTCACTCTCATAACAAATGACAATAATATACTATAATACCAAGCAAATATAAAGTCCTAATTCCTAAATTAAAATCCTAAATAGAAAATTTAAATCCCATATCAAATAAATAATAATAATAATAAATTGAAAATAAAAGGATAACAATAATAAAGGGAAACAAAAAGTCAAAAAAGTCAATTTTCAAAGGGAGGAAAGAGACAAATAATTAGACAAATTAAGGGAGGGAAAAATGATACTCACGCGGATAGAGAAAGAAGAGAGAAAACCAAAGGGAGAGAAAATGTTTCTTTCATATGCCAAAAAGTCAAAAATATAAAGTAATTTTCAAACTTTCTTTCGAAAGTTTCGGCAAAGGAAAAACTTTGTAGAGCGATTGCTTTAGGTCAGGGCCGGCCCTTCTGTTGATCATCAAGTAAGTGTACGTTAATTGCTTGATTGAAATTTCTGTCAACTTTAACCATGCTTATATATGCAAATCCCCAGCCCTTTTAGTAACAAAATTTGTTTATATATATATATATATATATGCATGGCACATGCATTTCTGTACAATTGCTGGTATTTCAATTTGGCCACTTTCTCACATTGCTCATTCATTATTGATGATACGAAAACCGTACTAGCTAGCTAGCTAGATCATCAAGTGTACGTATTAATGCACCAATTGTTTATACGGAGGGCTTATTTGCAGCACAACATTTACTAAAGGCAATCCATTTCAAATTTTTATTTTTTCAAATTTGTCTTTTTCTAACTACAGCCTACTAATTTTAGGCAACCCATTACTATATAAAATAAAAATTTTAAAATGCCATAAATGCCCCAAGTCTAAATACAAGACACAATTTTATTTGCAACCCATTACCCCCAACATGTACTAAACCTAAAACATATTACCCCAACACTTTCATTTTAGGTTTGTTTGTATATTATTGGTAAACATCATATATGGAATAAACTTACTTTAAAACATGAAAAATAACATTTTATAACCATTATGGTATAATGGTGTTACGAAAAAACCCATGTTTTGATCGGAAAATTGAAAAAAAAAAAAATGTGTTCATGTTCACATTCGAATTGCTAATGCCGAATATGATGCTTTAATATTCAGTAAGTTAATGCCGAATATGAAACATTATATTCCACTTCAAAAAATCGAATGTAGTTTGCAGTCTTCCCAAAGCTAACGCCGAATATGTAAATTGCCGAATAGTAAACCGGCCTTCATATTCGGCATTAGCTTACCAAATACTTAAGCTTCATATTCGGCATTAACTTACCGAATATTAAAGCTTCATATTCGGCATTAGCAGTCCGAATGCGAACATGAACACATTTTTTTTTTTTTTTCAATTTTCGATCAAAACATGAGTTTTTTCGTAACACCATTATACCATAATGGTTATAAAACGCTACTTTTCATGTTTTGAAGTAAGTTTATTTCAAATATGATGTTTACCAATAATATATAAACAAACCTAAAATGAAAGTGTTGGGATAATATGTTTTAGGTTTGGTGTTGGGGTATGGGTTGCTTATAGTATTTATGTTATGTAATGAGTTGTATTTAGTAAAGGGGTAAGATGAGAATACTAATTAAATTTTTATTGCGCTGCTTTTAGTAAAAATACAAATGGGGGGTTGTACTTAGAAAATGGGCTGCCTTTAGTAAATGCTGTGCTGCAAATAGCCCCTCCCTTGTTTATATATATATAGAGAGAGAGATAGAGAGGTGCTGTTATAAGGAGCACCTGATGCATCTTGCATCAAGTGCCTTCCTTTACAGCCACCTGTGATGAAAATTTTTAAAAACTGATCGTTGGATTAGATACCCCTATAATGTATGTCAGGTCTGCCAAAAATCACAGTGATCTAACGGTTAGTTTCTGAGAAAATTGATTGCTAAAAAATGATAACATTTTAAAGAACAAAAAAGTCATAGTTTTTTAGCAGTTAGTTTTCTCAAAAACCAACCACTGGATCACCGTGATTTTTGGCAGACCTGAGCTACATTATAGGGGTATCTAATCCAACGGTCAGTTTTTAAAAATTTTCATCACAGGAGGCTATAGAGGAGGGCACCTGATGCAAGATACATCAGGTGCACCTTATATTAGCACCTCTGTATATATATATATATATATATATATATATATATGATTTTCTATTAAATATGAACATATGGACCTTTTAGGAAAATAATCTTCAAATTTTTTATTTATTCATATTATGAAAATGATAATGTAAGGGACTTATGGGCACTTAACCCAGATGAAAATGAAAATGGGTAAGATGCTACTCTATGAGCTCGCGTATCAAAATTCAAAGTCAAACAAAGGAGCGCACCAAGTGAGTGGACAAAGGAGCGCACCAAGTGAGTGGACTCGGCTACTTGGCACTACATCACCAGCACTTTTGGACTTGTTCCACTTTTTAATTTCCAATTTTTTTTTTTTTTCCCCATTTTATGTTTCTCTCACGTACAGTTGACGAATTCACAGATGACACACAGTTCAATGGGTCACGTCCCTCTTACACCCTATTTTGACATCTATATTTACACCTCATTTCAAAACACCACATATGATAGATATTTTGACGATCTGACCGTTGGATTCAATACATTTCTTATGCATATCATGTATACCAAAATTCATAGTGATCCAACGATTAGATTTTAAAAAGTGTCACTATAAAAAACTGTTAATTTTTTAATTAATAAAAAAATAATAGTTCTTCAAAATGATAGTTTTCAAAAACAAACCGTCGGATTACTCCGATTTTTTTCATACATGACAAACATAAGATAAGTATATAATCTAGCGGTCGGTTTCTCAAAATATTCAACCTACAATGGTATTTGAAAATAATGTGCAAACATAGGTGTCAAAATAGGGTGTAAGGGGAACCTGCCCATTAAAAAAATATGTATTAAACAAATTCTTTTTGTCAAATAATTAAATTATATTTTTTCATTCAAATATATTGATATATTGTTTATTTCAATAATAATTCATTGTGAAATTGAAAATAGAAAAACAGTACTTGCCTCTTCACTGGTACGTGAAGAGGCTAAAAGTTTCTCGTTACTTTTATTCACAATGTGTTATGTGTCCAAATAATTAAAAAAAAAATTGATCCTATGCATGTATCCCCATATCAATATTATTATGGATACATGTTTATGGATCCGTGTTTGTAGGTCCATATGTCTATGTATATGAATAAATGTTTGTGTTATGTAAGTTCAAATCAAAAGCTAGTCTTGGTAAATACTTACATAAGTTATGTAAGCATGTGGCCATAGATATCTGTGGGATGCATATTTTGAAAAATTGACTATTATATATTATATTTTTGGATGTCTTACATGCCAAAAATCATAGTGATTCAATGTCAAATTTCAAAATATAGTTATGAAAAATTGTGACTGTGCTGAAAATTGTCACAGGTTTTTTT
>JAESVK010001082.1:0-48091 GCA_017140935.1 Hamamelis virginiana
AAGCAATAGGAGAACACCATTCATCACTGAAGAAAATCTCAAACCCAGGTACACTGATCTTCTGATCCTCAAGGTAGCACGGTTCAGGGAAACCACAATATGGAAAGTCATCACCCTCCTTGACGAAAGCCCCATTCAAAGTTGGTCTGTATGGCTCAAGGGTTGAGTTAAGGGTTCGTCCTTTCGCCCTCGCAGAGTCTTTTTGTTTCTTCTTCTGAGCCATTATCTTCTTATCTTCCTTAGTAGGTTTGTAGCCTAACCCATAAGGATGGATAGCAGACGGGTACTTCAAAACTTCAGCGATGCCTTGCAACCTTCGGCCCAATCCCATTCCAGGGAAGAATCCCATTCCTTTCATGATCTGTCCTACATGCAGATTCCCATGAGGATTATAATCAAGAGGTATCAACTCCCTCTGCTCGGGCTCTCCTTCGATAGCCTGTACATACTCGAACCCTGACAGTAGCACTTCTGATGACTCCTGGCTGATCTCACAGATTGGCACTCGACTATTTCGGTTCATCTCCATATCCCCTTTCAAAGTGACCACTGACCCCTGATAAGGAAACTTAATCTTCTGGTGAAGTGATGACGGTACAGCCCCGGTCGGATGAATCCACGGTCTTCCCAAAAGCAGATTAAAACTGGCTGGCACATCTAGGATCTGAAAATCTACATTGAATTCAACTGGCCCAATAACAACTGGAAGAGTCACCATTCCCACAACTTCTCTGCGAGTGTTGTCATAAGCCCTGACAGTCTGTCCTGATGGCGAAAACTCAGATGGTTCAATCCCCAATGTAGTAGTAGTACTGAGCGGACACACATTCAACGCTGATCCGTTGTCAACCAAGACTGAAGGAACTCTCTTTCCTAAAATATCCACAGTGATGTACAGAGCTTGCAGATGGTTACTCCCACTCTTGGGTAAGTCAGATTCAGTAAATGAGATGGATGGTCCATTATGAACCGGATTTACCAAACCTACCAAACCCTCAGGGGACGTATCAATAGGAACCTGCACCTGATTCAACAAACGAAGCACTGTCTGCCTGTGTTTCTGCGAAGCCATAAGCAATCCCCAAATGGTAATGTTAGCCTGTGTTCTCTTCAACTGTTTCAGTATTTCTTCCTCTTCTTCTATGACATCTGATCGCTGACCCTTTTCTAATTCTCCCAACGGATTACCGACTTCCAAATGAGCTGGCTTGAAATGGCGTCCGCCTCGAGTCAGATGGTTTACTTCCTCATCACTGGCCCACAGATTCTCTATGGTTTCAGGTGTGCTCATGAGATCCTCCCATTCAATCATACCGATCAAATCACTGTCTTTCCCGGTAATCTTCACGACTAAAGAAGTTTCATTCTCAAACTGTTTCTGCATGGTATCCTGACTCAACCCTTCGGGTGAAGAAGGAATATCTGGTTCAACTTCTGCAGGTAAATCATCCCACCCCGTTGGAATGATAGGTTCATCAGACATCTTTCTTGATGAATAGAGCACATAATAATCAAACTTGCCACTCGACTCTCCTAACAATCCGACCTCCGGGTCTCCTGCTAGATACCTCTCCTTCAACTTATGTTGAGAATTCCCACTTCTAGGCACTTCATCGGGAGTTTTAGGTTGTAAAAGCTCTTCAGGCTGTACAGGTTCTTCGGGCTGATACAACTCTCCATCATCAAGTAAATCCTGAACCAGTTTCCCTAAAACTCTGCAATTCTCTGTGTCATGCCCGAAGATGTTGTGGTACTGGCAAAAAGGCTTATGGAAGCGGGGTATGAGTGGGGTAATGAGGCCTTGGGATCGAGCTTGGTAAAAGGCTTCGGTTAAGGTAGTTTTGAGTGGGACATATGGGCGGATTGGGTGACGAATTTTTGGGTCGTCGAGGCCCAGGGCATTGACTTGAGCTGGTGGTGGTACAGCATGGGTTGGAAGAGGGTTACTGGTGACATTTGGTTGACTTGGTAGATTTGGTGGGGCAATGACTTTCTTGTCAATGAGGTCTTGGATTTCATGGCGAAGGCGCATGCATTGGTTGGTGTGATGGCCCTTAGATTGGTGGAACTGACAATACTCATTCTCCTTGAAGTTTCTGGGTAATGGATCTGGAAGAGGTCGGGGTTCCAAAGGGGTGAGGAGACCACGTGCCTTCAATTTCTCAAGGACACGTTCTAGGGACATGTATAGATTGGTGAACTGGCGGGCCGGCTCTCTAGCTTGGAATGGGCGGTTTGATTGGGTAGCTTGAATAGGTTGGGCAATGGCATTGACTTCTGGGTTGGGTTTGCGGTTGAGAGGTGGTTGGCTGTTTCTGAAAGGTTCTTCGGCCTTGAGAGCCCCACTAGCCAGAGCATCTTCAACTTGAGTACCGGCAATAACAAGGGCTTTGAAGTTAGGGAAATACTGTGAGAACAAATACTTGTTGTAAATGGGCAAGAGACTCTTCAACACCATCTGCACCTGCTCATCATTGGTAGGCCTGTGGGTCATCTGCGAAGCTTTCGCCCTCCATCTGGAAATGAAGGCAAAGAAACTCTCCCTCGGTTCCTGCTTAGTAGTCTCAAGATCCCTACGAGTCACATCAATCTCAGTGTTGTACTTGTAGTGATTAGTGAACTCATTGCAAACATCCTCCCATGTCTTCAACTTAGTCTCATCTAAGGATAAAAACCACTTCGAGGCTGACCCTTTCAGTGATTCATGAACATCTGGGCCAACAGCTCATCATCGGCTCCACGAGGTTGCATCGCCCTCACATACATCTTCAAATGGGTTTTAGGGCAACCCATCCATCAAACTTCTCTAATTCCGGCATTTTAAAACTGAACGGCATACGGGCCTTGGGGAACAGTGAAAAAGATGTCACATCAACCATGTCATCAGACCGATGCATCCCTTCAGGGCTTTCTCTAAGGCTTCAACCTTACTCGACAACAGGATTGGATCCCCAGAGAGGAATCTAGATCCACTGGGCTCGCCATCCAGATTTATGGGCTTAGATTTGGCTCCTGCCTGGGCCTTGGCACTGTCATCAACTTG
Organism: Hamamelis virginiana; assembly: GCA_017140935.1. Taxonomy (NCBI): domain Eukaryota; kingdom Viridiplantae; phylum Streptophyta; class Magnoliopsida; order Saxifragales; family Hamamelidaceae; genus Hamamelis; species Hamamelis virginiana. The sequence goes on from JAESVK010001082.1 coordinate 3,044, forward strand.
GGCTGGAATAGGTGGATCAGAAGTACTCTTCGGGTTCTCTAAGTGGGCCTCCCTAACTTGATCTGTACTGGTCAGTTTATCTTGGGACATTTTCTTAATCTGTTCAGTCTCACGGGCCAGGGCATCAATTCGGTCCATGATAGCATTCAACACTGTAGCAGTGGTACTGGATTCTCCGTCAGCCATTGAGGATACACTCGGGGGTTCAACACTAAAAAGACGCCCTCTAGAATCACGACGCCAGGCCAGAATTCTACACCATGAAATGGGCTTTTTTTTAGAAAAAAGGGACAAGTCCATGATACTCAAAACCTATTGACAGACTATCAAAGAGGTGCTATCCAAATAGAAGACAAGGAGAAAGGGGAAAACCGTCCTATCATAATTCCAACTCACTTCCCTATTTCACAAGGGCGTTTCCTTAGAAATTAGGAAATAAATCGAAATCACCAATAGGGAAATAAAACAAGATTGACCAAACAGGGCTCAAAGAGCAATTCCAATGACCAGTCCTTCATTCTTAGGACACTTTCCTTTGAATCGAAGGTCTTAGTCAAAACAAGCCAAAACAACCTAGTCACAGAAAAGGGTATGTACCTTTAGAATATTCTCTTCCATCCTCAAAATAGTCCTTTCATTCTAAGGACCAAAATCCTTAAAATAAAGGGCCTATATTAAAAATATCAAAGTTTATCTAAGGGTGACATATCCCTAAGTTCTAGCATTCACAAACAAGGCTCACATCAAATTGGGACAATTTCGGCAGCATAACGACGCAATTATGTGCTAAAAGAAATTTGGCAGCATAACGGCGTAGGTATGTGTCAAGGGAAAATTTCGACAGCATAACGGTACAGTTAAATACCAAAAGGAATTTCGGCAGCATAACAGTACAATTGTGTGTCGAAATTTCGGCAGCATAACAGGTGTGTGCAAGCACTGTAGGGTAGAGTGTCCTACTTGGCTGTCTACATGGACTAATGCAAAAGGTGGGTTCAAAGGTTCCTATTGCAGACCAATCCATATACCTAACCACATGTGACACATGGCGTGCCGCGTGGGTCAAACAGTACTGATTGGTCATTGATATACCCCGAAGGGTACTTGACAATAGGTTGATGGCTTCGTCATGATTGCCCTAGTGTCGAGTGGAGACAGGGATCAGGACTAGACCATCGTTTGGCAAGGCAACATCGTCCTATCACACAATGACATGCAGCTAATATAACTAAAATGATATGCAGTCACACAAATGCAAGTGGTTGATTTTGATTAATTTAAGAAATTAAATAGCCCAATTAAATTAATTGAAGTTTAGCCCTCGATATCCCCAGCGGAGTCGCCAGTTCTGTGGACCAGCCTCGTGGCGGGGCTTAGGGTGGTGTCCACATCATCACCAGGCGATGTGATTAGGGGGGTTTAGAAAACAAACAAAGGAATCGCCACCTTATTTTTAAGGAATAAGGAAACCATGAAAAATATTTTATTTTTTAAATTAAAACAAAACAAACTCCATTTTCAATGAAAAGACAGTCTACAAACCAGAGTTGGATCCGGGGGCTAGGTTACGACGTGGGAAGGTTCCAAGCTTTCACTTGTAGGCACCCACCTCGCCCTAATTAAAGGACTTCTAATTTATTTGGGCTATTTAAATTTCTCAATGCAAACAATCCTAAATAATCTAATCAACCAACAAAATAGTGATATAAATGCATTAATCTATATTAGTTATATTAATAATAAAAAAAATACAAACAAACCCTAAGAACCTAGAATACCCTACGGGCATCCTAGGGCGGACTTGAGCCCTATTAGCGCCTACGTAACTTACTAGTATCACCTAGCAAGTATCAAAGTCCACGTAGTTCGACTACCCTAGGACTCTCCTATTGTAATCGATCACATCATCAAAGGTATTTCAACCTAATTCAAGACTCTAACTTCGAGAGTTTTATTCATTTAAAATCATTCATTTGAAATCATTTCAAATTAAAAGACATTCATAAAATCCAAATATTCCAAATAATTCTTATCTTTAGAATTCAATTCCAATTAAAAATCTTTTTCAAAGATTTTTAAGAAAACAAATCATATGGGAGGAATTTCATTCCAAAGTAAAAATCTTTAAAACATTTCAAATCTTTTTGAAAATCAATTAATAATCAAATCTTTCATAAAAAATCATATTCATTATATCAAAATCATTTTTAGAAAATTTCTCGAAGATAGACAATCAAATCGATTAAAATACTCAAATCTGAGTATGACTTTTACAACAAAGGAAATTCCTAGGGAAGGTCAAGTGACCTTCCTAGCCTAGGGTCTCTAACTAGCCCTAAAGTTAATCTAAAAACCTAAAAATACTAATGCAATGCATGCTGAAATTTAAACAAATAAGCATGTAATCAATTCTAAGAATGCATGAAAATGCTCCTAAATGCACACTAATTAATCTATGTGAACCTAAGCATTTTTCTAAGTTGGATTTGGCCTAAAAATGATTTTTAGAATAAATTTAAGGACATAAACAAATCTGGACAGATTTGAATATGTACCTTAAATTACTCTAAAAACCATGAAAACAAAGAATAAAAAATGTGAAAATGTCCTAGCATGCTTTCTACATGAATATTTTAAATTACTATGCAAAAACATGTCAAAAATTACACCAAAATATGCTTAAACGATTGATTTAAACACAAGGGAAGGATCTCACCTTTACACGCTCCCTCGTACACATTTTATACATCCAAACCATCAAATCAATATCACAAGGGAAGGATCTTACCTTTGCACGCTCCCTCGTCCACATTTTTATATTCAAACAATCAAATCCATGGCGAGTGTTTAAATAATCGTAAAAAGCATAAATAAAATGACTCAAGACTCTTCGCATGTCAAAATACACATTAACGTACTCATATTACCATTAAAATCACCAATCAATTATCATAAGATTCAAATAACAACATGAATATATTAACCTTTACTCTAAACATGCTTACACACATAAAATAACAACCAAGCTAACCCTACTCATGCATGCATATACAAAATCACGACAAAACTAATTAATCCTAAACATGCATACTAACAATAATCACAACAATGCTAACCTAATCATACACATCAACCCTAATATGCATATTCACATAAAATAGTAACTAAACTAAACAACCCTAAACATGCATCCTAATCACATAAAATCACATAAATAATATAGCTAACCCTAACATGTATACTCACATAAAATAATGATAAAAACTACCCTAATCATGCTTACTCACATAGAATGAAAATAAAACTAATTTTAATCATGCATCTATACATAAAATATCAATAAAACTAGTCCTAACCATGCATCTACATGTAAAATCATGACAAAGCTAACCCTAGCATGCATACTCACATAAAACCCTAACTAAGTTAACCCTAATCACATTTAATCACATAAAATAATAATATAGCTAACCCTAACATGCATATGACATGAAATAACGAATAAAACTAACCCTATCATGTTAAACATACTCATAGTAGAAAGAAAAAGAAAAGAGAATTCATATCATATGAAAATCAAGAGGACTTACAACATAGCCTCATAAACTTATGTAAGAAACCATGGAAAATGAGGGTCAAGGTTAAGGATTTACCCTTCGATCTCCTTCTTGGCTAGCCTCCTCCAAGCTCCTAGCCTTGAGTTCTTACCCCTTCAATGGTGTAAGAATAAAGAGCCTCCAAAAATCTGTAGCCTCCTCTCCCAAAAACCCTAAAATTCTCCTCCTTTCTCCTCTCTAACTCCATAATGCAGTATATATAGAGCTAGGGTTCAAATCCTTGAATGGTTGGGATTTAATTCTCTAAAAATAATCCTAGGGTTTAGAATAGATTATGCTAGGGTTTGCCAGCTGAAAACCCTTCGAATTTATTCCAAAAGAACAAACCAAATCGGCCAAACAAAGCGGGAAAGTTTCAAACATGCTAAAAATGCAAAATAGGCTCGAGCAAGCTGGTGACCGTCCAAGGGCTGGACGGTTAGCCGTCCTGGCTGGACGGTTGGCCATCCCAGCTAGGACGGTCACTAAGCTGACCTCCCAAATTTGCTTCCCCAAATTTAGGGTTTTCGAATTTTGGCCATATTTTGGTCAAATTTGATCCAAATCCGATGGTTCAGGGCTCAAAACGACCGTGTTTTGATCCTCCACATTTTTAGAATGTTTTTGGGTTAAAATCAATTGACCATGGTCAAGGGTTTTAGCAAAAAGCTAGCCAATTAACTCGGTTGTGCCAAAATTGGTCAAATGACCATTCCTTGTTTTATAAAATTAATCAATTAGGCTTGCACCACTTCTAAAAACATGGTTTCAACATGAAATTGGTACTTAAAAACATGTTTTGAAAATCTTTTGTTTTGGTGAAAACGACCAATTCACGGTCAATTTGATCGAAACCCTAATTCAGCTCATCCTTACCCGTGGGATCGATTTTGGGAGAATCTATCCCCACCATTCAAAGGTTCAATTGGCACTCCAAATACACTCCCCATATCCATATAAACCTCATGAAACAATCCGTTTCGAATTCGGAGGTCATTCGGAAATTATACGAGAAAAAAGGACGAAAATGCCCTTCAAGTCGAAAAAACCCTAATTACCTATCGAGCTCTCATCAGAATGCCATGAAAATTTACAGGGATGTTCTAAGACACCTCAAAAGTCAAATGCAATACAAATGGGTTGATTCCAATCCAAATGTACACATGAAATAATGAATTGTCCTTTTCCTCAGAAAAGGGCAATTTGGGCAATTTGGTCTTTACAAGGCCAATTCCTCACCCAATGATCAGCTATTCTAGTTGATCATTTGTATGAACACATAGTAGAAATAATTGGTAAAAATGGGGTGTCCACACCTACATCTTATGAGTGACTTTTATTGCGGGCGATGATCTTGTGAGAATTTTGAAATCAAAACCTGTCAATTGGATGAACTTTAGCTTAATTTAACTGAGAAATTAATTTATCGAAGCTCTAATTGCACACGCACGCTCTGAGACGTTATTCTAGTTGATTAAGAAACTTTTTGCAATAGTGATGTTACTGTGGTGCCATGCATGTATAGCCTATCAACTTGTACATTCCATTTTGCATGCATTGCTTTAAATTTAGATTTTATGTTCCTTTCGGTAGTTTTATTCCTGTTTTCCTTTCTCCCTATTTGATTATTTCATATTGAAGTGTAGCTAGGGACTAGCAACATCTAAGTTGGGGGGTGTGATTGCTCGCAATCATAGGTCCTAATTTGGTGGTTGCTACTCCTAATTACGCGTTAATAGCGAGGTAATCCAATAGGTTTTGTTTGAATAATTCAGTAATGCTATTTTCGGCTTCATTGCAGATTTTTGGCCTAGGAAGTCCATTTATGCTCTCCGATGAAGCGTAGTTTGAAGTTGGAAGTTGGGACTACATTGAGGAAGCATCGAGCATAAATTTCAGGCTGTTTTGGGAGAAATCAAAGTCATCTATCGATAGCTGAAGCTGAGTGTCGATAGATGGTAGCCCCTGTAAATCCAAAAATGCAATTTCGTGCAAGGCCTATCGATAGGTAACTTTACCTATCGATAGATGATGGCTTCTGGTTTTCCACTTTTCAATTTCAAGTTTGATCTATCGATAGGAGGGAATCCGGTATCAATAGCTGTCAGCCCCTGTCTCCCATTCTCAACAGCAAAACTTTCATCTATCGATAGCGCAAGATCCATGTATCGATAGATGTCCCCTTCTGTTCCCTGACGATTTGGATTCTCCGCGTTCTCTATCGATAGGTTCTCATCACCTATCGATAGAGATTCAAGTTTCCAGCTTTGGCGATTTCCTTCTCCGAATTCTCTATTGATAGGCGCCTTGCGCGCTATCGATAGCCATGTGCCTGCTCCGTTTTTTATGCTAAGTTTTTGTGTAAATATTGAGGGAGTGAGGGTTATTCTCGTCTATTCACCCCTTGTCTTTTTGAGATGTATTTAAGGCATCTTTTAAGAGAGTGAGGACAAGTTTTCACTTTTGTTTTTAGCTCATAAAGTTCTCTTTTGTTTTCTTTTGTTTTCTTGCACTTTCTTGGAAGCCAAACACTACTTAATCTACTCTAAAAGGCCTACGATCGAACTATGACGTGGATGAGCGTTCAAGCATCGCCGATCTACTACATGGACGGCTAGGTCACTTGGTGATAGGGTTTGGAGAGGATTTTGGGTGAGGTTTTTAGTCACCATTTTGTAATCAATGTTATTAAATATTGGGATAGATTTGCATTTGGGAACTTTTGTACTTAAACTGCTTTTATCTTGAAATGTATTAGTTTTCTGTGATTGCTTTTACATTCAAATACAAATGGTATTTACTTTAATGAATGATTGAGTTAATGATGATTTGATTGTTAGCATAGGTTATACATTATTGTTAAGTTTTGATAGTCTATGGCTTATGATTAATCATTACACACTTGATCATTCATATCTTTTAGGATAACCTAATCTTGTAGTTTAGGTTTCCATTATCCCATATTTTAATAGCATTTCATATTACAAATGGTGATTACTCTCTTGCCCTAATCCGAACCAACCCCGTTACCTTTCTCCATTTTATCTTACCTTTTAATCTAGTTTAGTGTGTTCTTAATTTCTAATTAGAAACTTAATCAACCAATCAATCAATCAACTTTGAAATCACCCTCACTAGTTTAGCTTCTTATAAACTCCTAACTTGATTCAACAAATGTTCTATGTGGACGACCCGCACTCCCCTTGATTCATCGAATTGAGGTTAAACTTTAGCTCGAGTGTGGTATTATAAATCTTTTAAATCTTGGCGCGTGGCGAGGAATTAACCTCCCTCGCCGTGGCGCGACCAGCCTTTTATTTTTATAAATGTATTATTTTAATATCATTGTCAATTTAATCCTCTTTTGAACATTGCAATCATTTGTGGCAATTCATTCATCCCATCCCAAATGGTATCATATTTTCTAAACGTTACAAATAGAAAATTCCACTTACAATCTCATCGCAAATGATATTATTTTCTTTGACATTACAAATGGGATGACTAGCGATAGCTATCTTATGTGTAGTTTATAAATGTTGTAGACATTTTTATTTTAATGATAATGATAAAAAAGAAAAAACTGAAATCAAATTGCGTAAGTTCATGCAAATTGCGCATTCTTCTTGTTCACAAAAGCTAAGCCAATTAGCCATAGCCATTTGATTGTTTCAATAAATGGCCGAATTTCAATTATTTGGATGCTTTTATGCATCATATATAAGAAACTACTGCCGGAAATGCATCTTGAGTCGACCAACAGTCTAACAACGACATTAAAGTCTTCCTTTGAAGTCGGTCAACGAGCGAAAATATAATCAAACAAAATTAATTAGTGGAAAAATGACACTACTTCAACACTTACGTACACATGCATGGAATTTTTTAGGATAGTAATTAAGTTTTAGAACCAATGCGAGGGACATATAAACCCGTACTTGAATGACTACTTGTGCCAGGATCTACTTAAATCATCATTGAATATAAAGGGGCCGGGGCTGGGTTCGAATTATTGAAAAATTATTCAAACTATATAAATGAATTGTGGGATGCATATTTTGAAAAACTGATTGTTGGATTAGATATTATGCCATTGAAGTTTGGGCTATACAAATCCCTATGGATAGGCAAAATTGCATAGATCCCATTTATTCTCCCATCCATCTGATAGTCAAATAGTTAAGATTTGATCCTAAGACCTTCACTTAACGAGGAGTGGTCTTTGATCGCCTAAATTACTTAATGGGTTGTAGAATAGATAGTACTAGGTAGGGACAAGTATGTAAAGACATATATAGTAATATATCTAAAAAAATAGTTTTAAACAAAACTAAACCAAACGGAACCTTAATTCCAATTTCCAAATCATATAGAAATATGCCCTACCACGACTCATAGCTCACCATTCCACACGTTAGCCTTTTAGATCTTGACATACGAAATTGCAACTGCATGTGGGAAGGAAATTAAAAATCTTACATTTAGCAATCAAACTAATTGCCATGACCATGTAATTAACTCATCAAAATTCACTACCCGTAACTCGCGAGTGAGGTTATAACTTGGCTAACTTTTGTTTCCCTCTTCTAGTTTTTCATTTTTGGTAGACTTTTCTTAGTCTTTCTCATACGGTCTTCGATCTTAGTCTTTCTCTATGGTTTCTCTATCCTCAGTCTCTCATGCCCCTTTCCATACATTCTCTCTCCTCACTCTCTCATTCCAAGGGTTTATCTGTCAATGTCTTGGACTTGGAAAAAATTATTTATTTAATATTTTTTTATTACTATTAACTCTTTTTTGAAAAAAAAATTACAAGTATAAAATTTATTTCTCTTCAACATAACAAATAATATAATACTCTCTCCGTCCCAATTTATGTGATCATTTTTCCATCTTGGGAAATCTGAAAATATGCGATCTCTTTAACTGTTTAAATTAAAAATGAAAATGAATTTCACATTATACTCCTTTATCAAATAATCTGGAGAATGATCTTACTTTTAGAAGAGTAGAATTGGAACACAAACTTAAAAATATTATAAAGTCAAAACAATCAATATATTTCTTAAATTGCATGTTTAGTCAATGTATGCACATAAATTAATTAGTCAATGTATGCGCGCACGTGAAATGCTATTATCGGGTCGACTTAACGCAAAGTTGCGTCAGGTCACCTCCATATGATTAGTTTTAGATGACACTTTGTAAAACCGACCGTTGGATTAGATATCACTCTTCTGTATAACATGTTTGCAAAGAATCACAGTGATCCGACAATCAGTTTTTTTTAAAATGACTGTAAAAAAAAATGATGATATTTTGAAGATCAAATAAGTTGCATATTTTTATAATGACATTTTTCAAAAACTAACCATTGGATTACTGTGATTTTTACTGGCATGACATACATAAGAGGAGTATCTAATCCAACGGCCGGTTTTACAAAATGTCATCTGAAATCGGCCATATGGAGATGACCTAATGCAATTTTGCGTGAGGTCGATCTAATAATAGCATTTCAGTATCTAATTTGTTACCCTTTTGGTTTCCTTTTGTTTGATAGCCGATATTCCACACAAAGCATATATCACTTTTGATAAATTTTAAGTTAATTGTGTAGGCTGGCCTTCTCTGAGAAGGGCTTTGCTACGGAAATCATATAATTGTGATTAATTATAATGTGACAATGCAGTGCCTTCCATACAAATTCTAAACCACTTATTTCCTTTGCATATATAGATATTACACAATGATCACTAATATATTTTAACATTTAAGGCAATCAAATCTAGAGAGAGCTGATCCAATATTGAAAAACTATCTTACATCTAAGGTAATCGTGCCGATGTCGTTATAGGATGAAATTAGTGTCCCTTTTGAGTTGTTCTCTGCATGATTCATAACTGACATCTCCTGAGGATATAGAAGAGGCTTCGGAGGCAATTGCAGTAATTCAACCTCACTCTTGAGCATCTCCAAGACCTTGCTCATTGACGGACGATCTACGGGCTTCAGTTGTGTGGACCACAGTGCAACTATTATCATTTTTCTTATAATTTTCTTTTCATCTTCATTGGCATCTCCCAAATCAATATCCTCACCCTGACTCATTCGGTCATATACCCATGATGAGAAGTATATTTGAGTTGAGTGACTCAAATGATTTGCCAATGCATTCTCCTGCTTCCTTTTTCCAACCATTTCCATCAATAGCATACCAAAGCTATAAACATCAGCCTTATATGAGATACCTCCAATATTTTTGTAGAACAATTCTGGAGCTATATAACCTGGTGTTCCCCGAGCAGCAGTAAGAGAAACAATACTATCATCTACAGGATACAATTTTGCAAGCCCAAAATCTGAAATTTTTGGGATAAAATTTTCGTCGAGAAGAATGTTGTGTGGCTTGATATCAAAGTGTAGAATTTGCTTGTCACAACCTCGATGCAAGTATTCAATCCCTCGAGCCACTCCAAGCCCAATCTCATATATCGTGTCCCAACTCAAAAGGTTGATCTTTTCTCCTTTATGGAAAATGAACTTATCTAAGGACCCATTGGCCATGAATTCATATACAAGAGCTCGTTTTGATCCCTCCACACAAAATCCAGTGAGTCGCACCACATTAACATGATGAATCCTTCCAATTGTAGCAACTTCATTGATGAAATCTTGCCCATTACCTTTTGATGTGCCCAACACTTTTATTGCTACATGATGACCACTTCGTGACTTTCCTTTATACACATAGCCATAACCCCCTTGACCTAGCTTTTTCTTGAATCATTGGTCATCTTTTTTATTTCTGAATAGGAGTACCTAATTGGCATAAGATTATTTTGACTCTGAAGAAACTCTTCAATTATGCCATCACCAGACAAGTGTCTTTGTCGGAACTTCCATATCAACAATGCAATCAAAAATAATATTCCCAATGGAGTTCTTTCTAGGACAAATCCTTCAAAAAAAAAAAAACCACACACATCTTAGATGCCCAAGTACTACGTGGACAGTGTGGCCTTCAAAAAGGCAATCATTATAATTGTTGCAATTTAGTGGTCAAATGGCCATATACATATATGGTGAGACTGGATGAGACCGATAAGTAATCATCGAATACATATTTTGAAAAGCTTACCATTAGATTAAATGCTAAGCATATGTATACATGTGTCATGCATGTCAAAAATTACAGTGATCCAACGGTCGGTTTACGAAAATTTTACTGTGAAAAACTCTGATTTTTTTGTGCTTCAAAATGTCACCATTCTTTCATAGTTGGTTTTTTCATAAACCAACCATTGGATTATTACTATTTTTTTTGCAGGCATGACAAGCTTAAGAGAGGTATCTAATCCAACGGTCGGTTTTTCAAAATCTATTCTGCAACTTGTCCTACTTTGCATCAAGTGGCCTTATCTTATCACCTCTCTCTCTCTCTCTCTCTCTCTCTATATATATATATATATATATACCCAAAACTATGCATGATTCTACCGTATATGTGTTTCTAATGATCAATTGACAAAGAAAAAAAAAAGTTTTAGCAATTCTAGTAAAAAAATTTATGATTTTATTTAAATTTGTGTCCAAATTTATATTTCATATAAGCTTCCCGAAATATATATATACACGCATACATTAAATTTTTATTACAATTTATTGATAGTATATATATTTAAACGCTTTTGTCGTTTAATTTTCTCCAAAACCGTTCAAGCTATTTGTCAGAACAACAGTTGATGGAACCTCACCTTTGATTATGACGGAAGCAATCCGGCCTGTTAGAAGAATCCCAAAATAAACAGATTTTAATTAATACCAGAAAGAGAAAAGTTAAACAAGCAGAAATTATAAGAATACTGAAGAATTAAAGAAGTCCCAAAACCCTACCAATTGTGAAATCGTGTTCAGCTAATACTGAAGAATTATAAGAGCGTTCGTGCCCCATCATCCTATAATACCCACGAGTATTAAAGAGGTAAAACTTTAAATCTTTCCAAAAGTCTTGAAACCTGCAGAACATCCAACGAAGCAACTGAATATGTTGAAGCTAGCAATAAGCTAGGGTCGCTTATTTTAATTTTATATATAGATGATGTGAGCATAATAATACTAGTGCCCACGTATAGAAAAAGAGATATTACGTACCGTAACTCATCCAAAATAATATCTTTAAACGACCTGGAACATCCAACCAAGCAAATGATATCAGTCTGTAGCTATACAGACAGTAATAAGAGTAAATAGACAAGTTGTAGAATGTTTTAATTATCTTTTTCATGAAAAGCCCCCATAAATTTATCATATTTAATTCAAAAATGTTTTTTTTTTTTTTTCCTTCACCTTTGGTTCTTAAAAATTAAATGGTTGTTGCTTAATTATCTAAATTTTATAGATGATAATTAGCACCTTCAAAATTCTTACCATTTCTTATGGTGCAGACAATATTCATGGGTGCAGTATCCAAGATCAAAGCCCTTTAACAAATGATTGTGAATATCAGAAATGGAGAGGTTTGAGATATCAAAATACGAAACCGGAAATATGGCTTGGAAACTGCACCCTTCAAGGATATCTGATACAACAAGATCTGATCCATATAAAGCATAGAAGTAATTTCCTGGGGAGGAAGAGTTGGTGATGCAAGAAGTGGCATTAGCATAGTGAGAAGAGTTCACTGCCTTTGTGCAATTCATGAAGGCTATAGCGTACTTGCTATACAGCAGATATGGATCCATAAAGCTGAAGTTTTCACGGGTCAAGGAATATCGAGGAAGTGAACAGCTGTCGTTGTCTAGACTGGCATCTACCAATCTCATTGTTCGGTAATTATAAGAGATCTGGTAATTATAATCATAAGAGATCTCCTGGACATAGTATTTTCCAGAATAAAGGGAAAAACTGGTGCGATTGTTCTCGCCATCCAGTTCAAATTTGTGGTTACCGCACCAATGAGAATCGCCTTTTAATCGAAAAGGGTAGCTGATGTTATGTATATTACCGCAAGAAGAGGTGCACTGCTGGCCTTCATTTTTAGCAATACAAATGAGGACAAGTACTCTTCCTGCTCTTGACATCATGAGAGAGGAAGATGTAAAAGAGTTTAATTGAAATGAAATAAGTGAAGCAGTGGGATATTATATTTGTGTAATAAATGTTCGTTCTGTGGTTGCAAATGAAAACAAGTCCGCCTTTGGAAAAATCAAAGTCATCAGTCAAAATGCAGAACACCAAAATCTAAAGAAAAATGCTATACAATCAGGAATTTTAATCCGAAATTAAAACCATCCTGATGTGTCATGTTCTGAGTGATTTAGTCATTCTCTCAAATAGATTCTATCTTTTTCACACACCACTCAAAGCATGACACATTATGGTGGTTTTTAATTTCATGTTAAAGTTTCTAGTTGTATATCAATTTTGAAATCTAAATACTGATAACAATCATGCCTGAAGACAACAAACGAATTCCACAACAATCATGCCCAGAAGACATTTTAGTAGAGAGCTAACTGTTATTTATAAATCAGATTAAAACACTAATATAATATATGTTTGGGCAATTTTCATGAATAATCCTAAGTTTCCAAAATATATACATACGAACCTGATCCAAAACTAATTAAGGATATATACCTATTACTATTTTTTTGGACAAAATTACCCTTAAAATTGAAGTTTGACCAATTTGTACAGAATCCCCAATTTTATGTATAATCCATAAAAATAAACTTCCCCAATCCCCAATTTATTTAATAATTACCAATATTGTTAAGAATCCTCAATCCACTTTATGTCACGTCAACATTTAATGCTGGTCATTCAATGTCACACCGATTTTTTATGTATAATCCCAAAAAATAAACAGAATCCCCAGTCCCCAACTTATCTAATAATTACCAATATTGTTAAGAATCCTCAATCCACTTTATGTCACGTCAACATTTAATGCTGGTCATTCAATGTCCCCCCGACTTTTTATGTATAATCCCAAAAAATAAACAGAATCCCCAATCCCCAACTTATCTAATAATTACCAATATTGTTAAGAATCACCAATTCATTTTATGTCACATCAGCATTTAATGCTGGTCATTCAATGTCCCCCGAATTTTTTGTATAGAATCCCCAATTTTATGTATAATCCTAAAAAAATAAACAGAATCCTCGATCCCTAATTTATTTAATAATCACTAATATTGTTAAGAATCTCCAAATCCACTTTATGTCAAGTCATTATCATACATGTCATTCATTCAATATACGCTTTCCAAGAATATCAAATCAATCAAATCTTGTCTAATCTATTGGGTATTCTTAGTAATATAGGGGATTGGTGATTATTTGTAATTCTGGTGATCCTTTGTATTATTGGGGATTGAGGATCATACATAAAATTGGGGATTGTGTTGATTATTGGCGACTCTTCAATTTTTTCTAATTCATCAGTACAAAAATTTTGACCATTTCAATGATCAAATTATAAATACCCATATGAGTGGAGGGTATTTATGTCCTAAAAAAATATTTGCGTAATTAGTTTTAGATTGGGTTCGTAGGTGTAATATTTTGGAAACTTAGGATTATTCATGAAAATTGCCTTATATGTTTATTATGTTGTAAAATTAAAGGGAAACTCAAACCACAAAAATAATAGACACTAATTTTATGTGGTTCAACAAATTATCTACATCCACAGGAGAGATTTTAATATTAATAATAATCGTACAAAATAATTCTCTTTTTTCCATTGGAGAATGGCGAACCATTCTCGTTTCTCTCCCTTTCTCCTTCTGCACGCCCCTCTCTCTCTATCTCTTTTTTTTTTTTTTTTTTTTTTTTTTTTTGAATGAATGAATGAATGAATGAATATATATATGGTAGTTTGTGGTGACATCCACCCACTTGCCAATAATGCTTGTTTACACCTAATGCTTGCCGTTCCACTTTCAATTCATTATTCACATGGGATGGTCTAATATGGTAGGCTTAGGAGTTGGTGGGCATCCATTTCCCATGTTCATAACATATTATAGATAATAATATATGTTGTAATACTTATAATCATAGAGGCAATCGAAATATTCTCTTGTATTGCAATTTTGTGCTTGATTCTTGCATAGAACTATTATGGACCGGCAAGAATAGAAAATTAGAAAAAAAAAATCTTAAAATACAAAATATTGTAAACAAATATATATATATATATATATATATAAGAAGCGATCCTATCATGGCGTCCTTACGCTCGTTATCGTAAGGACGTCCATTCTAAAAACCATAGGAATGATATTTCTGAAAAATCGACCGTTGGATTAGATAATTATCTTCTTATGAATCTCATGTATGCCAAAAATCACAGTGATCCGATAATCGGTTTTTAAAATACAGTCCGTAAAACGCTTTGACAGTATTTATCGTTGGATGCTGTCAAAGTTATTTAAATGACTGTATTTTAAAAACCAACCGTTAGATTACTGTGATTTTTGACAAACGTGACATACATATAAACATTATCTAATCCAACGGTCGATTTTTCAAAAATACATCTCCCAGTGAAGACGGACTTATAGGATCGGAACCGTGTGTATATATATATATATAGGGCGGGTGGGGTGGAAAGCCCATATCCCATTCCTATTCCAAACTCTATAAGTTTTTAAGTTTTTTTTTCCCAAATCCTATAGCTAGAGTTTTCAAATTCTCTTCCCTAATCCTTCCCATTAAAAGCGAAGCGGGGCAAGACGGGACGAGATGGAATGGTTTACCCTTTTAATCCGTCCCATTGACATCCCTACATATGATGATAACTTTAATAATGCTAAATTAGTGAGGACAACAACCTCTTAATAATTAAATTGAAATCACAACGGGAAAGTTCCTGCAGGTCACGTGGCCCATATTTCTTGTACAGCGTGAGACGACCGGTCAACATGCTGGTAAGGTCTTGGTCTATTATATCTACTTTTTTTAATGCCATTTGATTTATAAAAAATGAAATAAAACTAGACAAATTTACCAAAAAAATAATAATAAAAAAAATTATGAAACAATAATAAAATTAAAGTTGGTCAAATTATTGACTAAAATTTTAAATTTTCCATTTAGTTGTTTAGCGTTCTGCTTTCTTTCAAACCGGGACATCATCCAGGATTTAGACTATAGTATTAAAATATGAGGGTGCTTAAAATATTCAGATTGAAAGTTTGAAACTGACCATTTCTCTATATGTGGGGAGGTTCCCTTTGGCCAGTTGGGTCCTGCCAAGGACTTTAAAGTCTTTCTCAGTGAGTGTTAATGTGGAACCGTTGACAGTTAAAATAACTTTTGAAACTTCAAATGGCCATAACTTTGTATACAGATGTCCCATTTTTTCAACCACCCTAAATCAAAAGCTTCTCTTTAAATTTTCTGCCTTTTGTTCATGGTATTTCTTTGCAAATCAACAAGACAGTATATGCATACAATTCAGTATATGCATACAATCATTCCAAGTTATTTTTCTTAGAAAATCAACTTATTTGATTGATTGGCTCGTTTTGATATATTCGTGGAGAAACGATTGTATGTAGTCAATTAAGAGCATCTCCATTGCAAAAGCCAAATTTGACACTCCAAAAGTGGAAATTTTGGCACTACTTGGTGCTATAAAGCCAAATTTGACATCAACTAGTGTCATTTGGACTTAGAATTTGGCATCAACTAGTACTTTTTGGGATGCCAAATTTGGATTTTGCAATTGGAGATGCTCTAATATTAAGTATAGAGAATTTGTTTTCTTCTATTTAACTTTTATATGTAGTCAACAGAAAGGAATAGATGATCTTGCTCCCATTTGAGCGAAACAAATCAAGCAAAATACGAGAAAAGGCCAAAAATACAAAAAAAAAAAACACATCAATATTTATTGGAAGAATAGTAGCTAGGATTGCAATAGATTTCTGTTATTGGGAAAAAACAAAAGTTACAGTTCCACAGACCTCCAGTTCGCCACACATCCATAAAGTGTCCACATTAACTAAGGGTGGCAAATGGGTGGGTTTGGGATGGATCTAAATGGTTGGGCCACAAAATGTATATAATCCATTTAAGGTACCATGTTTTTACCCATTCAGACCCACACCCATATATCATGACCCGACTCAACCCGCGTACACATATATCATGGGTCGATCCGTTTTTTTATTTTTATTTTTTATTTTAAATTTTAAATTTAAAAAAAAAAAAATTTAACGCATATACATGCCAACAAAAAAATTTTAAAAGAAATAAAATTGCCGCATTTAAGAACAAAATTTAACATGTCATATACACAAAAGTGTTGATTATTAATCATAGATTATGATTAATCTTTACAAATCTTAATATCACTGCAAGAAGGAACCTAATTACAATATTTTAATGTTTTCTCTTTCTCTTTTTGGTTAAATTTATTATTTTTAGAAAACTAAACTTTATCTCTCTCCTAGTCTTGGCCGTGAAAAACATCATATTGGCATACACTATCGTATTAGAAATAACATATTGACATACACAGTCCCGTTAGAAACTAATGATATGTTTCTAATGGATTTGATACCCATTCTAACGGTGATAGTAGTGATACTCCATTTTATATTTTTATTGCAAATAATTTGGAATTGCAAAGATTATGTTAATTAAAGCATGTACTTATAGACATAATTATGCCATCTACATTGAAGTTTAATTGATGTAGTCTAATGTGTTACTTAAGAATTCTAATCATTGTTGGAGGATACATAATCCACCACAATGGTGTTTAATTTGAAATTAGGATGATGGTGTTTAATTTCAATTCGAAATTTATCATGCTATAAAACAACTAAATTACATGGCTCTAATTCCATGTGACAAAACACTTTATAATGTATAAGCTTACATGGCTCAACCACACATTTTGGCCACTAATTTTCAATACTTATCATTTAGATGCATTCTTGGTAAACACTGTCAATGGACATTGTTGACGTCGAAATACGTTTTATGGGAAACGAACAGAACTTGAACAGAACCAGACGGAGCGGTGAACTGATGAAGGTCACCGGTGTGGTGCCAACCTGTTAAACTCCGACGGTCAAGTTAGTCATGATGGATAAACAAAGAGAGACACTACAAAAAATATGACTTTTACCGACGGAAAAATACTGTCGCTAAAACTCTTAATACTGTCGCTGAAGCCCTTTAGCGACAGAATTTTCGTCCCTAAATTTCTGTTGCCACTGCCACCGTCGCTAAAGGCTTTAGCGACAATAAAGGTGTTTTGTCGCTATTGGTTTGACTTTTAGGCACGGTAAAGATTGTCACTATTACACACATTTAGGGACCGTGTATACTGTCCCTATAACTTAAACTTTTAGGGATGGTAAATTCAGTCGCTGTTCAAACCTTTAGCAACAGTAATTACTGTCACTATTAAACTATTGCATGAGTTCATTTAGCGATGGTAATTACCGTCCCTAATAATCTAAGTAGCGCACATTGTTTCACAAGTTTCCTGTTTTCGAAAACCTGTATTAGATATCTTACATGCTACAATCACAATACCCTTCAAAATTGAATCTAAAACATGACATTCAAAGTTTAAACCATGATAGAGTAATGAATATCATAGATCAAAATGTAATCCATAATATGTTTGTCAATACAATTGATCAAAAATTTAATCATTAGGTTGCTCTTCCACTTTTACTAGCAAAACAGGGCAGACCTCAAAAACAAAGAACTTAAACCTGTACACATAACACCTGAAGGTATTATCATCAATCCTTTCAGCATCCAAAGCAGAGTACTGACTCGCCTCAGATACACTAAATTCTAAATTCTGGGCATCGTTTCATGTGAAAATGACACAAATCAAACCATGATATAGAGCATTTCTTCTTTGTATAGTTCACTGGTGTTTGATACATCTTCAATCTCAGCAAATTCATGGTGAGGGAAATCGATCTTTGGCGGCTCCTGAGCTTTAAGGATGCTTCTGTCTAGAAATGGAGGGACCTTCAGGGACAAGCCTCTGGCTGTTTCACCCCAAGAGTTGACAAATTCCATGGCACCAAGCCCCCATAAAACATGCAATGGTTCATGCATAGACCAAGAACAAATCCTCCACATTAGAACTTAGTTACCTGCAAGAGAAAATTAGCCCTGTTTGAGACTCCCTTACAAAAATATTAGAGTTTAAATTAGCTGTTGGAAAATTTAATATGGGACTGGGGAACTGCAAAAACCGAGTGATTTCTCAGTATGGAAAATTACCTAATACCACAAGGTAAACTAAAGGGCAGTGCCATCAACAAGTCCCCAAGATAATTACATTGCTTCGCAATCCCCCTACAACAAGAGTATCAAAATATCAAGAACTTACATATGATGAAACATATATAGACTAACGATTCCACCAAAGATTTTTCAAAATAGAGAGAAACATATATAGACCAACGATTTCATATGATTTACAATGATGGATTGCCTACTCCCAACCAGTAATTCCTGAAAGGAAAAACAAAAATCTGGATGGTTACAATTGTACATTTGTTATGGCATTTGACAACCAAGTATTGGGTCATTCAGTCACTTTCAAAACCTAGGTGCCATGATATAGACCACTAGGTCATTTACTGCACAAAATATCCGATCCCATAGAAAGTGTAGGTTGTAGATGACAATTAGTGCCTCAGTCGATCAAGAAAGAAATCAAAAAATGAATATGCCATTTAATCTTTAGAGCATGGGCCCTTCCAGAACTTATGGTTCACTCATCTGGTGGTACTAGGCATTTTGAGAGGGTGCTCTGATCAAACTATCCCAGAGCTCAATTGATAAGCTGGCTTGTCCACCTTAGATTTTGTTAAAGACCTTATCAAATACAAAATGTGCATACAGGAATTTTATTCTGTTAAAGACCTTATCCCAGAGCTCAATCTTACTAGGTGTAAGATTTTATTTTTTTTCATAAATTTTTATTATAGTTAACATAGTAAAAGTAGATATGTATTCAATCTAAAAAATTCATACAGAAAGTTATCAATACTTATTAGTTATATGAACAAATTTAGAGTTAGAAAAATGTAAAAATGTTTTTTTAGGTGAGCTTTTTCTAGTATGATGGTTATTTGACCAAGGGCGGGTTAATATCAGAGTATGCTACTGAATAGTATCTCATCAACTTAGTATCATGGGGATTAACAAGGTATTAAGCTTGAACTCTTGGTTTCTGGAATTCATTCTTGGAAGTTCAATGGAGTCTAGAACTACTACTATTAGCTGTTGCAATGGTTCATGAAATAGTAATGTTTCCATTTGTTAATTTTAATTTTAATTAATTTTGTAATCTCTTAGTCGACAATTGTTCTACAATTTTAGTAGACAGACATGAAAAATATTAGAGCAGAGAAGACACTATTTCTAATATGGTAAGAGTACTAGATTTTGGTGTACTTTGCTAATACTACCCAACTAGAACAAGACTACCTTGGCCTAGCAACCCCTGAATAATAAAGAAGCCCTCAATGTTGGCCCATGAGACCTACTACTATTAGCTGCCCAAACTTGCACAAAAATTGGCTTTCTCCTACACATGAACAACAGGACAAGCCATGACATCCTTGGCCCTATTAACCCCAGAAAACATCAAGAAGAAGTTGAGACTTCAAAACCTACTTTCAATGAGATGATGAAGAGGCACAAAACTTTCAATGCTAGTAAGATCATGTAATATAATGAAATCAAAGAGTCGAAAGTCGTTCATTTACTCTAAAGTCCTTACAATATTGGTCTTTGAGAAAGAATCATAGGCAGTGTCCACTAATTACTGGGTCTCCATCTACATGGAAGCCATGTTAAGATGCATATGCTCATTGAGATACAAGTAACCTTATTCCCAATGAAAGGGTTGATTTTGAGGTTCCTAGTGCTGAAAATGAGATGATGAAGCTGTATAATGATGCAATTCCTCAAGTTGTGTCTTTCAATTTGTCTTCAAAGCAAGACATGACACTTCCTTGTGATAAAGAACTTGGTTCACCATCTTCTACCATGGCAGTGACGTAGCGTTATAGCAGAAGTAAAGACTAGATATCGTTCTAGTAGACGAATTGGTTAGATCTCGTTCTAACAGACGGCTTCTTGAATCCACAAAAAGATAAACACTCACAAGGAGTAGAGAAAACTCTCAATATATTTGATAAAAGATGTGATGATTTGCCCAAAGGCTTACAACCTATTTATACTAGTTAATATGTTCATGTGGATACATGAACATATTAAATACTCCACATACATGAATGTTCCAATACATGAACATATTAAATACTCCACATACATGAATGTTCCCATACATGGATATGGATTAATTATCTAGACTCTAGACACATGTGCATGAACTAAATAATTAAAGTTGTGTTTATTGTTTCAACATCCCCCTTAAACATAACTTAGATTTTCCTAGATAATAAAGCTAACTCTCAGACTTCTTTCTTAACTTGTGTTCGTCCCATTTTTCAAGAAACTCTTCAGCTACTTCCCCTGCATCAGTCTCCCCTTCTTTGAAAGAACTCGTCCTCGAGTTAACTACAGGAATTGCAACGTTAGGAATCGTATGATACTTAAACAAGTCCTGAACATTGAAATTCTTGGAGATAGCTAGATCGCTGGGAGATCCACCACATAAGCATTATCATTAATCTTCTTCAAAACACGAAGCGGACCAATCTTTTTCTGTTTGAGTTTGTTGTATGTTCCAACAGGAAACCTTTCTTTTCGCAAGTGTACCATCACCATGTCTCCCACTTCAAAAGTCTACACATGCCTATGCTTGTCCGCGGCTGCTTTATATTTTGCAGCAGATTCCTCCAACTTGTGCTTGACCTCTGCATGAATGTTCACCACTTTATCCGTCATATGATCGGCAATGATACTCATACCAGGAAGCTTGGTAAGTGGTAACGTATGCAACGGGGAACGGACATAGACAATCTCAAATGGAGATTTTCCAGTGGATCGATTTGGCACATTGTTGTATGCAAACTCCGCCTGAGAAATAATAAAGTCCCACTGCCTCGGACTATCTTGACATAAACTTCGCAAAATATTTCCCAATGTGCGATTCACCACCTCAGTTTGACCATCAGTTTGGGGATGACAAGTAGTACTAAACTGTAAAGTAGTATCAAGCCGCTTTGATGCGGCGGAAGTTATAAACAAGGGAATCGTCTACGCAAATCCTTGAACTCCTTAAAGAACACAAGGAAAAAGAGAAAACGATCTCAAGCAATCTTATAAAATATATTCAAAAGTTATCTGACCCTTAGGTCTACAACCCTATTTATAACAAACTACTCCTTTTGAAATAAGAAACATAAACATAAGGAAACTCTAATAATAAAGAAACTAATTAGAAACAACTTAGGAAACTAACTAGATAATAAGGAACTTCCAAAACAGTCGAAATCGGACAGAATCTCGAAGCTGGATCGATCCAAGGTAGATCTGGATCGATCCAAACATAAAAACTCGGAATCACCGTTGAAGCTGGATCGATCCAACATAGACCTGGATCGATCTAATTTAATAAAATCCCCAAGACAGAATGCATGTTATCGATGGATTGATCCACCATAACCCCTGGATCGATCGAACATTGTTGGATCGATCTAATCTAAGCCTGGATCGATCCAAGTGCAGAAACTCTTGTTCTCTCCTTCTTTGCTTGCTTTTTGCCAATTTGTTCCATAAATCGATCCGCCATTTGATCTACATCAGTCTCCTCCACTTGAGAAAAACTCGACCTCGAGTTCAAGTTCGGATATAATGGCGCTTCCTCATGATATTCATACAAATCCGAAACATTGAATGACTTTGAAATCTTCATATCCTCGGGCAAATCAATGACATAAGCATTGTCGTTCAGCTTCTTAAGAACCTTGTAAGGACCATATTTCTTCGATTTAAGCTTAGCATATGTACCTACATGAAATCTTTCACGGCGCAAGAACACCATCACCAAATCCCCTTCATTGAATATCTTCGTTCTCCTATGCTTGTCAACACTAGCCTTTACCTTGGCATTGTTTTCCTCCAATTTCTTCTTTACCTCCTCTTGTACTTTTTGAGCTTGTCTAACCATAACTTCAGGGGGTATGCTCACACCTGGACCATTAGGTAGTTTCACCAAATCAACCGCATGCCTTGGTGGAGTCACATATACAAGAGAAAAAGGTGATCTCCCAAAAGAACTATGGACGACACTATTATAAGAAAATTCACATTGCGGCAGAGCATAATCCCATTGCTTAGGCCTATCTCCACAAACACAACGAATTAAGTTCCCCAAAGTTCTATTAGTTACCTCCGTTTGTCCATCCGTTTGAGGATGTGCCATGGTGCTCCGATTGAGAGAAGTGTCAAACATCCTCCACAAAGTAATCCAAAAATGGCTTAGGAATTTGATGTCTCGATCGGAAGTGATAGACGTGGGAACTCCATGCAAACGAACTACTTCTCTAAAGAACAATTTGGTTATGTGAGAAGCATCCGAAGTCTTCCGGCATGGAATAAAATGGGCCATCTTGGAAAAATGATCCACTACTACGAAAACAGAATCTACCCCGCGTTGAGTACGAGGTAGCCCCAACACAAAATCCATAGAAAGATCCACCCAAATAGTGTCGGGTACGGGTAATGGCATGTAAAGACCTGTATTTTGCGACTGCCCCTTGGATGATTGGCAAATATAACACTTCCTCACAAAATTACTAACATCCTTCTTCAGCTGAGGCCAAAAGTAACGCTCTACTAATGTAGCGAAAGTCTTGTTCCTCCCTAGGTGACCACTTAATCCTCCACCATGTAGGTCTCGGATAAGCTTCTCACGCAATGAAGATCGAGGGATACACAAGTTATTCCCTTTAAACAAGAACCCATCTTTTAGCAAATAGTCACTCACCGGTTGGTTGGCAACGCATTTAGCCCAAACTTCTTTGAAGTCCTCATCCTCTTCATAGAGCTCTTTCAAGAACTCAAAACCCATAATTTCTTGAGTCAAAGTAACAAGTAAGCTCACACGCCGACTCAAGGCATCCGCAACTCGATTTTGAACCCCGGACTTGTGTTGGATGTTGAAAGTAAACTTTTGCAAGAAAGCTGCCCACCTCATGTGCATTCCATCCAACTTCTTTTGGCTATTGACGAACTTCAAAGCTTGATGATCGGTGTAAAGGACAAACTCCCTTTAGATTAAGTAGTGCTCCCAATGCTTCAAGGCTCTAAATACTGCGTAGAACTCTTGATCATAGGTGCTCCACTTTTGACGGGATTCACTTAGTTTCTCACTAAAGAATGCCACCGGACGCTTCTCTTGTGACAAAACAACCCCAATTCCTACTCCACTAGCATCACATTCTACTTCAAAAACCTTCTCAATGCTCGGTAAGGCTAAAACAGGAGCTGTACACAATTTCTCTTTAATCATGATGAAGCTCTTTTCCACTTCACCACCCCAGAAGAAACGACCTTTCTTCAAGCACTCCGTGATCGGTGCTACTATGGTGCTGAAATTTCTGATAAAACGGCGGTAGAAAGTGGCTAACCCATGGAAACTTCTCACTTTGGTGACGGTTTTGGGTGTAGACCATTCTCGAATTGCACGCACCTTCTCTTCATCAACATGAATGCCACTCGCACTCACCACATAACCCAAGAACAACAATTTGTTGGTCATAAAGCTGCACTTCTTGAGGTTAATGAACAATTGGCTGTCCTTTAAGGCAACCAAGACTTCCCGCAAATGCTCCATATGTTCCTCTTTCGTCTTGGAATAGATAAGAATGTCGTCAAAATAAACAACAACGAATTTACCAACGACAGTTTTAAGTACCTGATTCATCACCCGCATAAAAGTGCTTGGAGCATTGGATAATCCGAACGGCATGACCAACCATTCATACAACCCATCTTTGCTTTTGAAGGCGGTCTTCCACTCATCTCCAGATCGGACTCGAATTTGGTGGTAGCCACTGCGCAAATCAATCTTGGAGAACAACTTCGAGCCATCTAACATATCAAGCATATCATCCAAACGCGGAATAGGGAACCGGTACTTGATAGTTATTTTATTGATCGCACGGCTGTCCACACACATACGCCAACTTCCATCTTTCTTAGGTGTTAGTAAGGCGGGGACAGCACACGGGCTCATGGATTCCCGTATAAAACCTTTTTGTAGTAGCTCCTCTATCTTCTCTTTCAAAATCTCACTCTCCTTGGGACACATCCGATAATGTGGCAAGTTAGGCAAACTTGCTCCAGGCATCAAATCGATGTGATGTTGTATATCCCGCATAGGAGGCAAGTGGTTGGGCAAGTCATCGACAGTGAGCTCTTTGAATTCTTCTAGCAACGGTCGCAGTTGGTTAGGAACCACTACTTCGATTGCCCCTTTGTCCTCTACCACAAGCGATTTCACCACCATAGCATATATTCCTTGGGCCTCTTTAGCGTCAGATACGAACTCAGCTTCGGACCTGACCAATGTTAGAAAAGACTGACCTTCCACTCGAGAAGGTGGAGTTACATGTTGCTTTACAGGAGCCATAGCAATTTTATGAGAATCCCAAATAAAAACATAGGTATTATCCCTCCCCTTATATGTAACATCTACATCAAATTGCCAAGGTCTACCCAATAGTATATGACTAGCATCCATATCAATTACATCACAAGCAACAGTAGATTTATAGTATTTACCGATAGAAATAGGAACATGACAAATTTCAGTTACCTGTGCCGTAGGTCCCTTTTTGATCCATCCAATTGAGTAAGGACTTGGGTGTTGTTCCGTTGGTAGTTGTAGGTGATCAACTAGCCTCCTTGCCACAAAATTCTCGCAGCTACCAGTGTCGATAATCAAATCGCACACCCTTTTATTGATTGTGCAATAAGAACGGAAGATGTTGTGCCTTTGACTATTGTCCTCTTGTTTGGGTGTAAACAATACCCGCTGTACCACACAATTAACCCTCTCGCTTTCTTCTTCGGCGTATTCGGCTTCTTCATAATCTACCTCGTCTTCGGGGTTTTCTTCCTCTTCACACGTTTCAGCCTCCTCAATCAAGTTAATGGGTCTCCTTTCCGGGCATACGTTGGAGTGATGTCCCTGTTTCCCACACCTAAAACACTTACCAACCGATGGTCTAGCGTAGGGATTAGGGTTCTTTGATGTGCTACCAGTTGCAGCCGCGGTAGCTTTCGTGGACTCCACTTGTCCCTTTGTTGGATTGGAAGGTTGTGAGGCTTTTCCTTTATCGATTACCGGTGATGGTGTCTCCACGGTGTTCCTACGGTACCCCGAAAAAGGTTGGCGGCTCTTCTCCATAGTTTCAGCCCGTAGAGCCATCCCTTGAGCTTCTTCAACTGTCCACAATACTTGCATCCCGATTTTATCTAGGATTGATGGTTTGAGACCATGTAAATATCGGGAAACTTGTTGGTGGTCAGATTCATTCAAATTGTTACGGACAGTTAATCTCGAAAACTCATTGTTGTAATCGAAAACTGACCTTGTACCTTGAACGCAATTTTGATACAAGTAAAATAGGTACTGCTCATAATCCACGGGAAGAAATCGATCCCTCAACAAGGGCTTCATTCGACGCCACGTTCGCAAGGGACCCTTCCCTTGCCTATGCCTTGTCTTTTGTAGTTGATCCCACCAAGTTGCAGCGCTTCCCTTTAGCTTGTAGGCCACAATACGCACCAGCTTGTCTTCTTCAATACCCATTAAGTCAGCGAATCGCTCTACTTCGGAGAGCCAATCTAGAAATTCTTCAACTTGGAGATTCCCATTGAAGTTAGGAATGTCCGATCTCATTCGATAATCTTCGAAGTCCTGTTTTTGACGTGCTGGTCGTGGCGCGTACTCTTCCTCCTCTTCGGATTCTCCTTCACTATCTGGATGATAGTAACCAGGACGCCTTGCGGCGTTTCGATTGATGGGCTGGTGATCGCTTCAGATGACAAGGGAGATTATTCCTTGTCAGTGAACAAGATTAATAATTTATAAAACCGCGTGACTGTTAATCTCAATTCGATTGTGACTAGTGAGCACGGGTGTCGAACCACTGGGAAATGCAGGTTTATATTAAAAGACTCTTTAGAATTAATTTAAGTGGAAAGAATATTGTCAATTAAATTGGTTGGTGGAAATGCTCCGATTGGGTCGAAGCGAAAAAGCAGTAATTTAATAAAGCTTAGTAAAAAATGCAATTAATTTGGTGGAATGAGCGGAACTTGGGTGAGAAGCCCATTGAATATCAATTATACAATTTATGTTTATAAAATCCTCACTATAGTAATTATGTATGGTGGTTCTTCCAACTACAAGAAGGAAGTCCCAAAAAGATTATGAATACAGGACCGGCAAGTTTATCCTGGAAAAGAATGGAATATCGCTATCCACCTTAAATAAGGAATAAAGCATGCTGGTTTGTATTCATACCAATAAGAACCATTGCATAATTATATAATTGCAATCACAGATGTACAATTATATGATATTATATTTGGCGATAGTGTGCGGTAAAACCTTCACAACTATGCAATCACATAATACAAATAGAGGGATGTTTATAAAATAGGATTGTATAATGAATCCAACTTCACCCTCACCCAAGCTTGGAGTATTAGCTACACATCAATGGAGGAGAATATCCTTTATCCATGACAAGCTCTAAGGGTTCACAGGATGGAAAAAGAAAATAAAAGCAGTAATTAAATGACTGAAGAAATAAGGAAAATGGCAGAAATAAATAAAGAAAATGGCTGAAATAAATAAAGAAAAGTGCTTAAGTAAATAAAGAAAATGACAGAAAAAGTAAAGAACAATTCTCAAGTGAGAATTGAGCCATGCATAAAAAGGGAAAATAGCAGAAACGTAAATTACTGAAAGTAAAGACTTAATAGTAAAGAACAATCCTCAAGTGAGAATTGAGTCAGGCATTGAAAGAAAAATTGCAGAATTGGAAATTGCTGAAAAAGTAAACTGCCGAATAAAATGCGAAAATAAACTGTAACTTGAATTAAAATAGCAGAGTAATGATTCAGAGCAAAAGTCATGAACCCTCGTAAAGTCGTCGTTACACTTCTATTTATAGAAGGAAAAGGTAAAAGACCAAAAGGCCCTCAAAATATCTCAAAATATCTACATTGCCCGCAGCCGCCTCTTGACTATCGATAGCGAAGGTGCGCTATCGATAGAGGCACTATCGATAGCGCATCTTGGCTATCGATAGTCAAGGTCAAACTTTGACTTTTCATGCAGAGACTCATCGCCTGCTCTTTCGTACTTCCCCCGGTTGCTGCGGATCCTTCTGAATGCTCTTTTAATTCGAGATGATCTTCACGGCTTCATCGGTGACGACTTTAATTTATATAATCTGCACAGATTTCTTGAAACAGAGATTTAAACCCAATTGTACAGATATTTATACAAAACGCTATTTATTAAACAATTATATATATAAGAGAACATAGTAATACCATAGTTGAATGGTATGATTGTGGTACAATCAGCTGGCCTCCGGCAACTCCTTCGGCGCGTCTCCCCTCAACTTGCCTATGGTTGGTATCGACGTTCAACGCAGCTAGCATGTCGCGAATCTCTTTCAACGTTTGAGAGTGCTCCTGCGAAATACGTTGCTGTTCTGTCATAGCCGTGCATAGGTCTTCCACCCTTTGATCAACGTCAAGAGGGCGCCTAACTCCATCCCCATGATTTGCCATCGAGCTTGGCAAACCTGGCTCTGATACCAATTGATGCGGCGGAAGTTATAAACAAGGGAATCGTCTACGCGAATCCTTGAACTCCTTGAAGAACACAAGGAAAAAGAGAAAACGATCTCAAGCAATCTTATAAAATATATTCAAAAGTTATCTAACCCTTAGGTCTACAGCCCTATTTATAACAAACTACTCCTTTTGAAATAAGAAACATAAACATAAGGAAACTCTAATAATAAAGAAACTAATTAGAAACAACTTAGGAAACTAACTAGATAATAAGGAACTTCCAAAACAGTCGAAATCGGACAGAATCTCGAAGCTGGATCGATCCAAGGTAGATCTGGATCGATCCAAACATAAAAACTCGGAATCACCGTTGAAGCTGGATCGATCCAACATAGACCTGGATCGATCTAATTTAATAAAATCCCCAAGACAGAATGCATGTTATCGATGGATCGATCCACCATAACCCCTGGATCGATCGAACATTGCTGGATCGATCCAATCTAAGCCTGTATCGATCCAAGTGCAGAAACTCTTGTTCTCTCCTTTTTTGCTTGCTTTTTGCCAATTTGTTCCATAAATCGATCCGCCATTTGATCTACATCACGCTTCCATAGAGTTCGCCAAAAATGACTAAGAAATTTGTTGTCACGATCTGAGACTATAGTCTTCGGCAAGCCATGGAGACGAACCACCTCTCGAAAGAACAACTGAGCAATATGATTAGCATCGGATGTCTTCTTACAAGGAATAAAATGTGCCATTTTGGAGAATCTGTCAACAACTACAAAAATGGAATCTGTACCACGCTGTGTCCTCGGAAACCCTAGGATAAAATTCATAGAAAGATCTTCCCAAGGTGCTTCAAGAATAGGAAGAGGTGTGTATAGACCGGTATTTTGTGCTTGGCCCTTAGCAGTCTGACAAGTATAACAGCGTTTCACATACTTCTCGACATCTCGTTTTAGTTGTGGCCAATAATAACGAGCTTCTACTAATGAAATACTTTTATCTCGCCCCAAGTGTCCACCTAGTCCTCCACCATGAGTCTCTCTAATAATATTCTCTCGCAAAGAACCACGAGGGATACAAAGGCGATCCTCGAAAAACAGAAACCCTTCCGAGCAGTTGAAATTTACTCGTTTCAGGCAAAATCGAAGTACACTTTGCCCACTCACCCTTGAAGTCCTCATCTTCTGCATAAAGTTCCTTTAGGTACTCAAACCCAGGGATCTCATTCTTGACAACAATCAACAAAGACGCTCGTCAACTCAATGCATCTGCTACTTTGTTCAATTTGCCTGACTTGTGTTTGAGAGAAAAATTGAACTTTTGTATATAGGCAATCCATCTAGCATGCATGCGATTTGGCTTGGTAGAGTTCTGAAGATACTTGAGAGCTTGATGATCACTGTTCAAAATAAATTCTCATTGGATCAGATACGCCTCCCAATGATATAAACTTCGCACCACTGCATACAATTCCTGCTCATACGTGGTCCACTTCTGTCGAGTATCACTAAGTTTCTCACTGAAGAAGGCAATTGGCCTACTTTCTTGAGAAAGAACAGCTCCAATGCCAACACCGGAAGCATCACAAACTTCAACTAATTTGTCAAAATCTGGAATAGCCAAAACTGGGGTTGTGGTTAACCTCTCTTTTAGAACTGCAAAGCTCTGTTCTGCAGCCTTGGTCCACACAAACTGCTTCTGCTTCAAACAATCAGTGAGTGGGGCAGCAATAGTACAGAAGTGCCTCACAAATTGTCTGTAAAAGGTTGCTAAGCCATGAAAACTTCGTACATCGGTAATAGATGTTGGAGTTGGCCATTCCTGAATTACTTTTACCTTGGATTCATCAACCTTGATTCCCGCGGCGCTCATCACATAGCCCAGGAAGATCAAATTGTCCGTCAGGAAACTGCACTTCTTCAAATTCACATAAAGGCTATTCTTGCATAACACATTAAAAACTTCCCACAAATGTTGCAGATGATCATCTTCATTGCGACTATAAATCAGAATATCATCAAAATAGACAACTACGAATTTTTGAAGGGGTTGGAATACCTGATTCATTAATCTCATAAAAGTGCTAGGCGCATTGGACAATCCAAATGGCATGACAATCCACTCGTACAGTCCTTCTCTTGTCTTGAAGGCTGTCTTCCACTCATCGCCCGAACGGATACGAATCTGATGGTAGCCACTCTTCAAGTCTATCTTTGAGAATACTTTTGAGCCACCCAATCTATCACTCATGTCATCCAGCCTCGGTATAGGGAATCTATACTTCACTGTGATTTTGTTGATTGCCCTACTATCAACACACATTCGCCAACTTCTATCTTTCTTTGGGGTTAGCAAAGCAGGTACTGCACATGGACTCATGCTTTCTCTGATCAAGCCCTTTTGCAACAACTCATTAACTTGTTCCTGCAAAATTTGAAACTCCTTTGGACTCATTCGGTAGTGTGGCAAGTTTGGTAAACTCGCTCCAGGAACAAGATCAATCTCGTGCTGAATATTCCTCATAGGAGGTAGCTCTGCTGGTAGCTCATCTGGCACGATTTCCTGAAACTCGACGATCAATGATTTAACCTTATCTGGTACAACAAGTTCTTTTTTTTCCTCACCTTTGACCACGAGAGCATAAATCAACTGCGTCTCTTTGGCTTCTTTGAGAATATCTGGTACTATAAGGAAAGTATCCGCCTTGTTTGGAGAAGTCGTTACTCTCCCTTCACGTCTCATTGGAGCCAAAACAATCTTTACTTTGTCTTTGTAAAAGGTGTAAGTATTGTCTTTACCCCTATGTGTAGTTTTCCAGTCATATTGCCACGGCCTTCCAAGCAACATGTGACAAGCATCCATGTCCACCACATCGCACAAAACCTCATCTTTGTAATCTTTTCCAATAGAAAAAGGAACAACACATTGTTCTGTTACCTTGATATCGCCGACATCTTTGATCCAACCAATACTGTAGGGAGATGGATGTTTTTGTGTCTGAAGTTGCAGCTTGTCCACCATGGTCTTTGACACTATATTCTCACTACTGCCTCCAACAATAATTAAATTACAAACTCGTTAATGAACAATACAACTAGTTTTGAAGATGTTGTGTCTCTGAATATCCTCCTTTCGCGGCGTGTACATCAAGCGTCGCACTACTAGTGACAAACCCTCATCCTCGTGGGTCCACTCCTCTAGATTTTCTTCTCTTTCAAATTCCTCTTCTTCTTGGCAGTACTTTTCAGTCTCATGTTCTGCTAGATTAACATGCTGCCTTCGTGGACAACGGTTCGAATAATGTCCAGTTTCTCCGCAGCGATAACACTTATCACCCCGAGGAGGGGCGTAAGGATTATTCTGGTCACCAGATCCGCTAGCACCCTGCCTTGTATTAGTCTGATTTTTCCATGGGGTTCTGGTTTGACTCTGAGAAACTTGATTCTGAGTTACTTCATTGACTGCTTTTCCCTTACCTTGTTCGGGTTGACTCGGCATTGGAGAGGAGTTGAATGTCCTGATGGGAGCTTGGCTTCGAGTAGTCCCTCTCCTATTAAGTTGCAATTCGATCCTTGTGGCTAACTGAATGGCATCCAGTAAGGTATGAACTGGTTGCATATTAACCACATCCTGGATGTTGGCACGTAACCCATCCACGAACCTTGCCACCAATTGCCCTTCTGTTTCTGGTAAATCATTACAGGACGAAAGTAGTTGAAATTCTGAAACATACTCATGAACAGATTTAGTACCTTGCTGGCTTCGCTGGTATTGATGGAACAAAATCTGGTCATAGTCTGGAGGAAGAAAATGTGCTCTCATCAGTTGCTTCATTCGATGCCACGACCGGATCTTAGTCTTATTCAGTCGCATCCGAGATAACTGTAACTGTTCCCACCATGCGGAAGCACCGCTTTTTAGTTTGTATGCTACAAGTTTGACCCTCTTTTCATCCTCGATATCCATATAATCGAAAAATCGTTCCACCTCATTCAGCCAATCCAGAAAATCTTCTATGTTCAACTGCCCGTTGAAAGAAGGGAGGTCCATTTTCATACGATAGTTGTTGTTCTGAACAGTGTCTCTAGGATTATCATACATCGCAATTCCTTCTAGTTCATCGTCAGTTGAGTCTCCATCATAAATGAGGTTGTTCATGACACGCCTAGGGAGGTTCCCCAAACGTCCAAAATTGTTGCACACCCTTGGCTCAAGTCCTTGTTGTATACGAGGCGCATCAAGTTCGCCTACCGGTGGTCTATTAGCATTGAGATTTAACCCAACCAATAGATTCCGGATTTCCATAACTTATTTCCTATTTCAATTTATCAAATATTATTTTTGATATCCCCATGGTTTTATTATTTTTATTATAGTTGAAAATATGTTTTAAAGTGTTTAAAACAATAAGGGATGATTAAAAATTAATTTTGATGATTTAATCAAATTAGGTTTCTATTTTAGTCTCTTGACTATAATAGTTTTCTATTTTGATTTTCAAAGTTGTTTGAATTTTAAATAAGATTTAAAATGATGATGCCACTATTTTAATGTGATTAAACAATATAATATTCATGAGATGAATATTTAAAGGTTTATTGATTAATATTAATTACCATATATACATTGCTTATGCCTTATATTCTTGCAATATTCAATTGCACCCCATAGAGCATGAATCCCATGATCAACATCGTTAAGATTTTCTTGTTGTTGTCCGTCATTGGCCATTGAGACAAGGGAGGACCTCGCTCTGATACCACTTGACGTAGCGTTATAGCGGAAGTAAAGACTAGATATCGTTCTAGTAGACGAGTTGGTTAGATCTCGTTCTAACATACGGCTTCTTGAATCCACAAAAAGATAAAAACTCACAAGGAGTAGAGAAAACTCTCAATATATTTGATAAAAGATGTGATGATTTGCCCAAAGGCTTACAACCAATTTATACTAGTTAATATGTTCATGTGGATGCATGAACATTTTAAATACTCCACATACATGAATGTTCCAATACATGAACATATTAAATACTCCACATACATGAATGTTCCCATACATGGATATGGATTAATTATCTAGACTCTAGACACATGTGCATGAACTAAATAATTAAAGTTGTGTTTATTGTTTCAACATCCCCCTTAAACATAACTTAGATTTTCCTAGATAATAAAGCTAACTCTTAGACTTCTTTCTTAACTTGTGTTTGTCCCATTTTTCAAGAAACTCTTCAGCTACATCCCCTGCATCAGGCATCCTCTAATATAACTTTTCTAGAGAACAAGGAACTACAATGGTAGCATAAAGAGGTGTTGATAAACTTGTTAGACTGTTAGAATAGCCTAAATAAATGTAAATCTGTTAGGAAGTCAGCTTCTATGTCATTTTAATCAATTTCCATATCTGTGAGATTGAGAAACAGAGCTTTTTGCTATGTTTGTACTGTAATATGTAATTTCCAGCATTGTTCTTCAATGTTTAATCAATTTTCTTCAATTCTTTGGTGATTTGATGATTGACCTACATCATACTTATTCTATTTGTTAGATTTCAAAACAGCATTCTTCACTACAAAAAATAAAATATAAATAAATAAAACAATGTTCTATTGATTTGGGAGAAAAAGATAAATAAAAAAAGAATTAGCCTCACAGAATTATCTCTAATTATATGAAATTACATGAATCTGATTCTATGAGGTCATTGCCTACATGATACTGTCTAAACACATTTGCTAACATCACTAAGGCACAAATTAAATCAACATATGGACAGTTTCCAGAACAGAAAGAGCAGAATGTCACCCTTTGAAATTGTATCTACATTTAAGATTTTAAGGTAAGTACACAAGAAGGGATTAAATAGAAGATAAAAGTTTAGAAAGAATGAGCATACAGCGAAAAGTACGGATCCAACAATGGCAGCAAGAGCAACAACGTATTCTAGAAAGGTCGTCCTCATAGTCCATGTTTTCTCTGAAGAAGCACTTGCAGAATATGCTGAACACTGGAAAAAGGGAGGAAAAGAAAGAGATGAAAAATCAACAAAATAAGCGCAGGGATATTTACCTTTACTGTGAACAACAATATACCAAGCAATAATTTCAAAAGTAAAATAAGAACAAGGTATAGAAAGGATTAATCCTGAAATTATAAAACTAACTAATGGAATTATAACCTGATGATTGCCACCAATGCAAGGTTGACTACTAGTGTAATCCCCCCATGTACTTGGAAAGGAAGCTGTGGATGAAGAGAGGTGCCTAACAATGAAGTCCACCTTTCCAACCAGCCCTAATACCATCAAAAAGTAAGAAATCAATGAGACAGATTATACAGAATCCAAAAATGTTAACACACACGAACACTGTGACACATCTCTCTTTAAACTTATATCCAAATTATCTCTTCAAATATCAAAATTTTCATACTAGAAGTGATTATTGCAGAAGTCAAGTGGTCCAGCTTTGACCAAAATCAATTTTGAAGCCCATTAACTTTTAGAGACATCAAACAGGCTCAAAATCAATTTTCAGCTCCAAAAGCAATTTTAGGCAAAGCTAATCCAAACAAGGCCTTATTCTCTCACTTGTAATTGCTCATTAAAACATCCTAATTACGACTAAACAATGAAATGAGCATTTCTAACCACGACAGCTCCAGCACTTGTGAAGACACTTTTACGTTGTGTTTGGAAACATCTCTAAGGAGAATGGCTTCTGATGCCCCTTATAATAACTTTAGTAGCCTATTTTAGGTGCTATATATAAACTATTGAAACAACTTAACAAACAACATGTACTCTCAAGTAAATTGCTTTATGCCAACCTCCTAATTGTCCCTATTCAGCTTCAAATAAAAAATAGTGATCACCTACATTTTTAAGTAATCACTTCAACATAAGAATTGCTTGGTATTACTAAAGAGAAACATCATCCAGTAACTTCTAAAAGAAATTTGATGTATATACGTTCATCCTACCAATGGTAAGAATTACAATTCAAAACACCCCAAATACACACCAAAAACCTACTCAGGCAAACAATCAAACACTGAGCACTCATACTCCAAAATCCCCTACCTTTTCTGCATAACCAAAATGGATAAATCCCAGATACAATAAAGTATATACTACCAAAGTTTGTAGGGCATCCAAGAAGAATAGACATATTACAAAAGCATAGATTGAGAATTGAAGTTTTTAGAATGTACAGAGATTCCTAACCTCTTATGGCAGCTTCGTCTGGACGCCAGATCTGAAACGCTGGCTCTGTTCATGCTGGCGATCTATATGATCTGAAATGCTGGATAGATGGATATGATTCGCTGGATCTGAACTCACAGGATCGGTCACGCTGGCCTGTGCTACTGAATCTGTCGAAAAGGGAGGGGTTTTCGTTCCAGATTTGAAAATTTGAGTTGATACAATGACAAAATTAATCAAAATTATCTGAATGTGTAAGAAATCCATGATATCGTCGGTGAAGAAGCCCAGACCAGAGTAGCAGAGACCACGAACAAAAGAGAGAGCAATGGGCGCGATGGGGGAAGGAGCGGGAGATCAAGAGCACTGGTCGCCGGAGAAGAGTGCAGAGAGAGAAATTTAACCTCTTGCCTGTGAAATCTGTTTTTATGTTGAAGTGATTACTTAAAAATGTAGGTGATCACTGTTTTTTATTTGAAGCTGAATAGGGACAATTAGGAGGCTGTGCATAAATCAAACTAAGGCTTTAGCTACCGAAAATTACTGTGCCTATAGTCTTATAATTAGAACCATTAGAGACTAAAATTACTGTGCCTATAGTCTTATAATTTTTGCTCCCAATAGTTAATTGTATATAAATAATTAGAACCATTAGAGACTAAAATTACTGTCACTATAATTTTTAGATTTAGCGATGGAAAGTACTATGGCTATAGTTAATAATAATATTTAAAAAACTAAAATCATTAGGGACAGAAATTACAGTCGTTATAATTATTAGATTTAGCTATAGTAATTATAGTCACTAAAAAGAAAATTGCGATGGAACAATTAAATAAGTAGAACCATTAGGGACCGATATTACTGTCACTAAAACTTTTAGATTTAGCGATGGAAATTACCATGGCTATAGTTGATAATATTTAAAAAACTAAAATCATTAGGGACATAAATTACAGTCGTTATAATCATTAGATTTAGCGACATTAATTATAGTCACTAAAAAATAAATTGCGACGGAACATATAGTGAGAGATAATTTTTTCAACATTAAAACAAAAAAATAGAGTTTTGGCAATGGAAACTTAGCGATCACTACAAGAAAAGAGGGCAATTGCAACGAAATTTTGCAACAGAATATAGGGCCGTTGCAAGAATTCTATTATTGCAACGGGAAAAGCCGTTGCAACCAAAATAATTTTTTTGATTTATCACTTTATCTCATGCCGTCGCAATGGTGCAGAAAGTTGTGAAATTTGTATTTTTTTTTTAATTTATATTTTCTTTGCGACAGCATTAGCCCTTACAACATTAAAAAAAAATAAATTTATTACTTTATACTGTATATGAGAATTAAATATAAATTTTTATCAAATATTTACGTATTTTTGCAGCAAAATACACACGCAGCACCTTTCCCCCCAAATTACACCCGCGCAGATTATTCCCTCTTCCCTCTTCCCCTCTTTCCTCTTCCCTCTTCCCCTCTTTCCTCTTCCCTCTCTCGATCACTCTGTGTACGACGCATATGGTTTCGAAGGATCCCTTCCACCACCGATCACTCCCTCCACCGCCAGCTTGAAGGTGACAGTCGCTCGCTCTCTCTCCCTCGCTCTCTCTCGTTCGCTCTCTCTCTCTCTCGATCAATCTGCACGCAGGTTTAACAATTTGTGTGCTCAATTGATCGAGAATATCCCTCACCCCAGCAACGAACCTCCTATTCCCATCTCAATCCGACGTTGAATCGTTCTACAAAACCTAGGGTTTCCTAATCTCTCTCCGCCTTCACGAAGATGTGGTTGGGATGAAGCTCTTTCACAATGCCCCTCCTCAGTGAAGAAGATATGCAGCCATTCAACCCCTTGTAGAAGCATCGACATTGATACACAAATCTAAGGTAAGATATTGCAATGAGGGTCAGCCAATGTCCGTTTTTTATTTTTGACGATTCAGGGTTCTATATTCATTTTGGGTTCTATAACTGATTTTTTAATTTTGAATACCGTATATTTTTTATCAAATCAGCATGGGTTCTGAGAAAAGCTTGGGTATTTTCCCATCAAAGCATGAAAAAAATAAATAAATAAAGCAAGCAAATTTTTTGAAAAAGCACTAACGATATATGTGGGGTTGTGGTGGTCTAGTTTGGCTTTTGCTGGGTTTCAATATTCATATGTAAACTGGGTTTCCATGTTTTTTTTGTTTTTTTATTTTATTTTAGATTATGCTTTGTTGAAATATGATCATCCTCTGTAAATCTGTGCGTGTGTATATTGATGATGGCTGATTATGAGTGTTGGTTGAATTTGATTAATTAATGAATGTTGGAGCAACCTTTGTGAAGTTCTTTTGACATAAAATAAAGTGAAATTTACTTGGGATTAGGTAATGACTATATTGAATTGTGCCCACTTGCTAGAACACCCAACTGTGAGAAATGATCAAGTCAGCAATTGCTGATATTGGCTAAATAAGCAAACACTCAGATTAACCTGTAGATGTAAAATATTTAAGAAGTTACAATCCAGAAGCAACACTAATAAAAACTTTCAGATTCAAGACAGCAATTATTTGCCTATTTTTGACATGTAAAGGAGTCATACAGGAGAAAACCTACTTTAGCTTGATATGTGGAGCTGTAATTAGGTTTAATCAATATATGCTTTTTGGCCATATAAACAACTTCTACTACACATGGATTAACATTTTTGGGAGCTCGAACTCAAGCCCTCTAGTCAAGGATAAACCTATGCTCTCTTGGAATGCACAGAGAGAAAAGACCTGCCTCCATAAATTAAAATTTTGGTGAGATTAATACTATGCAGATCCACTAGTATCTTTCTATACACAATACTATGCATATGATATGATACATCTCATCTTGATAGTATCTCACGAAGGAACATATGTGTTGCCTGTGATAAATGTATATATAGTAGAGATAAAATGTGACTGAGTACTGCTAATTAATTAATACCATAACCTACAACTAGCTCTGGTTCTATTATCCGTCTCTTTCTTTTATATAAAATTTTATTACTTGGGTCATATATTTGTCAACATTCTGATAATATGTAACAGTGACATTACTCTTCCTACCATGCCAACACTTATCAATGTAACAATGTATGCAAGCTCCTCATGGGCATGGGCATATGCCAATGGGGCCTAGATTCATTGTTTGCTATGGGGCATCCAATATTGCACACCTTTAGTTAATTTGTTATTGTTTGATCTTCTCAAGGTGTTGGTTGAGTTTGCTAGATGCCTAGAACATCAATGGGGCCTAGATTGGTCATTATTGGACCGGCCTTGTATATTTATTTATATCTAATTCCTCCATATCTTATTCCTACATTAAATTTTCTGCTGTTTTTTGGAATTTACATGTTTTAGGTTGTTGAAAATTTGCATCAAATGCATTGGCTTATCTTATGAATAGCTGGGCAGTACTTCACTCTAAATATTGTTTAAATACCTTATTTCTAGTTCTTTTGATCCTAATCATGGTCAGTTCATTTAGCTTGGTTCAGCCTTGATCACTTGCACAATATTTATGTTATTCCAATCAAATAATATAACATGTGTGCATTGTTAGGGATATTGGAAGGATCTTGGTTGCTCTAATAATTAAAATGAGACATGAAACTCATTTGATGTGCAATGCATTTTCTCTTTTAAGAAAATCTTCTGCAGCAGCCAAAATCCTGACTATATATATGTTAATGTTTTGTAGCATATATGTTCGTGTCAAGGTTTGGTAGAGATGGGAGTTTGGGTTCCAAGTCACCTTCTGTAACAGAGGGTTCTAACCCACCTTGGTGATATGTATATATTTATGTTGCTGATAACCAAAAAAATGCATATATGGTGGTATAAATTTATTTGATCATAGCTGTTTATTTTGAGCAAATTAACTCTGAGCTTTTTTAAATTTGACAGTGCGTGATGCAACTTGATCATTCAACCAATGCGTTTATCAAAGAATATATTTTGATCGATATGATATATTATGATCGATCATATGTTATAATCCCTTCTATTGGGTTGGTGGGTAATAATACATGATGCGTTGGATTCTCTTAAAGTAACTCCAATGGTTAGATTCAATTGTTTGGATCTAAATCCATTTTTTGTATATGCTAAAGTTGAATGCATATACAGTTTTTTGAATTAATATGTTATAATGGTGCATTATTCTTTTCTTGATTGCTCGATCTTTTTCTGTCTCTTCCTCTAAACAAAACATAAATTTCAATACATTTTGTCTTTAAAAAAAAATACATCCAGAACTGAATTCAAATTTGGATCAAATACATTTTGTATTTAGTTTTGAATTCATCATTGGAGTACCAATTTTTAGATTTGATGAATACGAAAAATGGGTTTACATTCCCTTTTTAATCTGCCATGAGAGATGTCCTCTTAGATGCTCCCAAACGAATTTTGTCTTTGATTTGTAGCCATGCATGATGATAGATGATGATGAAGATAGGTGGATAATGGGTCTACATAAAATAGTGGTAGCTATTTGAGGATGATGATGCCAACAGCTGTCATTTCCAGTGTCTAGGAATAGATGATGAAAAATGGGAGTGATTGAATTAATTTGAAGAAGCGAGTTGAAGGGGATAGATGGAGGGAGAGAGAGAGAGAGTAGTGGGGTCTATATGTTGGTGCAAAATCAACCTGCAGGTAGGTACCTAGCTGAAAAGGCACTTGAATGGGGTGACGATCCCCAAATAATTCCATATTGCTCATACAAATATGGGCAGCAGCTATTGCTGGGCTACACTATATACTGCCCCACCGGCTGCACATCTGCAATCTGTATCATCAGACCTCACAGCTACCATCCCTTCTCCTTCTATAATCTCCCTGCCCACTCTGCTGTCTCAGAAACCGTTGAGACCTCTCTCTCTCTCTCTCTCTCTGTGTTAAGTCGCTTTCAGTCCTAATAAGATAATCCATAGCCTTATAGCTCCCATCTGTCCAAGAGAACCAAAAGCTATAGCTTTACCATATTACCACATATATGTATCTGCTAAGGGGATGCAAAATAAAGGTTCCTCTCTCTCTCTCTCTCTTCTTATTTACATAATATATGGAGGTTTTAATGTCAATTGGTATAGGCAATTTTAGTTTACAGGACAAGGAACATGGAAATTTGGTTATGGTGTTAAGAAAATGGTTTTGAATATTTTGATATGAATCTTGGGCGATATGATTTTCTTCACATTCCACTTATAAATATGACCTAGGGACACCATTAGATGTTTTGACAACAGAGGAGCAAAGGACAGGAATCTCTTTAATGAACTTAAAGGTTAAAACAAGTGAGGGTGGAATATGCAGGCTGAATATTGATGTTGGGTCTCTCGTTTCTTGATAAATTTATGGTGTTTACTTTTATATTATATTTTTAGCTGATTCAATATTTGGATAGTGGTTTTTTTTTTTTTCTTCATAAAACAATTCTCTAGTCTCAGCATAGTAGGCTGCAGTTACCATGTCTGCACACATCGCCCCCCTGTTTCTTTTGGTTTTTAAATGTATGTTGAGAGTCTTAGCTGTGATCGTTTGACACACTTTTTTTGGTTTTTAAATGTATGAAAGCTTTTCTAATTTTATGCTTTTCATGAGATGCTTGTTCTAAAGATTCCTTATTGCTCAAGTGCCAACAGATGTATTATGTTCCTTCCAATATTCTTTTTCATTGAAGTATCAGACCCCATCTCAAATATAGACAGTATTCTGCTGAAGGATAATAGCTCTCATTTTTGCCTTGCAGTTAGATGCAGCTGCCCCTATCTTGCTGGATTAAAGGAGCCCATAGTGATTGCAAAAGTAAATGCTGACAAGTATATCCGTCTAGCTCGTAAATATGAGATTGAGTATGTTCCTATGTCCTCATATTTTCATTATGTTTGAAAAAAATTAGAATTTTTTTCTGATACCTTGATATTGGAATTTATTTTTGCCTGTAACTCAAATTAGATATTAAATTCTTGCTTTAAACTAAATCTTGGGTAATCATGAGAATGGGCTCGATCATTTGAGTGTTCTCCTTTGGAGTTGAGGCAGCTGTTATGTAATAATATTTTGAGATTGCTACTCATTGAGCTAGTTTTTAGTAGTATGGACCTTGGCTCTCCCTTTTGCTGGAAATAAAAATGAAAAAAACAAGAGTTGAGTGCTCACAATGTGTTCGTAGTAAAAATTCCTGATCATAAGATTTGTTATTGCATATTCGAAGAAAGCATCACCTTCTAAAATTCAACCCTTTTATGATTCCACTATTACACTAGACGATGT
Organism: Hamamelis virginiana; assembly: GCA_017140935.1. NCBI lineage: Eukaryota > Viridiplantae > Streptophyta > Magnoliopsida > Saxifragales > Hamamelidaceae > Hamamelis > Hamamelis virginiana. Next base: position 44,980 of record JAESVK010001082.1, read on the forward strand.
ACTTTTCTGTGCTGCAGCGGGTATCCTACCCTCAAGGTCTTCATCAATGGTGTTCCCATAGATTATAATGGACCAAGGAAAGCAGAATTACTTGTTCGATACCTGAAGAAATTTGTTGCTCCTGATGTTTCCATTCTTGGTTCAGACTCTGCTATTAGTAGCTTTGTTGAAGCAGCTGGCACTTATTTTCATATATTTATAGGCTTTGGCTTGAATGAGTCCATGATATCAAAGTTAGCCAACAAATACAAGAAAAAGGCATGGTTTTCCGTTGCAAAGGATTTCTCAGAGGAACTCATGGCATTATATGATTTTGATAAGGTCCCTGCTTTGGTGTCCCTTCATCCTAGTTACAAGGAGCAGACCATTTTCTATGGTCCCTTTGAAGGTTAGTTTTTGTTCTGATTACCAAGCTTAGATTAACTGTCTTAATATCAAATGTCACCTACTTAAATTGATAGCTACTTTAGGTTTTTTGTTGTGCTTACACACGTCAACACTTGTGCGTGTTGGATGCATGACCATAGTACATAATATACATTGAGTTTGGTTTTCTTGAGGGCGTCATGTGAGATATCTCATATCGTTGTTTTTACAGAATGTGCTTTGTATATAGGCTTGATTTGTTTCAATGAAAATTGAAATCTTGGAAGGATGGTGATTAGGGATATTTAAGTGGCAGGGTGGCCTTGCTGCCATAATCAGCTGAACTTTGGCCTTGTTGGTTTGATTTGCCCCTCCCTCTTCTCCTTACAACCCTTTACCCAAAATCTGCAGAGGATGGAAATGGATGAGTTGATACATAAATGCACCGGTTTGCATGTTGTGTGCCCATGTTGAAGGGCACCATTTGGCCACTGCAAATGCAAAAATGATGTCAATCAAAAGAAAATTCACCAAGAAATTATAAGAATCTGATCTGATATTGAAGATTAATGGTTAGAATTACAAAATGCAGAAAGAACAGGAGCTAAAAGCTCTGTTTTTGATCTGAATGGATCTGGATAATTATCCAAATGACTAAAAAGACCTAAGTCTCTAACCTCTAAACTAGTATTTATTGGCTTCTAATTTCTAAAAAACTCTTTCTAACTAATATGAGAGATATTTGAGCTACATAGTTGTTACAAAGGGAAAATGACAGCCACACAACAATACAAAAAATACTAGTAATATTGGGTTACATTAGACTCCCCATCTTAAAAGAAACTTATCCTCAAGTTTCAGTAGCAAAATATGGTAGCAATCATGATTAACCAATCAAATAGCCCATCGTGAATCTTGAAATCTTAGTCCTCTTAAAACCATGAGTATCCTTCACAAATGCTGCCACATATAAAGTTTCATAGTCGGATTGGTTATTTTCTCCTTACTTTCTTTATTTTTATCATCTCCAGATTCCTCTTTAGCTCCAGATTCCTCTTTTGTGGTAAATTTTGAAAATTTACCACAATCTCCATTAGCATCAAGGTTGTCTTACTGATTTGAAATCTGTCTCCAAATTTCAGTTTTTGATAGTGATGTCTATATGCACCAATCTATATGCCTACCACAATCAGTTGATAGTGATGTCTATATGTCTACCACAATCTTTTCTAGCTTTCTTTCTGTTGTCATTTGGAATATTGCTTCAAAATTCAATTAAATGGGTTTTCTTTTTACTGGGTATGAATAAATTTTTTGCACTAATAACCTAGGCTTTAATCTTGATTTGTTTGCTGTGCAAATCCTATGGGCTGGTTCAGAACACCAACATTTTGAATCATCAGAAGTAACTGGTACTTTGGTGCATTTTCTATAAATGCTGAAACAGTTGAGAGTATGTTGATGATCTGTTTTTTATGCTGAAATGACAAGTATTTTGGGCCTCATTTACGGATTTTATCAGTGATTATATGCATTCATATATGGCTTTTACATGAGTTATGTGGTGTCTTTGCAATGCTTTACAGCTTCTGTTAGTGCTAGTGGGGATACTGGGTCTCAGTTGACTGCAGAGCAATCTGAAATCATATTTTTGGGGACAGGAACTAGTGAGGGAATTCCGCGTGTGAGCTGCCTAACTAATCCTTTCAAGAAATGTCCGGTACAGCTGCAGAACCTATGTACCTACGAAAATTTTCTATATCATGCTGAATTAATAGTTTAAACTTCTACCAGAGACAAAAGAATGTTCAAAGAAATGGATGCTTTTTGGTCTTTTACAGGTGTGCTCAAAAGCTGTGGAACAAGGATGGGAAGCTTTGTCAAGTGAGCACCACCTGTGAGCAAGGATGGGAAGATAATTTTCAAGGAAAGAAGCACTAAAAGAAGGCATACTTGTTTGTTTAACTTATTTAAAATTTCTTATATTTAGTATAGTTCTCTGTATCACAATTCACAATTCATACTTTGTCAAACTTATTATTACGGATGAATATTATTTGTATGTTATTAATGTTTGATTATGAGTGTCTTTATTTCGATAAAAGATTGTAGCTAAAAAATATGTTTGCTTCAGATCAATTATAAGCATACTTGAAGGGTGTATATCCATTTATTATATGAGATATTCTATTAGTATGTATGAAATATAATTGATTGGATGGTCAGGTTCATTTATTTTATTCGTTAAGTCATGAACCATATAATTGAGGTATGGTTTCAATAAAAATGGAAATAGAAATGGTAAAAAAAATAATAATAATATATATTTTTTAAAAATGGCATTTTTGTAATGGCTAATTCCGTTGCAATCCTAATTTGGAGCCGTTTGACATTTGGTTGGTACAATTCAAAATTGCAACGGCAAATTCCCTTACAAATATATTCAAATATTGCAACGGTAAATTCCCTCGCAACAATAAATATTAAAAAAAAAATTAAAACACTTGCAACAGCAATTGCCGTTGCAAAAAATCGTATAAAACACTTGCAACGGCAATTTCCGTTGCAAAAACCGTATAAAACACTTGCAACGGCAATTTCCGTTGCAAAAACCGTATAAATGACCGTATTTTGAACTAAGAATTTGCGACGGTAATTGGCCGTCACTAGTAATTTTTGCAACGGGAAAAGCCGTTGCAATAGAAATTGCGACGGCATTTTTTTGCGACTATAGCAATTGCAACGG
>JAESVK010001083.1:0-31538 GCA_017140935.1 Hamamelis virginiana
TGATAGTTTATGGCTTTTGATTAATCGTTATACACTTAATCATTCATATCATTTTGGTTAACTTATTCTTGTAGTCTAGGTTACCATTATCCCAGGTTAAATAGCATTTCACATTACAATCGGTGATTATTGACTTGCCCTAATCCGAACCGACCCCCATTACCTTTCTCCACTTTATCTTATTTCAAATTAATCTAGCACGTCTTTAATTTACTGTTAGGACCTTAATCAACAACCAATCAATCACCTTTGAATCACAATCACTAGCATAGCTTCTTATTTACTTTAAAATTGATTCAACCATATTCTCTGTGGACGACCCGCACTCACTCTAACTTGCGACTTGAGGTTAAATTTCCGTTGAGTGTGGTCCTATAAATACTTTTAAATCTTGGCGCATGGTGGGGAATTAACCTCCCTCACCGTGGTGCGACCAAATTTTGGCGCCGTTGCCGGGGAATCGTGCGTTGAATTAATTTAAAGTTTTTAGGAAATTATTCTAGTTGTAATTAGAAATTTTTTTTCTTGTTCATATTATTTTCTTTTCATTTCGTAGCTTTGATCTACTTTTCTTAATTTCAGGTTACTAAATCTAGGTACCACCGCCTGCCGAGCTTGCGCGCTAAAAAGCCCTCGAAGGCTAAAAATTGCTAAATTTGCTAAACAGGTTGGATAGGACCGCAAAAAGATTAGCGACTTGGATCGAGGGGAGTTTTCTTAGCTCTTTTATTCTTTCGTTAATTATTCAATTCTTACATTCATTGCATTCATTAAGCATATTGTGGGAGGGTTGTAGAGCTGCATGCACGGTAGGCGTTCCCTATCTCAGGAGTTGCACCCTTTGGACCTTGACCTAGAGCATACTTTGAGAGCCGCTAGGGCTGCTCGTCGAAACACTCAAGAGTCCCCACCGGTCATTGACGTAGAAATGGCCAATGCTTTAGGAAATAATGGGGGTGGAGCTGCTCAGCAGAATCCACCACAACCAATCCCACCCGTGCTGTTGCGTGACCACTTTATGCCTAACACTTTCAGTCCCCCATCCTGCATTCAAGTCCCAAATATAGAGGAGCTGACCTATGAGATCAAACAGCAAACCATCCAGATGCTCCCTAATTTTTATGGGTTAGATCGTGAGAACCCGTACGATCACTTGACTGAATTTGTTAACATCTGCAACACCATTAGGATTAGAGATTTCCCTCAAGAGTCTCTACGTCTGTTCTTGTTCCCCTTTTCTTTGAAGGACAAAGCCAAGCACTGGCTTACGTTCTTGGAGCCACCTAGGCCTGTGACTACTTGGGAGGAGCTTCAAAGGCTCTTCCTGGCCCGATACTATTCCATAGGCAAGACCTCCCAAATGCGCCATAGCATTACCCACTTCACCCAAAAAGAGGGGGAGTCCTTTTATGAGTCTTGGGAGAGATTGAAAGAGTTGATTAGACTTTGCCCACACCATGATATCCCTAAATGGCAAATAGTGCAATCTTTTCTTAAAGGATTGAGAGAGAGGGATAGGCAATTAGTCCATTCAGCTTGTGGAGGGTCTGTTTTGAGAAAGAGTGACAGCGAAGTTTGGGCGTTGTTTGAGACTATGAGTGAGGATTCCTACCATATGGAGTCCATGGGTTTGTCTGAAAGAGAGAAAACCACACCAACACCATCCGCCTCTTCATCTAAGAAAGGAGGCATTTATGAGATTGAAACCACTTCTTCCAATCAAAACATCGAGGTGTTGTCCAAGAAATTAGACCAACTCATAGCTCTTCATGAGAAGCCTTCCAAGGCCATAGTCAATTCAGTGTCTGAATTTTGTTCCATATGTTCGGACCCTACCCATGATACTTTGTCTTGTCCCATGGCGGGGCAATACCCCGAATTCATCCAAGAGCATGTCAATGTTGCCCAAGGGTATGTGCCATCTAGGAGTGACCCTTACTCAAACACTTACAACCCGGGATGGGCAAATCACCCAAACTTTCGTTGGGGTCAACAACAACCACCTAGGCCTCCAACTCAATCTTCTCAACCCATGAGACCCAATTACCAAGGACCTAATCAGGGCATGGTTGCACCTTATAGGCCTCCCCAACCTCAAAATCAATACCAATCTCAAGGCACTATGGTGCCTCATTCTCAACCATCTTACCATCCTCCTAGTCAACAAGTTGTCCAAGCACCACAATCCCAACAACTTCAAAGAACCCCGGGATTTGAAGAGCAAGTCTTAAGTGCTCTAAAAGCCATGGAAGCCAACAATCAATTGCTTCATTCTCATTCGCAATCCATTGCCAAGCTTGAGACCCAAGTGGGCCAAATAGCAGCTTCTTTGAACCGTAGGGAAGAGGGTAAATTGCCTAGTCAACCCATTAAGAACCCCAAGGGAGCTTATGTGGCTGAGAGTTCTACCTCTCAAGAGCCGGTCAAGCATGAGGATGTGCAAGCCATTACCGTTCTTAGAAGTGGGAGAGTGGTGGATAACAGGATAGGAGAGGATGTTATGGAGGAGGATGGTTCACCTCCGGTTGTAGAGGTAGGGAGTGATGAGAGTAGCAAGAGAAAAGAGAGAAGTCCTGAAAAGGAGGTTGTTGAAGAGATAGAGAGGGATAACTTTCCTTCTAGGGTAGAAGACCCCGTGGCATCCTATGTGCCCAAAGCTCCTTTTCCTTCGGCGCTTGTGTCGCCTTCTAAAAAAGCCAAGAAAGGAGTTTCTGTTGATGATATGTTGGAGGTGTTTAAGCAAGTGCGAATCAATATTCCACTACTTGAGGCTATTAAACAAATCCCATCTTATGCCAAGTTTTTGAAGGATCTTTGCACCCATCAAAGGAGAGAGCGTGTGCATTTAGCTCAATCCTCTGCACTTGTTGACATAGCTAGTGCAGTATGCCAATATCAAATCCCTGTTAAGAAGAGTGACCCTGGAACACCCACAATACCTTGTTTCCTAGGAGATCATTTTGTGGATAGAGCTTTGGTAGACTTTGGGGCTAGTGTGAACATTCTTCCATACTCTGTGTATGCGAAGATGGAGTTAGGAGAGTTAAAGCCCACACCTACTGTTCTCCAGTTTGCTGATAGGTCCACCAAGGTACCTAGAGGGGTTCTACAAGATGTCCTTGTTAAAATTGAATCCTTTGTCTTCCCTGCCGACTTCATTGTCTTAGACATGGAACCTGTGGACAGTAGTAGACCCCAAATCCCTGTGATTATAGGTAGACCTTTGTTGGTGACCGCCAATGCAGTTCTTCACTGCAAATCTGGAATCATGGAGGTGTCTTTTGGCAATATGAAGGCCAAGTTGCAAGTTTATCATGCAGCTAACCATCCTCATCACTTTGAGGAATGTTCATTTGTGGATATTATTGATGAGCTCGTAGAAGAGTCCCTCCCATTCATCCTTACTGAGGACCCCTTGGAGGCATGCCTTGCCTACTTTGATATTGATAGCTTTGACATAGACTCATGCATCGAGGAAGTGAATCAAGTTCTAGAGTCATCCCAATCTATAGGTAGCCTAACTTGGAAACCTACACCCGAACCATTACCACCGTTGGCTAGTACACCTATGCCTAGCTCGTTGGAGTCACCTCCGACACTTGAGCTCAAACCTTTGCCTTCCCATTTGAAGTACACATTCTTAGGGCCCAAAGAGACTCTCCCTGTCATTATTGCCTCTGATTTGAGTGATTTACAAGAGAGAGCCCTAATTGACACTCTAAAAAAGTATAGGGAAGCAATAGGTTGGTCGGTGGCGGATTTGAAAAGGATTGACCCATCCATTTGCATGCATCGTATTCACCTTGAAGAGGGGGTTAGGCCATCTAGAGAAGTCCAAAGAAAATTAAATCCTAATATGAAGGAAGTGGTGAAAAAGGAAGTGCTTAAACTTTTGGATGCGGGTATCATATACCCCATCTCTGACAGTGAGTGGGTAGCTCCTACCCAAGTTGTCCCCAAAAAGTCTGGAATTACTGTAGTAGCCAATGATCAGGGTATTCTAGTCCCAACTAGAGCCACTACAGGATGGAGAGTTTGTGTTAATTATAGGAAGCTCAATTCTAAGACTAGAAAGGACCATTTCCCACTTCCTTACATTGATCAAATCCTAGAAAGGTTGGCGGGTCAAAGCTATTATTGTTTTCTTGATGGTTATTCTGGATATAACCAAATAGTTGTGTACCCCGAAGACCAAGAGAAGACCACCTTCACATGCCCTTTTGGCACTTTTGCCTTTAGACGTATGTCCTTCGGTTTGTGTAATGCGCCTAGTACATTCCAAAGATGTATGACGGCAATCTTTTCTGACATGATAGGTGAGTTTCTTGAGGTTTTCATGGATGACTTCTCTGTTTTTGGATCCACCTTTGATGAGTGCCTTTCCCACCTTGACAAAGTGTTGAATAGGTGTTGTGAGAAAAACTTGGTGTTGAGTTGGGAGAAAAGCCATTTTATGGTTCAGGAGGGCATAGTCTTAGGGCATGTAATTTCTGAGAGGGGAATTGAAGTAGATAGGGCTAAGGTTGAACTAATAGCCAAACTACCTCCCCCAACCACTGTCAAACAAATCCGGTCATTCTTGGGGCATGCGGGTTTCTATAGAAGATTCATTAAGGACTTTAGCAAGATTGCAAAACCCATGTGCAATTTACTGGCCAAGGATGCCCCATTTGTTTTTGATAAAGACTGTATGGAAGCTTTTGAAAAGCTGCGCTCTTCCTTGAGCACCGCCCCAATTATGCAAGCACCCAATTGGTCCCTTCCATTTGAGGTTATGTGTGATGCCTCTGACTATGCAATTGGGGCGGTTTTGGGGCAGAAACTAGGGAAAGACTCTCATGTTATCTATTATGCTAGCAAAACCCTTGTTGATGCCCAAATCAATTACACCACAACCGAGAAGGAACTCCTAGCAGTGGTCTTTGCATTTGATAAATTTAGATCATATCTTCTTGCATCTAAGGTCATTGTGTTTTCTGATCATGCTGCATTGAAATACCTTCTGTCCAAGAAAGAGACCAAGCCTAGATTGATTAGGTGGATACTCTTGCTCCAAGAATTTGATTATGAGATTAGGGACAAGAAAGGTTGTGAAAATGTTGTAGCGGACCATTTGTCTAGAATCATGGTTGACCCATCCTTGGACATTGTACCCATTAAGGATAAATTCCCCGATGAGCATATTTTGACCATTTCGGATCATCACTTGCCTTGGTATGCTCACATCATCAATTATCTCGTCACGGGACTCATCCCATCGGATTGGGATAAGAATAGGAAAAATCGTTTCTTTTCACAAATCAAATATTATTTTTGGGAGGATCCTATTCTTTTTAAATATTGTGCGGATCAAGTAATCCGTAGATGTGTCCCGGATCATGAGGTACGAGATATTTTGAGATTTTGCCATACCTTGGCATGTGGGGGTCATTTTAGTGGGAAGAAGACTGCGGCAAAAGTCTTGCAATGTGGGTTCTTTTGGCCTACTATCTTTAGGGATGCCTTAGAGTTTTGCAAGACTTGTGAAAATTGCCAAAAGATGGGGAATATTTCAAAAAGAGACATGATGCCCTTGAGCCCAATTCTGATAGTTGAAATCTTTGATGTGTGGGGCATCGACTTTATGGGCCCATTCCCAGTCTCCCATGGTTATGAATACATCCTTGTTGGGGTGGATTATGTGTCCAAGTGGGTGGAAGCAGTGGCCACTCGAACAAATGACCACAAGGTTATGGTGAAATTTTTGCAAGAGAATATCTTTTCTAGATTCGGGTTTCCTAGGGCTATCATTAGTGATGGAGGCTCTCACTTCAATAATAGGCCTTTTGCGGCTTTAGTTGCCAAGTACTCCATCACTCACAAAGTTGCCACTCCCTACCACCCTCAAACTAGTGGCCAAGTGGAAGTATCAAATAGGGAAATCAAGCACATTTTAGAGAAGACCGTTAGGCCCGACCGAAAAGATTGGTCATTGCGCTTGAATGATGCACTTTGGGCATATAGGACGGCTTACAAGACCCCTATTGGCATGTCCCCTTATAGACTCGTTTTTGGAAAGCCTTGTCATCTCCCCGTGGAATTGGAGCACAAAGCTCTATGGGCCATAAAGAAATTTAATTTTGAAATTGATGAAGCGGGCTTGCATCGGAAACTACAACTTAGCGAGTTAGAAGAGATTCGCAATGATGCTTATGAGAATTCCAAAATTTATAAAGAAAAGATGAAGGAATTCCATGATAGTCACATCAACAGAAAATCTTTTGAACCCAATCAAAAGGTGTGGCTATTCAATTCTAAATTGCGTCTCTTTCCTGGCAAGCTAAGATCCCGATGGGATGGTCCTTATCTTGTGGTCAAGGTCCTACCCCATGGGGCGGTTGAGATCAAAAACCCGAAGACTGGGGCTCAATTCATGGTAAATGGTCAAAGGCTCAAGCCTTACATTGAGGGGGTTAGTGATGATACCATTCAGGATGGCCTTGTGGTGGAGATGATGTCCTTGGAGGACCCGATCTATGATTCCATTTAGTGGATTGCAAGACGTCTGGCTGAAGACGTAAAATTTAGCTCTTCTTGGGAGGAAACCCATGTGTTTGTTTACTTTGATTTCTTTGCTTTTGTTATTAGTTGTGCATATTGGAGCCTTGGAGAGGGTGTTTCCTTAACATTGGGGACAATGTTCCATTTAAGTTGGGGGGGGAGCATTCATTCCATTCATGGCTATTTTTGCTTATTTTCTCATGATGTGTTGATAGTTATGTTGTGTAGATTCTTTTTGAAGCATGTTCATTGAAATGGCTAGTTGATTGAGTATGCATGTTTTGAGCCATGTTTTTCGAACTGTTGCATAATCCCTCTTTGAAAGCTAGTTTTGATGTCTTGAAATTGATCACTTACACGAGCTTTTATGAATTAATAATCTAGTTGATTGAGCTGAGTTAAAATCCTTTGATTAGTGGAGATTGAAACCTTATACTTGCTTTCGAGCCTTTCTTTTATTTTTGGGAGGATGTAATTACTCTATTCTTTTATTCAGCATTTTTGGTTTCTTGCTTTGTGCTCATGCTTGCAATTGTGTTGATTAGGACTCTCATGTTTGCATTGTGATTGATCAATTGAGAACATTTCTAGTCTTTTCGAAAAATGATTTTAGGCCTTCTTTTGTGTTTGTAGCCTTGTGTTTTTGTCGTGTTGCGTTATCCCTAGCACCCATTGTTGAGCTTAAACACTTGCCATTTCATTCAAAGCCTAGGAAGCCTTTTTGGAGTGTCCATTTGAGGTAAAGGGGGATTTATAGTCTTCAAAGCCATTTCTTTGTCCAGCAGCCTACATCTATCGATTGCCACCTTGGTCTATCGATAGATGCCACCTTCTGTACCACCATTATTCATCCGATTAAAAAAAAAAAAAAAAAAATCTCGGAAATTCATTCCCATTCTCCAGAAACCTGTACCTATCGATAGGTGGGTTGACCGCTATCGATAGGTCAGCTATCGATAGCGGTCATCTATCTATCGATAGAGATCGCGTAATTTTGAAAAAATAAAACCGTCGCGCCTCTCCCTCTTCTCCCATTCGCGCCTGCAGCAGTTTTCAGACGGTTTCTTCAACCGTTGCACTCCTCCACGCATGTAACCGCCAGCCCCTTATCTTCTCCTCTTGAAGGCTATATATCCCGCCTCAGTTTGTGTAGGTAAGAGTGCGTTTTTCTGGGTTGAGTGAGTTTGTTGAGTGCTGAATAGTTTAAGGGTGTGTGTTCGCTGTCATTGTGGGTTTAGTGCGTTTGTGTTGTGTTATTCTCTGAAAATGAGTCGTCCCCGCCGTCCGTCTGCTACCCGCCGTTCTACTTTGGCTGAGTCGGATTCCGAATCCAGCGACTACACGGTACCACCCCCTGCGCCTGCACTCCGCCGACGTGGTTCATCTTCCCGCACTCCTCGTCCTCTTGTGGATGAGGATTATGTTATGGAGGAGGAGCAGGAATTTCAGGATGTGGGAGAAGAGACCGGGGAGGGGCCCCGCAGAAATCTGGAGAGTTTTACCAATCAGGGGCGTAGGGTGAGCATGCACAGCCAGCCCAGCCAGAGAGTCGCCTATGAAAATTCCATAAGGAGGCGCAAGTTTAAAGTGGAAAGGTATGTGGACACGCGCCACATTGATGTCGAGCACATGATAATCCGGGTGCTGAAAGCCCGGCAGTTGCAGGCTTGGATGGTGAAGGGTGGAGGGTACAAGCCCTCACTTGTGCGAGAGTTCTATATTACTGCCCAGTTTCGGGATGATCAGCCGGAGATGCTGCACGCCACTGTCCTAGGGCACCCGATCCGCTTCAGTATTAATGAGATAGCCCAGTACCTCCGCTGCCAGCGCCCCTTGGGTGATGAGTTTTTGGCCTCCCATCTGCGTGCCATGGAGAAGTCCCTTCGGGAATGTGCCGAAATTGTGTGTGTGGAGCCCAACCTTGTGCTGCAGAATTTCACCACTGGGAACATGCACGCCGTTTATGCCGTTATGAACAAACTGCTATACACTAATCTCAGGGCGCGTGGGAGTGATTCTGACATACCCTCGAGGGGGTGCGACTTCTGCTCGAGTTCATGGACGACGGACCGTTTGATACACCGCTCCTAATCTTCAACGAAATCAAGGCTTACATTTCGACGGTCCCGCGCAGTAACATGCCATTTCCGCAGATGATCACGTATTTCGTGATGCGTGCGGGAGTCGATGCGCAAGAGCAGCTTCTGTGGGGCGAGGGCCCAATTACTCAGACGACTATCACTCGGAGCATAGCAGCGAGTCAGGCTGCTAGGCGAGCGAGGGCCGCTCCAGTTGCACCCGCGCAGCCCGAGGAGGCACCACAGCCGGCCAGGTCCGATCCCCAGTACTTCCCGTCTGGCGCTGCCCCTTTGATGACCGACAGGCAACTTCTGCAGAGCATATGGCTGGAGCAGCGCTCCTTGATTGAGGGACAGAGGGTTATGACCGAGACTGTTGGGCGGCTTACGCGCCAGGTTAGGGCTCTTTGGAGGAATCAGCGTGGGGAGGTCCTCTCGGATGTTGAGTTGGGTCTCTTTGCTCCATCTCCACCTCCTCCAGAGACAGGCGATGCTCCATATGAAGATGATAACCCCGCAGGGGTGTGATGATTCGTGACCGTGCTTGGGATTGCTTTGTTGGGACTTGTTTATGTTTATTTTATTTAGAGTTTTCTTGTTAGGGTTTGTTGGTGGTGGTGTGTTTAATTTGTTTCTATTTTTATTTTATGTTGGTTCTGTGTTTGTTTAGTTTGTTTAGGTTGTTCGAGAATGGCCGGGCAGTAACCTTAACCGATTGTATAGCCATTCTCGTTTGGTGTTTCCCTTTTCCTATGTAACCGTGGTCGTTATATGCTAATATAGTCCTATTTGATTTCCTAAAGTCTTTTGTTCTCTTTTTGATCAGTCATGTCATGCATGCATGGAATTATCTGTCTACGTGGTTGCATTTGTGAGCATTTCCTTGCCTGATTGTCTTCTCTTGATGCTTTAACGTGTGAGAATACTTGCATGTATTTTTATGATCGTCACGGGCTTTATTGATAACGTATCGTGTGTGATTGTCTTGAGAGTGATATTCCGGTGAGATTTTGAAATCGAAGCTTGCCATTTGGATTAAAATTCGGCTTAACTTGACTGAGAATTTAATTTGTGAAAGCTCCGTTGCACTTGCACGTCGGACATATTTACTTAGTTGATTAAGAGGATTATTGCAATAGTACGTCATATTTTGTGCCATGCATGTATATCCTATCAACTTTCACGTTGCATGTTGCATGCTGATCCCATAGTCATTATGTTTAGTTTTCGCTCTTATTTTGATTTCTCCCTTTCGATTTGCATCATTGTGAGGTGTCGCTAGGGACTAGCAACATGTAAGTTGGGGGGTGTGATTGCTCGCAATCATATGCTCTAATTTCATAATTGTAAGACCCAAATGCACGCTAATGATGGTGTAAATCGTTAGGTTTTGTTAAGATATTCATTTGTCTTGTTTTCATGTGCATTATAGGTTTTTGGCATTTTTGAAGCCCAAATTCACCTTCCGATGAAGCGCGACTCGCAGTCGAAGGTTGGGACAGCGTCGAGGAGGCATGGAGCACCAAGCTGGGTTTTTCTGGGAATTTTTGGGTCATCTATCGATAGCTGCATGTGCCTATCGATAGATGCCAGTCTCTGCATCTCAATAAAAAGCTACTCGAGGATCATCTATCGATAGGTGGATCGCGCTATCGATAGATGCCGGCTTCTGTTTCGCAAATTGGAAATCAATTTCATGAGCTATCGATAGGCAAAGGGAGGTATCGATACATGCCAGCCTCTGGACCTTTAATTTTGGAATTTGATTTATGATCTATCGATAGGCGTGGCCATGTATCGATAGATACCAGCTTCTGACTTCGCATTCTCGGCCTAATTTCCAGCATCTATCGATAGCGGTTCTTGCATCTATCGATATATGCCCCTCCAGTTCCATGGCGATTCAGGTTTCCGCGTTCTCTATCGATAGCTGTTCTTGCACCTATCGATAGAGATTCTTCGAGTTCGTTCATCAGCAGCTGACCTTCGCAGCATCTATTGATAGGTGCCTTGCACGCTATCGATAGATGGCTGCCTGCTCCGTTTTTTATGCTAAGTATTTGTGTAATAATGTTGACTTTGAGGGATATTGTTATCTTTTGCCTCTTTGACTTTTAGGGGAGTATTTAAGCAACTTTAAGAGGAGAGAGATGGGTCTTGTCTTTTGTCTTATTGCTCATAAAGTGAGCCTTTGTTTTCTAGTGCTTTTCTTGGCACTTTCTAGGTAGCCAATCACCACCCATTCTACTCCAAATAGGCCCAAGTTTGACTATGATGATGAGGAGCATCTACGGATCGCCGATCTACGTTATGGCCGGCTAGGTCACTCGGTTATGGGGTGAGGCAAGGATTTTTTGGGTGAGGTTTTTTAGTCACCATTTTGTAATTAATGTTATTTAACTTTGGGATAGACTTGTATTTGAGAGCCTAGTGCTTTTAACCGTTTATATATCAATATGTTTTAGTTTTCTGTGATTACTATCTCATACAAATACAAGTGGTGCTTACTTTAATGAATGATTGAGTTAATGGTGGTTTGATCATTAGCATAGGTTATGCATTATCGTACGATTCTGATAGTTTATGGCTTTTGATTAATCGTTATACACTTAATCATTCATATCATTTTGGTTAACTTATTCTTGTAGTCTAGGTTACCATTATCCCAGGTTAAATAGCATTTCACATTACAATCGGTGATTATTGACTTGCCCTAATCCGAACCGACCCCCATTACCTTTCTCCACTTTATCTTATTTCAAATTAATCTAGCACGTCTTTAATTTACTGTTAGGACCTTAATCAACAACCAATCAATCACCTTTGAATCACAATCACTAGCATAGCTTCTTATTTACTTTAAAATTGATTCAACCATATTCTCTGTGGACGACCCGCACTCACTCTAACTTGCGACTTGAGGTTAAATTTCCGTTGAGTGTGGTCCTATAAATACTTTTAAATCTTGGCGCATGGTGGGGAATTAACCTCCCTCACCGTGGTGCGACCAATGCTTCATCAGTCCAAAAAACAAAAAAAAATTACAGCTACATGTTGTAAGACTGGAAGCTAGGTTGGAGCAAATGCAGAGAAACCATGTGCCTAAGATTAAGATATCACAGTCTATATAATGTTTTGAATTTCCTATGCTTATATAATGTTTCAGTATTACTTTCAGAAAAGTTATGTAAACTGTTTATAACCTTTTGTTTTATTTTCTGGACTGAGCCATACTCTGTTAGCTTAGTAATAAGGGAGTGTCTCCTGGTACCTAATGGTTTTTCGTAGCTTAACATACCTGATTGAGACGCAACAAAAAAGAAATTCTACAGAGATTAAATCCACTCGGAAGTGCGGAGAAACCATGTTCCAAAAACCCAAAAATATTCAGTATAGACAGTAGAATGAAGTATATTTTTAGGGCAAAATACAGGGGAAATTCTACAGAGATTAAATCCAATCGGTGGGTGCAGAGAAACCATGTTAGAAAACCCAAAAATATTCAGTATAGACATTATCATGTGAGTGGAGAAGATGAAGTCTATTTTAGGGCAAAATAGAGGAGAAGAAATGTGTATAAGATGAAAAAAAAATGGGGAACAAACCTGAAAGTGGTGGTCGAAGACGCCGGAATAGTGCCGCCGGAGATGGAGGGTGAGATCCGCCGGAGATGGAGGGTATTGTCCGCCGGAGATGGGAGGGTGAGATCGGAGAAGAGGAAGTTCGAAAGGGGCTGCTCGTGCGTGAAGAATGGTAGCTGAAAGTGGGATTTGGGTATTTCACGCGGGTCGCATTTCAAATGACGTTGGTCGCGCGCGGGTCGCTTCGCCAATCCGGGTCGTTTAAGTGAGGATTTCATCCAGCCGTTCAAGCTTCTTCCGCTCCGATCGGACGGCCCCTGTTCTTTGCGCACTTTAAGCCTAAATCAGCATTTGCTGATAAGAGAAAATCTATATATATATATATATATATATATATATATATATATATATATATATATATATATATATATATATAATTATATTTGGGGGTTTGATTATATTGTTTAAATAAGGATAATTTGGTAATTATATTGATTTTGTTGTGAACCTTGATGGTCCAAACAAAAAAATGTCAGGCATTCCTAGGCTTGAGATTCCCAGCATTCCAAACATTGGTTTGGGTTTACAAAGTTACAAACCCAAACCCCCAGGTTAAACATTCCCAGGCTTCAGATTCCTAGCCCGCGTACCAAACGCAACCTTAGGGATTTGGAAACCCTAAAGAGACTCACGGTTTTGATGGGTTTAGACCCCTCACCAATTCGGCAATTAGGGTTCTTTGAACCCTATTAATTTAATTAGTTTCTTGATTAATTTTTTATAGTGTTAAATGATTGAATCTTGATGCTTACTTTACTTGATTTAAAGTTTGTTGGCCCAAAATATACTCTAGAGGGTGGTGAATAGAGTATAGACAAATAAAAAATGATTTCAAAATAGGATAAAATATTTTTAAAATCTTGAACTTTAGACAAGTAGAATGCAAGCTTGAACAATAACTCAACAATACAAATAGCAAATAAATAACTTGAAATGAAAGAGATTGAGTTATAGAGATTCAAACACTAGGATTTTACGTGGTTCGATCTCTGTCTACGTCCACGCCTTAAGAACTCTGTCTCAAGGATTAATCTACTATCAGGACTCCTTCAAGGTAGAGAAACCTTTACGCTTGCCTTCTTTCAAAGGTGGAAGACACTCACCCACAAGAGTTTCACTAAACCCTTAAATATCACAATACAATATGAATGGAGATGGAGTATTACAATGAATGCTTCAACAAGCTGATTTGTAATAAATATAAGCACAACTAATGACTTCTTAAATGCTCACGAAATATAGCTCAAGGAGTTTTACAAAGAGAAGTTTGAATGGATGATTGAGAGAGTGTAAAAGCTTTTCAATAAATGAGAGTAATATTGTAGGTAGCTTATAAATGAGAGCAAAGGTTCTTTATATAATGAACAAGGGCCAAAATGGCCGTTTGAAAACCCTAGAGTTTGATTGGAGAAGATGGGGGTAGGTTAGGTTAATTTAATGCTTGATTTGTTGTAAAGAGAAAGAGCCATTTTGAAGTTGCAGAGTCGTTAGTCGACTAGCAGGCTGATTTTTAAAAAGTTTTGGCTTCCCGGGCTTGGTTAGTCGACTAGGCACAAATAGTTAGTCGACTAGCTAAGCAAAAAGGTTTTGAACCAATTTTTCGGTTTGTTAGTCGACTAGGAATAAAAGTGTTAGTCGATTATTATCTTTAAAACTCTTTTGGAAAATTCTCCGGGATCGATTAGTCGACTATAAGATGGGTCTTAGTCGACTACGAACTCTGCTTCTCAAACATGGCTTCTGACATGCTCTTAGTAGACTAGTGAAAGAGTCTTAGTCGACTGGAGAATCATTAGTCAACTAGTTCAATGTGTTTAGTCGACTAGCTTAAGATTTCTCAAAATACTGCTGTAGACATCCATTTTTGACCAAGAGTATGGTCATTAATAGTTGCCTGTGATTAGAGGCGAAATAGGGTGATTGATTGCTCGCAACCATAGGCCATAATTTGATATCTGTTACCCCTAATTCTGCTTTAATTGTGGAGTAATCGATTAGGTTTTTCCCTGAATAATTGAATAATGGTGTTTTCGGGCTTATTGCAGGATTTTGTCCAATGGGACCATGTTCGTTTGCTTTTCGATGAAGCTTGAGCTGAGGAAAAAGATGGCAATGAGCTGAGGAAGCATTAGGGATTGATTTGAATCAAATTTGAAGCAAAAAGGCTCACCTATCGATAAGTGATAATGGGTATCGATAGATGATAGTTCCTGCCAACCAAATTTTAATTTCATGCAACACCTATCAATAGGTGACATGTTCTATCGATAGCTGTAAGCTTCTGACCTGCTAATCTCAGATTCAATAATATCACCTATCGATAGGCATACCCTCGCTATCGATATATGACATGCTCTGTTCCAAGGCGATTGGCATCATTCGAGTTCTCTATCGATAGGAGTTCATCACCTATTGATAGAGATTCTTGTTGACTAAGGGTGATTTGCACCATTCGAGTTCTCTATCGATAGATGCATGACCGCTATCGATAGAGAACTCCCAGATTCGACTTTTCTGAGACATTTTCTTGTAAATATTAAGTGATTGAGGGGTATAAGTGTCATTTCACCCTCTAGGGTTTATAGGAACTATAAATAGCAACTTTTTAGGAGAGATTCCATGCCCTTTTTAGAAGCCTTTCCTTTTTTAGCATAGTCTAGATTCTACACATTTTTCTAGGCATTTTCTTGGGAACCAAACACTCCAATTCTACTCCAAAAGCCTTGCAATCAAACTATGTGGTGGAGGAGCATTCGACGATCGCCAATCTACTGCATGGCCGGCTAGGTCTCTTGGCTATGGGGCTTGGAGAAGGTTTTGGGTGAGGTTTAATTTGTTATTGTTTGTAATTAATGTTAGTAACTTCGGGATAGATTTGTATTCGTGGATCCTTGTTTATAAAATCGTTTTTATCTTAATTGTATGAGTCTTCTGTGATTACTTTTACAATCGAATGCAACTGGTATTCTTATTAATGGATGATTGAGTAGATAACGATTTAATCGCTAGCATAGGTTATGCATCCTCAATGAGTTTTGATAGTTTATGGCTTTTGATTAATCATTAGATATTTAATCATCCATATCTTTTAGGTTAACCTAATCTTGTAGTTTAGGTTTTCCCATTATCCCGTAGTTAAATAGCATTCTCTATTATAAACAGTACACATTCACCCTAATCCGATCCGACCCCATTGCCATTCTCCACATTTTGATTTTCCCTAATTTTAATTACTGTATTTGCATTTGTTAGCTTTTAAGGGAATCAACCAATCAATCAGATCAACTTTGAATCTCACTAGTTTAGACCTTTTTAAAACTCTTATTGAATTCACCATCGTTCTCTGTGGACGACCCACACTCACCATAACTAAACGAATTGAAGTTAACTTCTATTGAGTGTGGTTTTATAAATTACTAAATTTGGACGCGCGGTGAGGAATTAACCTCCCTTATCGTAGCGCGGTCAAATTTTTGGCGCTGTTGCCGGGAAACGTGCATTGGATTAAATAGGAAGTTTTGGAGTTCTATTATAGTTGTAAAAATATTTTCTTTCTTATTCTTTTTTTTTTTTCCTTGTTACCTTTGATGTGCTCGTTCTTGTTTCAGGTGGCTTAATCTAATCAATTCGAACTTGCTGAATTTTGCGCGCTAAAAAGCCCTCGAAGGCTAAATTGCTAAAAATTGCTAAAACAAGTTGGATAGAACCGCACAAAAACTAGCTATCTGGACCGAGAGGAGTTCTCTTTTCTTTTTTTCTTTTTAATTTTTCGCATTGCATCATATTTTGAGCATACTGTGGGTGCGGGTTTAGGGTTTGTATGCACGGTAGACGTTCCATTCCATAGGAATTGCACCCATTAAACCAGGACTTAGAGACTACTTTGAGAGCTGTTAAAGCTTCTCTTCGCAATACTCAAGAGTCACCACCAACTGTAGACTCAGATATGGCAAATGCCCTAGGAAATAATGGTGGTGGAGCTGCTCAGCAGGCTCCACCTGCACCTAGGTTGTTGAAGGATCATTTCATGCCAAACACCTTCAGTCCCCCATTATCCATACAAGTTCCTAACATAGAGGAGTTAACATATGAGATTAAACAGCATACCATTCAATTACTCCCGACATTTTATGGGTTAGATCGTGAAAACCCATATGTTCACCTGACTGAATTTGTGAACATATGCAATACCATCAGGATTAGAGATTTCCCTCAAGAATCTCTGCGTTTGTTCTTCTTCTCCTTCTCCCTGAAGGACAAGGCGAAACACTGGCTTACATTTCTCGAGCCACCTCAACCCATAACCACATGGGATGAACTTCAGAGATTATTCCCTGCTCGTTACTATTCCATTGGTAAGACCTCCCAAATGCGTCATAGCATTCTCCACTTTACCCAAATTGAGGGAGAGTCTTTCAATGAGTCTTGGGAACGATTGAAAGAATTGCTTAGGCTTTGCCCGCAACATGATATTCTTAGATGGAAAATAGTGCAGGCATTACTTAAGGGTCTAAGGGAGAGAGATAGGCAATTAGTTCATTCGGCTTGTGGAGGGTCTGTTTTTAGAAAAAGTGCTAAAGAGGTGTGGGCACTATTTAAGACAATGAGTGAGGATTCCTATTACATGGAGTCCATGGGTTTGACAGAGAGAGAGAACTACCCCAACACCATCTTCCTCATCCTCTTCTTCGTCCAAGAAAGGAGGCATATATGAGGTTGAACAAACCAAGGTAGTGAACCAACAGGTTGAGGCGTTGTCTAAGAAATTGGACCAACTCATTGCATTGCAAGAAAAACCCTATAAGGCCATGGTCAATTTAGTGTATGAACTTGCACCATTTGTAATGATTCATCACATGATACATTGTCTTGACCTATGGCAGGGCAATATCCTGATTTTATCACTGAGCAAGTCAATCTGGCCCAAGGGTACATGCAACAGAGAAGTGACCCTTATTCCAATACCTATAACCCTGGGTGGGCCAACCACCCAAATTTCAGTTGGGGCCAACAACCACCAAGACCTAGTGTTCAGAACCCACAGCCTGTAAGACCCAATTACCAAGGAGGGAATCAGGGCATGGTTGCACCATATAGGCCACCCCACCTCCAAGGTCAGTATCAATCTCAAGGTGCCATTGCACCTCACTCAACCACCTTACCACCCTCCACCACAGACCGTTCAAGCACCTCAACCCCAACCGACCCTAAGAACTCCAGGTTTTGAGGAGCAAGTGTTGAGTACTTTGAAAAGTATGGAAACAAACAACCAAGCAACCAAGCAACTCCTCCATTTCCACTCACAGTCCATAGCTAAGCTTGAGACTCAGGTTGGCCAATTAGCGGCCACTATGAATCGAAGAGAGGAGGGTAAATTTCCTAGTCAACCGATTAGGAATCCAAAAGGGGCATATGTGGCTGCGAGTTCTTCCTCTCAAGAGCCAATTAAGCATGAAGAAGTCCAAGCCATCACAGTCCTTAGAAATGGGAAAATCATTGACAACAAAATAGGGGATTACGTTAGGGAAGAAGGTAGTTCACCCCCACTAGAGGAGTTAGCAAGCGATGAGAGTGGCAAGAGAAAAGAGAGGACCCAGGAGAAAGAAACCGAGGAAGAATTAGAAAGGGATAACTTTCCCTCCAATGAGGAAGGCCCAATGGCATCTTATGTGCCTAGGGCACCTTTCCCTTTGGCGCTTGTGTCGCCTGCTAAGAAAGCCAAGAAATGAGCCTCAGTTGATATCATACTTGAGGTGTTCAAACAAGTTAGAATTAACATTCCCCTTTTAGAGGCAGTTAAACAAATCCCATCCTATGCAAAATTTTTTAAGGACTTGTGTACCAAACAGCGCAAGGAGCGCGTGCATTTGACCAAGTCCTCAGCACTCATAGATATTGCCAGTGCAGTTTGCCATTACCAAATCCCCATTAAGAAGAAGGACCCAGGGACACCCACCATTCCATGTTTCTTAGGGAATCACTATGTTGATAGAGCCTTGGTGGATTATGGAGCAAGTGTGAACATTCTTCCATACTCGGTGTATGCGAAGATGGAATTGGGAGAGCTAAAACCAACACCTACCGTCTTGCAGTTCGCTGACAGGTCAACCAAGGTACCTAGGGGAGTTTTACATGATGTGCTTGTCAAAATAGAATCATTCGTCTTCCTTGCGGATTTCATTGTCTTAGACATGGAACCCGTTGATAGCAATAGACCACAAATTCCTGTAATCATAGGTCGACCATTGCTAGTGACCGCGAGTGCAGTTTTTCACTGGAAGACTGGGATTATGGAGGTGTCATTTGGTAATTTGAAGCCCAAGCTGCAAGTTTACCATGCGGCTAACCATCCTCATCACTTTGAGGAATGTTTATTCGTCGATGTCATTGATGAACTTGTAGAGGAATCCTTACCATTTATTCTCACTGAGGACCCTTTAGAGGCATGCCTTGCCTACTTTGATACTGATAGCTTTGACATCGACTCAGCCATAGAAGAGGTTAACCAAATTTTAGAGTCATCCCAGAGTATAGGTAACCTAACTTGGATGCCTAAGCCATAACCATTACCCCATGTAGCCAGTGTACCTATGCCCAGCTCTTTGGAGTCACCTCCTACACTTGAGCTCAAGTCTTTGCCATCTCATCTTAGTACATGTTCTTAGGGCCTAGAGACTCTCTCCCAGTGATTGTTGCCTCAGATTTCAGTAGTCTACAAGAGAAAGCCCTTATGGATACCTTGAGAAAGTATAGGGAAGCTATAGGGTGGTCTGTGGCAGATTTGAAAGGGATAGACCCATCCATTTGCATGCATAGGATTCATTTAGAAGAAGGAGTTAGGCAATCGAGAGATATACAGATAAAACTCAATCCAAATATGAAGGAAGTAGTGAAGAAAAGAAGTGCTCAAATTGTTAGATGCGGGTATCATATACCCACTCCCATACATTGATCAGATTCTTGAGAAATTAGCGGGTCAAAGCTACTATTGTTTCTTAGATAGTTATTCTGGATATAACCAAATAGCAGTGTACCCAGAACATCAAGAAAAGACTACCTTCACATGCCCTTTTGGCACTTCTGCCTTTAGGCGCATGTCCTTTGGGCTATGTAATGCGCTAAGTACATTCCAGCGATGTATAACGGCCATTTTTTCTGATATGATAGGTGAGTTCTGTAATGCCCCAACCTGACGTTAGCTACCAACCATCAATGATAGGTTGACACATGTCAAATTGAAGATACAACCTGATAAGCTCATTTATATTTCCATACACAGGAGATAATAAAACTTTTATATTAAAATATGAAATGTAATGAACATACAGATGTCCCAATTCGTACCATACAAATACAAACTTTACAATCCTGTATATATAACATCACAATGCCAACACCCCTGGCATATGGGTACAAACCATAATATACATATAATGTTTACAAAGTCAAAACTTTATCCCTGTTCTGGACAAAATGCAGGAATACACCAAAATTGTTGCTTAAAAAACAGAAAGCATTAACCTCCACTATGCAAGCTATAGTCATCCTCCTGAAAATCTGCTGCATAAAAGCAGGAATGAGCTTACACTAGCTCAATAGAAATATTATCCTAAAATTAACATTAATAATACCGATGCAAGGATTAAATCAGAAACAAACATATTCAATAGTTCTAAATCATTTGTAAACAAGTGTGGGCTTTCATAATTCATAAACCATTTCCATTTAAAGCAGAATCTCATTGGCTCTACAGAAAGTATTACAGTCGCTGCTTTCAGGCTAACCAGCCCCTAGCGCAGCCAAACTAAAACATAACCACATCAGGTTCTTCATCGATGGTAAGCCACTTGCATGGGCTATTTCCTTCAGGTCCGCTGATAGGCTCTACCCAAGACACGAGGCCCTTATATCCCCTGAATACTAACTGAGCCACTAAATACAGTTTCCAAACAGCTGTTGCATAACAATAATATCTCAGTTGTCAATCAGACATAAATCATTACAAATGGCATATAAATATAATTATCAAAACATCATTTCGTAATCTGTATATTCAGCAAATATGAATTCAATAAACTAGTTCATATGCCATTTTTAAATCTGTATAAACCATGCCACACATATTATTTCAAAACAGCCATAATCTCAAGCATCGTATTTGTCCAAACATGTTCTCAAATAAGGTTTACAAAAATCATTTCAATAAACCATATATCAGTGTTAATGAAGATAGTTATATTCCTACCTTTCCAACTTGACTTCCTATTTGTGACTTCCTGGCACAAATGCACTCTAGGTTGCGAAAGGATTATCAACTCGACTCTCGGGATCTGAAATAAAAGATAAATAATGCTTTTTGAGACTCTAACTCAAAAATATACATCAACAAATATAAACCAATGTCTTAAATTCCAAAGACATTATACTATTCTCAGCATTAAAACTTTAAAACAAATCCAAGGGAAAATAGGCTTTTCAATAATAAATCCATTTAAAAGAATTTTGAATAAGAAAAAATAGAAAATATTAAATTTTGTCAAAATTGAGGGGTTAGTCGACTAGTTATTATTGATTAGTCGACTAACGAGTTTATTAGTCGACTAGTCACTAATGATTAGTCGACTAATCGAAGTCTCCATCTAAAAACCAGAAGCTTGAAAAACTTCAGGATGCAGAAGTCGACTAATAAGTCTATTAGTCGACTAGTCACTAATGATTAGTCGACTAACGATCTGCAAAATTACCATGTTCGCAATTTATCCTTCATTAGTCGACTAGGCACAATCGGTTAGTCGACCAATGACCTGCAGATTTCTAGAAATCCGACATTTTACACTTCCAAAACCTCAATCCAACACCAAACTTCAACATCAAACTCAATTTCCAACCAAAAGAACTTCAAATAACTAAATCAACTAACTTTATACACATCCAAAACCATATTCTCAAATTAAATCAATGGGATTTCAATTCAAAAACCAAAAAAAAAACCCATTTAACATTCATATTCAAAACCAATTGAAATATATAACTCAAATCCTTCTAAAAATCAACTACACAACACTTCAAACAACTCAAAACAACTAATAAAACTTCCCCAAGGCTTCAAACCACACAAATCCATCCATTACACATCAAAACTCACTTTATGGGTTTGAACCCAAAATGAAAAACTAAAGAGAAGATGAAAAAGATGAACTAGGAACTTACCTTCACCAAGTATGGAGCTAATTCAGCGAATTCCTAGCTGCGAGGTCTCACTCGAGGTTCCTCTCCTCTCTCGAACTCACTCTGCCGCTTAGAAGAATTGAGAAACAAAAATATGATAAGTTTAAAAGTTAAACTTATCTCCAATGGCAATTTTGTAAATAACTTGAAATTCAAAATTTTTTTAATACAATAAAATACTATTATAAAATACTTTAAAACATTAAAATATTATTATAAAAATACAGGATAACACAATCTCACATCCTTAAAAGAATTTCGCCCTCGAAATTCCAGCTAGTCCTCGAACAAATAAGGATACTTAGCCTTCATGTTAGCTTCTGATTCCCATGTCGCTTCTTTCACGTTCTGATTTCTCCACAATACGTTAACCTGTGGGACAACTTTGTTCTTCAATACCCTTTGCTGTCTATCTAAAATCTGAACTGGAAATTCTTCATATGAACCATCTTCTGGAAACTTATCTGCAGACAAATCAATAACATGAGATGGATCACGTAAACTCTTTCGAAGCATTGAGACATGGAAAACATCGTGTACTTTAGACATACTTGATGGCAAAGCTAACTGATATGCTACATTTCCCACTTCTTTAATAATCTCAAATGGACCAACAAACCTTGGCGCTAGCTTACTTCTCTTTCCAAAACGCACCACTCCCTTGCGAGGCAAAGCTTTCAAATAAACAAATTCTCTAACGTTAAACTTCAAATCTTTGTGACACACATCATAATAACTCTTTTGTCTGCTTTGGGCTATCTATAAACGATCTCTAATGATTTTAATCTTTTCAGACGTCACTCTGATATCTTTTGGTGCATTCACATGTTTTTCACCAACTTCTGCCCAAGAAATTGGAGATCGACAGGGACGTCTGTAGAGAGCTTCATAAGGCACCGTACCAATGCTAGCCTGATAACTATTGTTATAAGCAAATTCTGCTAAAGTCACATGCTTATTCCAATTACCTTTAAACTCCAAAGCATAAGCACGAAGCATATCCTCCAAAATCAAAATAGTGCGTTCAGACTGTCCATCAGTTTGAGGATGATGTGCTGAACTCATAGCCAACTGAGTCCCCAATGCTCTATTCAATGCACCCCAGAAACGTGCAGTGAATCTTGCATCTCTATTAGAAACTATTGAAACAGGCACACCATGCAATCTGATAATCTCATCAATGTACAGTCTAGTTAACACACTCAACTTATAAGTCTCTTTAATCGACAAAAAGTGAGCAGACTTGGTTAACCTATCCACAATTACCCAAATAGCATCACATCTAGTTTCAGTCCTAGGTAATCCAGTCACAAAGTCCATGGTAATATGCTCCCATTTCCATTCAAGAATAGGCAAAGGTTGAAGCAATCCCAATGGCCTTTGATGTTCCACTTTTACTTGCCGACAAACTTCACACTGCTTCACAAACTCAACAACATCTTGCTTTAACCCTCTCCACAGAAATTTCTTTTAACATCTTGGTAGATTTTTGTTGCAGCAGGATAAATAGAAAAACGTGAACGGTGAGCTTCATTAAGAATATTAAAACGAACCTGCCCATAAGGAACAAACAGTCTGTTATGAAAACATAAGCCACCATCCATGTTAAAAACTTTCCATCCTTCTGGTTCCAAACCCTGACCAATCAGTGCAATAAATCTCATAACTTCCTCATCTAAAGTCTGAGCTTCTATTACACGAGTATTTATCAGAGGTTGAACAGCAAAATTACACAAATGCCCTTGCGATTCTTTACCTAAATCATAGATTCATAATCTTCAAGGACATTCCACATTTTCCATCTATCCACAGCCAAACTATGCACACGGGGATGGGACTTTCTACTCAAAGCTTCAGTAACTACATTTGCTTTTCCAGGATGGTATTTAAGCTCAAAATCATAGTCTTCCATATATTCCATCCACCTACGCTGCCTTAAATTTAAATCTTTCTGAGTAAAAATATACTTTAAACTCTTGTGATCAGTAAATATCTCAAAATTCTCACCATACAGATAAGATCTCCAAGACTTCAAAGCATGAACCACAGCAGCTAATTCTAGATCATGAGTAGGATAATTCAGCTCATAGGGCTTTAACTGACGAGAACCATAAGCAATAACCTGCCCATTCTGCATCAAAATACAGCCCAAACCCTGTCTAGACGCATCACAATACAATGAGTATAGGTAGAGGATGAGCTTGAGAAAATGGGTATATGTATATTTGAGTTTTGAATCCCCAAATTGAAATGCAATGATGAAATCCTAGGTTTTTGATTCACAAATTGAGGTGAATAGCAACACTAGAAGTGTTTGAGGGTTGATTTGGATGGAATGAAATTGAATTTGATGGATTTTTGAGAAAAATTGAAATACCTAGAGAAAGAAAGTCTCAAATTAAACAAAGAGTGCATGAATGGACAAATGGGTGTCAAAACACCTAAATGAGAAGATGGTGGCTCGGGTAGCCGTCCAGCAAGGGACAGTTGGCCATCCTTGAGTGGATGGTCATCCATCTTTGATACCCAATTTTGACTTTTGTTGGGCTTTTGAAGCCCATTAGGCCCAATTTTGACTTTTTTGGCCTATTTTGATCAATTTTGACTCATTTCCTTTCAATTTTTGATTTAGGAAAGTGCATTGGATTGAGATTGAATGATATTCAATGAGTAAATGAGAAATGAAGAGGAGTTGGTGCATACAAAGATGAAAATTGAGCATTTGTGAATAGGAAAATTCACATAAAATGATGGATTTTTGGTTGAAAACCATGAGATTTAGAAATGAATGAGTGAAAAGATTGTGTAAACAAGTTTGTAATCATGAAATGATTATGAATATATTTGATATGATTATAAAACCCATTAAAGGGATTGTAAAGGTAAGTAAGCCCATGAAGAGTGGCTAATGAGAAAAGCCCATTTTGGAGGCCCAAATCCATAAGATTTTGTGAAATGCATGAGGTATTGATGTATACATGAAATGTATATAAGAATGACATCAATGATGTTAAGATATGATATGATGATTGGAAATGAAATTTCCGAAAGGATTAAAAATCCTTGAGATAACTAGAAATGAAATTTCTAGAGTAAGACGAAGACTCCTAAGTTTTTATATAATTGGAAATGAAATTTCCAAAAGGCTTGAAAATCCTTGAGATAACTAGAAATGAAATTTCTAGAATGAGTCGAAGACTCCCAAGTTTTAAGATGATTGGAAATGAAATTTCCAAAATGATTGAAAATCCTTGAGATAACTAGAAATGAAATTTCTAGGGAGAGTCGAAGACTCCCAAGTTTTTAGATAATGGGAAATGAAATTTCCAAAAGGATTGAAAATCCTTGAGATGACTAGAAATGAAATTTCCAGTAAGAGGGAATTTGAAGCGAAGCTTTCAAGATAATGGTTGAGGTAAGTAATTGATTCGATTATCCCTCTTTTGTTGTGGCAAAAATGGGATGTCATTTTATTTCGTTGATATGCACTGGCGAAGCCATGAACATCAATGAGGGGCTTCTGTAGACATCCATTTTTTACCATGAGCAGGGTCATTAATGGTGACCTTTGATTAGAGGAGAAATAGGGTGTTAAAATCCTAAGTTGTCAGTTTTACCCTTATGGGTAGTTAGGTAGAGGTCATTATCGCATGTAGGTTTTTAGAGAGTCTAGGAACATCCCTGCAAAATTTCCTGGCATTCTGAGCCAGGCTTGATAGAAAATAAAGTCTTTTGTGACTTGAAGGGCAGTACTGTCCTTTGAATCACAAAAGCCCTGAATGATGATCGATCTTGTCTCGAATGAACTCGAGGCTTTGGCATAGATATGTAAAGTGTGTTTGGTAGCTAAGTTAATTAGTGGCAAGGTCTGTGGAGCCTTCTGACTCATGTTTGGCTCTTAAGGCTCAAAAGGCCCTTTTAAGCCCAGATTAGGGTTTCGACCGGAAGTGACCGGGATTCGATCATTTTATCAAACCAAAGCCTTCAAAGGCTTCAAAACACTTTCTTAAAATAAGAAGAAATGATTTTGAAAGCAATTGGTTAGCAGATTTCAAAACCCTAATTTGGGCCCGGCAGGCCCTAAACAGCTAATCGGTCAACTTTACCCTAAAACTTTGACCTTGGTCAATGTATTTTCACTTAAAACACTTCTTAAAACATGGAGAATCGAATCACGATAGTTTCGGCGCTTGAATCGTCAAATTTGGACTTAAAACGGGCCCGAAAAGCCGAAAAAAGCCGAAACCGGGTCGAAACGGGCTGAGATAAGCCCACATAGGGCAAATTTAGGGATGGATGATGGAGGATCGATGACCGTCCACCTAGGGACGGCCAACCTTCCATGAGGGACGGCCAACCGTCCTAGAGTGGATGGCCATCGATCACTTTAGCCAATAATTGCACAGCTTCAATGATTTTTCTGCCCAAGACTCTTCCAAATCTTGCCCTGTGTCCAGTTTGGCCATGGGGACTTTGGGATGAGTTTAAACACCTTGGAAGACTGGTTTAAAGCCCTTGGATCATTCCTAAGAGATTTAAACTCAGCCATTGATCAAATTTAGGCCTCTCTATAAATAGAGGGCTCTGAAATCAGTTTTAACACATAGAATAAGCATTAGAGAGCTAGCTTGGAGAGTAGAGGCTTGAGCAATTGCACAAGCTTCCCCCATAGCACTCTAGCTAAATTTTTAAAGTCCTTGAGGTCCTTTGAGTCCTTGGAGCTTGAAGAGAAGGCTTGGAGCATGTGGGAAGGAAGCAAAGAAAGAGGTTAGTAAGTTATGTAGTTTAAAGTTTTCTTGCATTCTTTTCTTTTTCTTCTTCTTCTTCTATGATCATGCTAGATTAAGTTTTTATTTCTTTAGTATGCATAGGATTTAGTTCATTGTTAGTATGCATGATAGGATTTAGTTCATTGTTAGTATGCATGATAGGATTTAGTTCATTGTTAGTATACATGATAGGATTTAATTCATTATTTCTCTAGTATGCATAATAAGATTTAGTTTATTTCTTTAGTATGCATGATAGGATTTAATGATAAGGATTAGAATATAATAGGATTTAGTTTACTAATATGCATGATAGAGGTTAGTCTTATGATCTTCTCTTTATATGAATGCATGATAGAAGTTTGAGTCTTTTTCTATGTTAGAGAATGCATGTTATTTTATACCTTTATTCTTAATTATGTCTTTTAAATATTGATGCTTCGGATGATATACAAATTGTGTTCGAGGGAGCATGCAAAGGTAAGTCTCTTCCCTTGTGTTAATTAGAATAAACATGATTTGAGTTTATGGTATTTTATGCATGTCATTATTAGGTTGCATTTAGTGCATTTTTTTTACCATTTTTATTCATTGTTTTAGGGTTTTAAGTCCACTTCAAGACTACTTTCAAATCTGTCCATGGATTTAAAGTGGCTTTAAAGTGTACTAAAACTCATTTTTTTAGGCCCAAACTAACTTAGAAACATGCCTAGCTTCCCATAGTTAACTTAGATTGCATTTAGGACATTTTCATGCATTGTTTATATTCTTCAATGCATTTTTTATTTATTTTCCAGAATTTTCCAGCATGTATATTTTAGTCTTTTAGGTGTTTAGATTAACTTAGGGCTAGTTAGAAACCCTAGGATTAGGGGGGTCACTTGACCCCACTTAGGACTCTTCTTTGTTGTAAGAATTACAATAAGAATAGAGTTCTATTTTACCTAGGAATCTACTTCGAGAACAATTCTAAAAAGTAATTTTGAAAGAATTCAAAATGGAATGAAATTCCAAGTGTTTTGATCAAACTCTCGAAGCTAGAGTACAAGATAAGATAGAACCTCTATGATTATGTGGTTTATTACAATAGGAGAGTCCTAGGGTAATCGAACTACGTGGACTTTGGTCTTTGTCAACCAATTGATAAGGTACATAGGCAGTCAATAGGGCACAAGTCCAATCTTAGGTAGACTCTTGTCTCCTAAGGCCCTTAGGATTTTGATTCTTTTATTATTTTTTATTATTATCTAGTATTATATACTACTTTCTTGGTTGATTAGATATGCTAGGATTATCATTATAAGATTTTGAATAAGCCCAATAGTAATTAGGAGACCTTTAATTAGGGCGAGGCGGGTGCCTACAAGGAGTTCCTTGGAACCTTCCCACTTTGTAACCTAGCCCCCCGAATCCAACTTTGATTCAAAGACCATGCTTTTCCAAAATATGGGGTCAATGTTTTATTGAAAATAAAACTTTTTTTTGTGGTTTCCTTGTTCCCTAAAAATAAGGTGGCGACCCCCAGTTTTTTACAAACTCTTATCCTTTTACAAAAACCCAATCTTGAGTGGATAATAGAGAAGGATAAATGTGGATAATAGAGAATGATAAATCGAGACGGATAATGAATAATCCACAATCCACTCAAAACCCCAAAGTGAACGAGAGGCCTCCCGATCCCTTGGGATATTCAGGTTGGCTGGTTCACAACCTATTATGTGAGGACTATTAATTATTGATGGGATCCCAATCCCCATTATGGAAATTCAATGATGAAATTCCTGAATCTCATTAAAGGGTGTATGAGATTTGAAAAAAATAGTGGGAGGTACCATAAAACATAAAGACCAATGAGTTTTTATGGTTTAGCAATATGAAATTATATTCATTATTTTCTGTTGTATATTGCTCCTCTAAACCTACTCTCAAGAATAATTGATTGACAATCGTTTAACTGGTCCAAAACTTCCAAGACTGATTTAAGAAACCTAGTCTTAACCGCTAATAAAATAGACTACATAGTCAATGCCCTATGCCCCATTTCTTTGTTATAAAGAGGCATATTAAGATAATAAAGACACTTATAGTAAGTGGCTTGATAATAATGTAAGGGACATCTGAGGAAACTTTATGGTTCACAAAACAGTATTATAAGGAACAATACTATTAGTAGACTCTTCTCCTATAAGATGATGAATGGGATATCTATTAATGAGCTCTACCTCAAGATGATCCAGAACATTCACTCATTGTATGATCTTAAGTGTTAGGATCATTGCTTATAAAAGGGCATTAACATCTTGCTTCATTCCCTTCCTGTAAGTCACAAGTAATTCATCATAATCTTCCCTCACTGATTTGATGAATATACTAGTGAGTGTTAGGAAACCTTGAAAAAGGAACCAAAGGGAATGTTTTGGCTATAAATGGAGTTTCTAAGACCGAACCTAAGGACAAGGGAAAGAAGAAGAAGTCTCATGATAAGCTAAAATCAAGTATTAAGAAAGAGAAGTCTAAAGGAAAGAGTTTCTAGTGTGGTAAGTCAGGTCATTGGAAAAGAAACTACAAAAGTACCTAGTTTGAAGAATGGTTTTTCTAATGGCACGTCCTATGCTTTATTCATTTACTAATTAAGAATTAGTATTATTCTGCTTATGGTATCCAATACCTAATTGTGTTTTCTTATACAATGCGATTGTATGTAAAAGACAAAGGGAAACAGAAGATCAAGTAGACATCGAGCTTTTTTTTTTTTTGGAAATGAATCAACAGTTGATACATTTAACATGGAAGCTTGATACTTGATTAGTTTAATTATAATTTATAGAAACTTTATTAAATTGCCAGTTGTTTTAAGACTTCTTAATTGAGGTTTTATATTGTTTTAAATACTCTATTTATTTAAAATAGTTAATCTATAATATTAGATATTTTGGATTATTTTTGGCAATTGATTTAAAGTTCTATACTCTTTATGAATGCTTTGAATAAATGCATAAAATGGAATATAAGGATTCAACTTCAAGGATCACATTAATAAGTGAATTTTGATTCATTAATTAGTGTGAACCGATCACCTTATTTTATAAGGAGATTAAAAGGATAATACATAAGATGTATATACCTTGAATATTAGTTTGTATACTTCATATCTATTTGAATATTTGAAAGTGTCCAAATGATTCAAAAACTATAAATATCTGAAGTGTTCAAATGATTTAGATGAAGTAAAAACTAAAAGAAAATATTGAGAATATTTGGTTGAATCTTATTGACCTTAAATATGTTAAACAATAGAGTTTGAAGATTATTTGGGAATATGAGTTATTTCAAATAAACTTTAAAAGTTTGTTTTCTCAAATAAAGAGTTATTGGAAAACAATGTTTCCCCAATAGTTGAGAACTGTACTTATTGAAACATCAAAAGGAATTTTATGTTATTAAAAGGTTTAATACATGAAATACCTTGTTTTCAAAAAGGAAAGTGGGAGAATGCAAGTCATAGATATTATTCTTAATTTTCTTTATAAAGTACATACTTTAAATACTAGCGTAGTATTATGAATTCTATAATCGTTATAGGAATTCAAATCTCTAAAAAATTCAATTTTGTGAGGGATTTCATATGAGCATGATATTTGAGAAATATGGAGACTCATATGATTAAAGGTTATGTACTTAAATCAATATTATTAATGCTGCAAATAATTGTTAGCAGATATTGATTATTTATTTAGAATAGTAATTCTGAATAAATACATGTATATTCTTAAAGGAGTTTAAGAATGAAATACTTGTAAATATAAAGAAATTATATAAAGGGATGCTATTTACAAATTGCCTAAAAGGATGTCTAGAGTATGTCGTTTTCTTTCGAAAGCACAGGTCTCATTTACTATGACATCAGAGTTGGCAACGGATATTAGTTTAATTACTATTATCGAAAATAATAAAGTTGCAAAGTTTGTTTGCATAGAGTCCTCATTGCCATAACACCTTAGATGAGTGATAGAAACCCTATCTTGCGAAGACTAGTATAAGATACTATGCTGATTGGCTTTAGTGCAAGTGGGAGATTGTTAGAGGAATGCCCTAAAACCAATCCTAAAGGACATATCAATTTCATATTATATTAATTTGAAGATACAACTTTTCGTGTATATTTAAATATATATATGATAAGGTCCATGAATAAATGATAAGAGAAATATGTATCTCAAGTTATTGAGATATGGAGAGTCATATTTCTCATACACATTTATTCTAAATAAGTTTCTGCTCATAGGTTTATTAAAGTGGATATTTAATAAACCATCAAGAGTAGCACAGATTTAAACTAGCTCCAATGGGAGGATAGGTAATCTTTCCTATCGGTGTAGTGACACTATAGTTAATATGTGGGTGCATATTATAGAATATGTACACTGAATATGATCTGCAAGAATATTCTTATGAAGTTTAAGTCAAATAAATATTTTTATGTTACGTCCATTAATTTGGTAATCCTAAGACCTGAGACACCATAGTTGTTTTATGCTTGAGTTGTTAGGGTTTGATAGTGTCTTGTACAGCCTTAACTTTAAGGATGTAATCGATACTCATTGGCTCTAATAAGTTATGCATGAAATTAGATGAGCAATCAATAAGGAATCACCACTCTTATTAATATAAGAGAGAATGTCAGGATTCGTTCATAAAGATAATTCTCAGTTTGAATTCTATGGCCATGGTGATAGGTGAACTATGAAAGAGTTTCATCAGGTTCATCTTATTGAGAATTATATTTTGTAAAACATATAACAAGTTGTTAAGATAAGGTTTGACTTAATAAACATGCCCAATTATCTTAACATTGACATTAGGGGATGAAGGATTAAGTAACATGACGGGTTCACATGGTTCTACTATTCACCCACACCTAGGGCACGTCATGACACATTGCTAAACGTCACTAATGACTAGTGAAAGCCTAATGATAAGTGTTATCATTGAGGGCAAATTTGGAATTGTTCCAATTGAACCATAAATAGAAAGTTTTTATTTCGGGAACATGAGATGTCTCAGTCCACTACTAGGTTGGGGTGAACCCAATGGGTCACACACAATAGGACTCAAGAGTGCTCTTTAATTTATGAGAGGGGTAAGTTTCTAATATAAAGTAACTTATAAGGTCTCTTTAATTAATAGTTAATTAGGGAGGACCAAGTTGCAAAATATTAGAAACCCTAGTATTTGCTATAAATACAAGGGGATGAGTGCATGCTAGCACTAAGCCCGCTTAA
>JAESVK010001083.1:31548-44707 GCA_017140935.1 Hamamelis virginiana
AGTTCTCTCCTCTCCCTCTCCCTCTTGCTTTGTTTTCAAGTGTTGAACAAGTGCAAGAAATATTGAAGAGTCTTGGGTTCGTGTGGATACCGTTGAAGGCTTCATACTTTTGGAACTCGGATTCGATTGGAGTTTCGCAAAGGCAATCAACAAGTAAGTATGATTTAAATAAGTTTATTTCATATTCTTGTATATGTATTCATGGTTCGATGTTTGATTTTTGGTCCTTTGTGTGGTTGTGATTATGAATCATTTTATGAAAAAGTTTTATACGATGTATTCCTTCCGCTGTGATTCTTTGAAAACAACTTTTCACACTCACCTATTTTCATGTACAACTTATTAAAGTCAATGAGTATCGATTACATCTTCATGATCAAGGGTGTACAAGATACTATCAAACTCTAGGAATTTATACATAAGATAACTAGTGGTATCTCGGATATGATGATTACAAATGTGACTATACACATGAGCAGCTTTTGACATACAAATACATTTCCATAAGCTGTACTCTTATTGGTCACGTTCAGTGTACTTGTTCTCTAACAAGCACCCACAGGTTTATTATATTGTCTCTACACTGATGGTATGAGACTCACCGTTCTCCATAGGAGATAGTATAACATGTGCTAATCTTAACGATTTATTATCATCCATATAAATAAACCTATGATCAGGAACATATCTAGAATAGATGTACTTGAGAATTGTAAGTCTCTCTATCTCAATACTTGAGATACAATTCTCTATCATGCTATCCAAGGACATGACCATGAATAGTTATAAATAACACAAGTTTACATGATAATAAAAGCCATTTCATAGATGAATAAAGTTTCATACATGAATATAAATGAAATATAAGTTCCCTAAATACAACCTAACAATTGGTTTTAGGGCATACTTTTAACATTAATGGTAAGTGTTATCATTGAGAGAAAATTTGGAATTGTTCCAATTGAACCATAAATAGAAAGTTTCTATTTTGGGAACATGAGATGTCTCGGTCCACTACTAGGTTGGGGTGAACCCAATGGGTCACACACATAAAGGGCATAAGTGAGTCTCTTGAATTAAAGAGATGAGGGGAATATTCTAATTTATAATTAGCATGGGCTTTGTTACTAATAGTTAATAATCAAGGGACTAAATTATAAATATGAATAGAATTAATAGAAACCCTAGAGGTTTTCTATAAATATATAATGAGGGGTCAAACTAGCAATCAAGCAACCACTCATCAAAAGAGAAAGAGGTAAAATAGAATAGAGGAAACCCCCTAGGGCCGTGACCTTCAAGGTGGGATTCTCTCTCTCTAAACCGTGCTCTCCTCTCCTAGCTTGTCTCTTCCAATAGTTGTGAAGCTTCAAGAGTTCGTGAGGTCTTGTGCTTGTGTGGATAACATTAAAGGCTTCATCCACTTAGAAGCTTGATTCGATTGGAGTTTTGCAAAGGCAAATCAAGTAAGTTTATTTAATTCGTTAAATTTATGTTCTTGTATGATGTTCATAATCATGTGCTTATTATTCGAATCTTGGATTGGTTTGATGAATGGATTCTATTTAAATAAAAAGTTTTATTGTTCGTCTTCCGCTGCAAATCCATGATCGTCAAATCCTTTCAAACCCTTGAAAACTCTTTTCTTGGTTTCCTACTGCTTTGGCCAAAGACTTAATTGAGATAGCATATTTGTGAATTAACTCTGACATTCTCCCTTTTATATTAAGGGTGGAGATTCTCTATTGCACACTCATCTATCTTCATACATAACTCACTAGAGCCAATGAGCACCGATTACATCCTGATGGTTAAAGATGTACGAGGTACTATCAAACTCTAATAACCCATGTATAAGATAACTCTGGTGTCTCAGGTTTAAGGATTACAAGTGTGACTAAAACACATGAGTAGCTTTTGACATGCAAATAGAACTCCATAAGCTATACTCATCGTGGTCACGTTCAGTGTACTTGTTCTCTTACAAGCACCCACAGGTTTACTATAGTGTCACTACACAAATAGTATGAGACTCACCATCCTCCCATTGGAGCTAGTATAACTTGTGCTAATCTTAACGGTTTATAATCGCCCAAATATGTAAACCTATGATTAGGAACGAGTCTAAGATAGATGTACTTGAATGTTGTAAGTATCTCCATCAACTCTTGAGATACAACTTTCTATCATACTATCCAAGGACTTTATCATGAATAGTAATTAAACACAAGTAACATGATAAAAGAAGCCATTTCATAAATGTAAATAATGAAACATAATGTTCCCTCAATACAGCCTAACAATTGGTTTTAGGGCATACATCTAACAAGACTGAGACCCATCTCTTGCAAATAAGGAAAACTCAGGGACTCCAAACCCCCTGTGGAATTCGAAGTTTCGATCTATCCACTTGGGATAAGGTTTCCTATAAATAGGAGTGGTTTCCCCTCGTGCTAGAGGTCATATTACCTCTT
Organism: Hamamelis virginiana; assembly: GCA_017140935.1. Lineage (NCBI taxonomy): Eukaryota > Viridiplantae > Streptophyta > Magnoliopsida > Saxifragales > Hamamelidaceae > Hamamelis > Hamamelis virginiana. The sequence goes on from JAESVK010001083.1 coordinate 34,023, forward strand.
GGGATAATCTCAACTATCTTATTCATGTCATCCAATGCGTGAGGCCGATGTTCTTCCTCCTTCTCTTCCCATTCTTCAATGGGATCTGTTAGAGGAATCGGCTTTCCTCTAACTGGTCCTCTTTTAAGCTTTGGGGGTCGAATCCCATGCCCCTATTCCCCTTTGTAGGGTACTGTTGATTTTTTGTAGGCCTACCAGGGTTATTGTTTCTAATCCTAGGGCCATATTCCACTGGCCTTCTATTCTCAGGAGTATTATTATCCTCGAGTTCGACCCTGTGAATCCCTTGGTTCTGGGGTGTTTCTTCTATCCTAGTAGGTATTCTATCGAGCACCATTGCAATGTAGCGCTCCAAAGCCCTTTCTAAATCAATCCTATTTTGGTTTTCTAAATTATTCAAAAAACTTTCTAATAAAGGTCGTATGCTTTCTACTGGTTCCTTACTGTGCTCAGATTTTTCCAACAATTGTTGCAATATTACATTTGTTTGCTACAATATCGCATTTGTTTGTTGGGTGCTGGCTTGCAATAATGCATTCCTCCTCTGTGCTAGAGCTTCTATCTGTGATAAGAAAATTTTTTCCTTTTACTGGAAAGTCTGTTTCTGAGTCACTGTACTCAAGATCAGCCTCCATGGCCACTTCAATATTGGCCTGTGAGGATTCAACTTGCTTACTTCTAGTATTAGGAGCCATTACACTTGGCTTATCCCACCAGGCGTGCCAAAATGTTGATCCACTTAAAAAAATTTAGAAGTTCGAAACACAGCAAGGCAGCTCGAATCCCTCAATATGATAAAAACCAGGTGATGGGGTTCAAATTGCCTCAATTAAGATGACTTTTAAAGAGACAAACTAAATAAACTAATCCTAACAATAATAAGTAAACATCAATGGTAAAAAGAATTGAAATAACAAATAATTTAAAGAAACCAAACTTGAATAACATTAATAAAACAGTTGTCGGTACGGCTCGAACTACCCTCAAGCCCTTTGAATAATTCAACTATAATTCTGAAGTAAATATTTCACCTTTAAATCAGACAGAAAGAAGGTAAAACAAACTTGAAGACAGCTCTGCACAATCCTAAATCCTCGAAATAGTCTTTCAGTGGAACAAACTAAAAGAACTCATTCCTTCGAATTTCAAGACGGCTCTACCCGTTTCCTCAATCCTCAAAGTGGCCTTCTTGTAAGATAAAATTTAAAGGAAAAGGTTCCTCCAAATTTTAACACAGCTCTGTCCACCAACCTGCCATTTTCAAGAACCGGAAACCTTCTCTAATGCCTTTCTGTGCATCTCGAACAGTCACTAGAAAACCCTACTACAAATAATAACTTGGCCAAGCAACAAAAGAACTCTCAAACACCTTTCTGCAGAAGAAAGAAGCTTTGAAGCTGTTGTGTATGTTAAGATATCTTTTCATTGCTTCTGAACCATTTATTTATAGAATTCATTTATTTATAGAATTCATCTGCAATCTCCTTTTCAGTTATAAATTCTTCATGTTATTCTTTCATTATCAGGTTTCTTCCTTTCTATGATTTCACCAATCATAAAGACTTCCTCCTCGAACCCAATAATCCTTTATCATTCAATCAGGAATTTCATTCCAAGTATCTCTTTACACTTCTAGCTCTTATTTCTTCTGTTTCTATTGATAGCTGTTATTTTTTGAAGAATTTACATATATCTAAATACAAAATTAACATAAGTTTTAATTTCCATGTTTCTCTTGTATTTCAAATACTAATCTCTTCATTTTATCCTTTTTTTCCTGGACTTTTTATCTTTAACGGCTCTTTTTCCATGAATTTAATTCGTAATTTACTTCCTTCATTCATAATTTATTTCCTTCTATTTTATTTAACACGTGTCATCCATTTACTGGCTGGTGTTAAAATATGGATTAACATATATATATATATATATATAGAAAAATGTTCTAGTGAGCATTTGCTGACTTTAAGCTAAAGTAAGCAAAGAACACAAACCCTTGGATTGGAATCTTGAGATGAATCATCCATTAAGTGAATGAGAATCCAAGGGCTTGTGTTCTTTGCTGACTTTAGTTAAAGTTAGCATTTGCTGACTAGAACATCTCTCTCTCTCTCTCTCTCTCTCTCTCTCTCTCTCTCTCTCTCTCTATATATATATATATATATATATATATATATATATATATATATAATGGTGATAGGAGGTTCGGGATGAGCCTATTGAAAACCCGCTTTATGAATTGATTATTATAGGTTTTAGCTTATAAGAAATTAAGGTTTAAGAACTAAAATTTTACATGCAAATTTTTTTTGTCAATATATAATAGGGGCAACATTTTAGGAGTTTGCCTAGGGCATCCAAAATCTGAGGACTGGCCCTGGTACCTAATAGTACAATTTCTAGGTCATAGCAATAGACAGTCGGCATTAAAATAGGCCATAATTCCAGTTACATATAAGCATGTTTTTATTCCTTCAATTCTTTCAATCAATATAAAAATATTCATCTTCCACCTACATCTTTCTCGCTCAAATATTTCTTCATCAAAGGGTATTTCTTATAAATATAAGGCCTTTTTGTTGGTGGACTCATCCTTTTCAAAATCCCTCAAATAAAACCATATAATTAAGTACTTGTTCGACTACTTCGATCCTCAAGTTTTAAAGTACTTCCAGGCACATTAAAGTGTGAGAAGATAAATTTAATTTGCCTCCCAATTTATTTATTTTTGTTATAAAGGAGTCCAGTGAGTTGATTTATTCGCAGCTAATTGGCCCAAATTAAGCACAGCGACTTTGGACTCTCCTTCTACGCGCGGTTTACTTAGGAGAAGCCTTGGTAGTGTACACACAATACCTGAAAATCTTTTGGTACAAATAAAGCAACGTACTGACCTTGTTAATTTGTTTCTCGCTTTCGCTTTTTCCGTATTCTTGAAAGTTCTCTCAGTAGATGCCGTGTTGTCTCACCCCTTTACAGTAGGCCCGGGATTATTAGGTGCATCTGCCTTACCTAATCCGGCTGCTAAAGTAGTCCACCACGTGTTAATCTCTCGATTACAATTTCCACAAGAACAAGAAAAATCATGTCAAGGGCTTCCATCATGACATCCGATCAATCCCCACACACACACACACACACACACATATATATATATATATATGGGACAGGTTCCCCTTGCACCCTATTTTGACACCTATGTTTACACCTCATTTTCAAATACCATTGTAAATCGAAAATTTTGATAAATCGGTCGTTAGATTGGATACTTATCTTATATTTGTCATGTATGGAAAAAATCGGAGTGATCCAACGGTTAGTTTTTGAAAAATATTATTTTGAAGAACTATTATTTTTTTTATTAATTAAAACAATAACAATTTTTTATAGTGACATTTCTTAAAATCTAACCGTTGAATCACTATGATTTTTACTATACATGATCTGCATAAGAAAGGTATTGAATCCAACGGTCGGTTCGTCAAAATATCTATCACAGATAGTACTTTGAAAACGAGGTGTAAACACATAGGTATCAAATTATGGTGTAAGGGGAACTTGACCCTATATATACATATAGAAAAATAATCTAGTGAGCATTTGCTGACTTTAACTAAAGTAAGCAAATAACACAAATTCTTGAATTTGAATCTTGAAATGAATCTTCCATTAAGTGAATGGGTATCCAAGGGCTTGTGTTATTTGCTGACTTTAGTTAAAGTGATCAAATACTGATTAGATCACTTATCTATATATATATTCCATAAAATTTTGGTGCCTTAGAGCCTTTTTGTTACCAATTGGACCATTGGGAGGTCCCAACCGAATATTTAGTTGAATGCATATATGTATTATATGCATCACAAGTGAAGAAAGTCATCGATCTTCTAGTAGTGGTCCAGGGGACCCTACTACGTACCGGAACGGTTGTTAAAAGTCACAGTCTTGTTAATTTAAACTAGAATCTAACTTGTGAGAAATAACTTTTTTTTTTTTTTTTTTTTTGTGTGGTATAAAATGGGGCTTGTGAGACATAACTTTATTACTCCATGAATTGGGGACAAATTTTGAACATCCAATTAAGTGAATATTGTAGGAATCGATCATGAGGTCGAGAGATGAGGGAGAATTGTTACTGGGAGAGGAGCAGGAGGGCTGGCCGGAGACAGAGTTGACATCTGTTGCAGTGGAAGAGTTGTTGAGGGACAAAGCGGCGGCTGCGGGAATCCAATGGTGGTGGCTGAAGCTGGTGGGATGGGAGTCGAGACTACTTTGGCTCCTATCCTGGGCTTCAATTGTCGTCTCCGTTTTCAATTTTATGCTCAGTTTTGTCACCCTTATGTTTACGGGCCATTTGGGTTCATTAGAGCTCGCAGGTGCCTCTATTGCCAATGTCGGAATTCAGGGCCTTGCTTATGGGATTATGGTACGTATCTCTCTCTCTCTCTCTCTCTCTATATATATATATATATATATATATATGGAATATATTTATTGCTTTAATTTGTCTGGCAACATATTATATTAAATTATAAATTAATCCATCTTCAAACAAACAAACAAACAAAACATGTTTTTGTTTTGCTCTTCTTCTTCCTTCCTTTGAGTATATAACAGAAGATGCAGCTGCTTGATAATTACCAAATTAATTAAGTACACTATTGCATTTTAATTCCCTACTATATAATATATATATATATATATATATGATTTGTTAGCCTTTTAAGTAAAATAATATAATTGAAATTCTTTGATGAAAATGTGGTCAAATACTGAATGCAATTTCGTTGAATGTTAGTTAGATATAGTACCAAAACTTTCCGAATCCTTTTGAACTAGGCCCCGACCCACTTGCCCCATATTAATAATGAATGAAGATTGGAGGTCGGTGCCAGATCACTGTCAGTATCACTATAACAAGAAAATTTCATATCGTATCTTATTTGCGATTTCGTCGGTTTCTATCTCCTAGTAAGTATTTTGTATTTAGTATTTAGTATTTAGTATTTAGTATTTAGGCGCTGGAGGATACATTGTTTTTGTCCACATACACAAGTAACCACCTCGATCTCTTACGGTTTGTTTCTTTCTTTTTGACTTATTGTTCAACAACTGCATTGAGGTCATTTTAGTAATTTTGATGCCTTCTGTTAATTCGAAATAAAAATCATATAAGCTGAGGTCACACAAGAGTTCAAATATACTGATGACATAATGAGAAAGGGTATTTTGTCTCAATTCCGAACTAGACTGATCGCAAAGTTAATATATAATTAAGCACTTAGAAACAGAAACACAACTGTTGCATGGGTACCATCTCCGATCCTCTCATTTCTCTTCTCCTCATCGATCAACATTCTTTCTTTCTCTCCTCCATCCCCCTCTCCTCTCTCTCTCTCTCATTAATTCGTATGACTTAATTAAACCAAACATATATAGAATTAATTAAGCTCCATTAATTATGATAACCAAGTTCCAAGGCAACCCCAAAACTCATTTAGTCTAACCAACCCCATCTTAATTATGTGTGATGCTATAGCACTCAGTGGATGACAATTCACCAATCTCAAGCCTGTACACAAATCTAGTGGCAATAACCTTCCGACAGTCAAGTCATTTCCTGGATAGAAAAGACTGAATAAAAAGACTCTTGAAGTTGGAAATTGTTGCATACCTTCTTCTTTTATCTTACATTTCAGTTTATAGAATTTTAGTATAATTTGTTAATTCCAAGATCCTCTCATGATAGAGCTGATTTTGTGCCAAATTCCGGATTTTTTGAGTTTCTGGCAAGTGGCAACAGTGGTAACTCTCTGTCCTTTGACCGACGTCTCAAACCCTCGTCCAATACACCTTGACTTGGAATCTCCCTCCATCAACTGCCCCCTATTTCTTCATCTAGCTGTTGTCAAGTGGAGAAATACTCATTCTTGTTCCGATGGCAAATGAAAAGTCAGTTTTCCGTTGCAATTATTATAGATATATATATTTTTTTTAAATTGCGCTTAGCAGCGCTTTGAATTTCGAGGATGTGACATTTGGCACGTCCGAATTTAATGAGGTGGGGGATTTGAAAAGACAAAGGGTCTTTTCGAATTATGACGGCTGGATGGTTTCCACGTGGCTTGATCTCATACGCCATCTTCCTTATATAAATCCTCTGGTTACCGTTTTAGTTCACTTTCCTTTTGCTTCCCAGTGCTACAACTTCCATTGTATTAAAATCCGAACAGATGATCGAACCGGAAAAATTATCCCGTTGAGGTTATCAGGTTGAACCGTGACGTCATAAATATATTATTTATTTATTTATTTATTAAAATAAAAGTTATAAATGATTAAAAATATAATTTTTTAAAAATATTTATACAATCAATTCATATATTTAAATTTATTTGCAGTCATCAAAATTGAAAATTGATAATTACTATTGATCAATCTTTATTATATATATTTTTAAAATGCAAGATAAGAATATTGTATTATTAAATTAGGTGCTTTGGTTTTTTTTTGTTATTTGAGATTTTTTAAAACTAATTTGCCTTTTTAGTCTTCTTGGCTTTAAGAGATTTTAAAAATATTGGGACTATTTTAGCACCTTAAAACAAAAATTAAAATTAAAAAATAATAATAATAAAAAAAATGGGTTAACCGATTTTTTAACCGGTTTGACCGGTTGAACGGTTTTTTTTAAAAATGAGTTTTTGTGGGTTAAACCAACCGGAGAGGGGACCGGTTCCCGGTTCAACCGATTGAACCGGGCGGTCCGGTCCGGGTTTGATAACAATGACAACTTCCATTGTTATCAATCTCTTCTTCCTCGCTTGCAGATATTATTCTTTTTCCTTAACTAAACCTATGCCACAAAGAGTCTTATGCTCGTTCCTTCTTCATTCGTGGTCTTGTACTCTGTTCAATTAGGTATTTTGCACATCTATTCATTGGTTTTCCTTGTTTCCTAACATTTTCTTGTACTTTCTCACTTTTTCTCGCATTTTCTTTGATATTCTAGTCTGGGGTAGATTTTTGCACTTTCTGGATTCTGAATAGATTGCTCTTGCCCACTTTCTTGTTTTGCCTTTTTACTGTGTGACTTGTTTAATAGAAAAGACTATTTAGTGTTCTTATACTCCTATATATCATGAAATGTCGCCTGATATATATTCGATGATGTTAGCTCAGGGGATGAGGATTTCCCAAGTAGCCTAGATAAAAATTGTCTTTATTCTAGCGGGGACGAGGAAGTAATTTCCTTTAAAGACGGTCCTCCTATCCCCCCTCCGTTGTCTGACTTGTCAAGAGACGGACTCGGCAATGTTCCAGTAGATGAGGACATTAATGTAGATGATAAGGTTGACATTGAGTCTAATCTTGTTGTTGTTGATGCCGCTAGGGTTGTATGCTCCATTGACGTTAAATGTTTTTCATCTTACTGATCTAAGTTAGGTCTTCCTAACTCTGTACATATTCATCTTCCTCATTAATATGATCGTGCCACTAGCCATCGTCCAGATGAAGTGGTCTTTTATGAACACTTTTTCAACACTGGACTTAGGGTCTCTCTTCAACCTGTTATTCGCCGTCTACTTGTCGATTTTAGGCTCTGTCCAGCATAGCTGACACCCAATTGCTGGTGTGATATAATGGTTGCCACCATTTTATGGTGTTCTTAGGGATGGGAAGTGACTACTGAAGAGTTACTCTATTGTATGACTTTGAGGACCAATCCGATCCCAAATAACGGTTGGATTTATCTTTGGTCTCGCCAAGGCCAAAAACTTATTTTTTAAAACCCTTCATCGGTACATAACTAGAAAGACAGGTTTTTCTTCCTAAGCGGTGAGTTGGAGTTGGAGTTTACTTTTCCGCTGTGTATAGTTGCTAATAAAACACATAGATTAATTAGGACTAATTAGTTAATTTAGTCTATTTGGGTAATTCTAAGTAACCCTAATTTCAAGAGACTCGCATCCTCGAAATTTCAGGGGCATATGGACTTAAAGCTATCAAAGGTGCCCGATGGGCTATCAACGGTGTCCAATTTTTCTCTAAAAATTGATATCCATAAGAAATGAGAAAAATCATCAACCATAATTAGTATATATCTTTTCTGACCAAGACTTTTTGGTCCATAATAAACCTATGAGATCCACGTTAACTAACTCTAAAGGTCGAGTACCTAGTTATCAGAACCAAATGAAATGAGAGTCTTTACCACTAGGCCATGCTTTACTTGTTGTTGTTATTATAATGCAATCTATAAAATATAACCTTATTACGTTCATATACTTGTAAAAATCCCAAATATATTTAAAATAATATATATTTTGTAATTAAGTGGTCCGACCGTTGACCCAGTGGTTAGACCGGTGAACCGATGCCTTGGCCGGGTCGATGTCCGGTCCGGTTCTGATAACTATGGACTAGAGCATTGCACTTTGTTGGATTGACGTTGTATAATTTGTCCTTGCTACGTTCATCTCTTTTTATAGACCTTCCGTCAAATAACTGTCGTCCTCCTCCTTCCCACTTCATAATCATGGCCTGAGTTCTGTAAACTGCTGCTCCATGATCTTCAACCACAGCCATGATGTTGAAAATGCTGATAATGGTTGCTTCTTCTTCTTAAACGTGTGATGCTACGAATGAAAATAGCTAACTGTTGCCATCTTTCCCTAGTTTCAGCTGATGGCAAATAACCACCCGTACTGCTATGTATTTAAATCTCAGTTAGTTTCGAATTACTCATCTTTTCCCCTACTGCCAAGTGTGATAGCTGCTACAATTTGGCTAAAACACTACTTCTTGAGCTTTATCTTCACTAATTCATCTATTTGTTAATCTATGGGAACAAATATAAATAAATGATAGATGATGATGGGAGTTGCAATATATTGTAACACTGTGTCTCTCTCTCTCTCTCCCCAGAGGTCACAAGAGAAAAGATTCCCATGTGACTTTTAGTCATGGGTTTTCATCTACCATGAAGAATATTAAAGTAGCTAGTAGCACACGTTATGAAATTAGGTGAAAGCTCAGGCCAATCTGATCAATTCAATAAATAAATAAAATTTTAAATTAAATATAACAACAGTATATAACAGGGAATGGTTAAAGAAAGGGGGCCTATAATAACACGTAAAGGATGCGCTCGGGATTGCTCGATAATAAATAAAAATAAGAATCAGGTACAAGTGACATTAATTAAATTAAGTTAGCAGTAGCAGTAGTGGTTGGGGAATGGGGAACCCTAGTACTGGAACAGTGGTTAAAAGTGGTGGTGTTGTTTAAAAAGACAGCAGCTAGCCTTCATATATTTGTAAGACAAAACTAAAATTTAATTTGCGTTGCTAGCTGCGCGCTTTCAACTTCCAAGTATAGTAGTAAGTGATTGATATATAAATTAAAGGAGAATGAGGAGGAGAGATAACGATGATGGGGAGCTGCTGCTGGGAGAGGAGTCCCGACCGGAGACGGAGTTGACATCTGTTGCAGTCGAAGAGTTGTTGAGGTACAAAGGGGCGGCTGCCCGAAGCCAATGGTGGTGGCTCAAGCTGGTGGGGTGGGAGTCAACCGTACTTTGGCTCCTGTCCTGGGCTTCAATTGTCGTCTCCGTTTTCAATTTCATGCTGAGTTTTGTGACCCTTATCTTTACGGGCCATTTGGGTGCATTACAGCTCGCCGGTGCCTCCATTGCCAATGTAGGAATTCAAGGCCTTGCTTATGGGATTATGGTACGGCTCTCATGCATACTATATTTTATGGTTTCTTGTTTTATATATATATATATATATTAAAATGATCTAGTAAAGGAGACTTTACTTTATTAAAGTGAGAAATTCGGCCATGGGATGAGATATAACGGTTATGAAACATTAACTGATTTTAATAAAATGAGATAGTGCTGATAGTATCATTACTCTATATATATTATAAGGAAATTTGGCCAAAGGTTCTCCTTTGTAAGATTTTCATGTCAAAAGTCTTCTCAAAAGATTTTTCATGCCAGAAAGACTTTTGGCATGAATTGGACAAAAAAAAAAAAAAAAAAACCCATCCTTCCCAAACAAGCTCCAACCCCAACCCAGAGTTCACTATCCCGGACCCCAGGTTCACTAACTACCCTAGACTCCAGAGTTTATTACGCCGGAATTCGAGTTCACTACATCAGATCCCGGAGTTCACTACGCCAGACCCACAAAGTTCACTACGATGGAATCGCAGTTCACTACATTAGAAATGCATTTCATAACCCCGAAAACACGTTTCATTATGCCCGAATCCCAAGTTTAGTAAGCAGTAATTGGATTTCACTACGCCCGAAAAACATAATTTCATTCTTTTTCCTATATTTTTCCAACAACCAAACAAAAAATTTAAAAAAAAAAAAAAATCAATTTCTTTTTCCTACATATTTCGAGCAACCAAAAAAAAAAAAATAAAGAAAAACTTCTCTTTATTTTTCCTCAAATCTAAGTATTGCTAAAGATATAGATTGATAATGAGAGAGGCTTTGACTCCACATGCATTCCTCCACGTATCTCTTACGCATTTCAAGGTGCCAAATTGCGATAATCCCCAAACCTATTCTCCACATATCTATTACGCAATTCACTCTGATTTGAGCTTGCCTATTCTCACATACAATTGGGTAAGAGAGAGAGAGAGAGAGAGAGAGAGAGAGA
>JAESVK010001083.1:49707-64707 GCA_017140935.1 Hamamelis virginiana
CCCACACACACACACAAACTCCCACTTTCTTTTATCTGCAATCCTACCCCTGATCTAATGAGATCAAGGGTTTTTTATTCAACTTGTATAATTCTTAGTTTAATCATGTTAAGTGGAGTTTCCCTAGTCTGCGAAAGCTACCACTACAAAAGAACTTTTTACTAGTCCAATATTAGTACAACATACCATTTTTGAGTTGCTAGTCTTCAAATTTGAACTTCTTACATATGTTACATAGACTCGGATACAAGTGTCGGGTGAGGGTACGTGTCCAAGCGTCGTATTCATCGATTTTTCAACGATTTTCCACTATTTTGAAGTATCCGGCAAGAGCACCCTTATCCTTGTCCAGATATTGGGTGTGGGTAGTTCAGGGTGAAATGAAGAATCCATGTAACGTAGTTGTTTACTAATCCTTGATGTTTTTGTATTAGTATATTATATGGAATTTTATAAAATAATAACATTTTGAATCGGTCTTACCATTTGAAAGACGATTTTTTTTTTTTACCAAACCTCAAAAATTGTATTTTGTACTAAAACTACAAAATGAGAGTTTTTATTTACTTGATTTTTTTTATTAGGTAAGGTATTCAATTGTTAATAAAAAGAATGGGTCCAAAAAAGCCCTGTAAACACAAAAGTATTAAAATGTAGAAAAAGGAAACAGAAAATTATAATTGTAAAGAATCCAGAAAGCAATATAAAGAGTCAAAAGATTCTAAAACAACAAAACTCTTTCCAGTCAAAAGGCTTCCTAGCTATGCCAAACTTTAATGGCTTAATTGACTCTATTTCTTAAAAAAAAAAAAAAAAAAAAATTTCCCATTTCTCTCCATTCAAAGAGTCCAAAAGATACCATGCGGAACCATTTTCCAAACGCATTATGCTATACACCTCTACAAAATTGCCACAAAGAAATCACCACACATATTCCTTCTTTGTAGCAATTTGTAGTGTTTTCTTATAGTTGTACATGACATTTTCTTTTCCAAACTGCTAGACATAATTTTCGACTACTTTTACAGCAACACCCTTCATTTACTAATCGAGGCATCACCTATAAAACTCCAAAAAATGGTTCAAAAAATCAGCTGTTCCCGAGTTGACTCGTCCGAGTTATCCATGTATCGGCGCACACCTAGACGAGATTTCGTCCCGAGTCATGTGTCATAGTGTCATAGCTAATAGGCATCATCTCGGACGAGATCTCGACCGAGACAAGATGAGATGACGAGATCTCGGTTTTGTCGTCTCATCTCGGCTGAGATCTCGGCCAAGACGAACGAGATGATCCCACAACTGAGAAAAAAAAAAAAAAAAAAGGAAGCAGCGGCAACAATAGCTACCATAAGCACTAGACCAGGGCAGGAACAAAAAGAAGGAAGAAGTAGAAGAAGCAAGCGGCAATGGGGCAGCAGATCACATGTAGGTTTTTTCTCTTTCTTCATCTTCTTCTTCCCTTTTTCGTTTTGCGTCGAGAATGGGCCTACAGCACACTGTGATCTTCTTCTTCTTTCTTGTACTTTTTTCTCTCTCCTCCTGTTGGGTGATGGAAAATGAAAAAGCCTCTGCTGAAATCTGTTGCGTGTATAGGAAGCTTCTGGAAATGGGTTAAAGACAAGTAAAATGATATTCAATTTACAAATTAGCCCTTTTATTTTATTATTATTACTAAAAGGCATATTTTTATTATATTTACTTATTTTATTTATAAAAGTTACCCAATACAACTACTTTTTATACAAGAAAATATTTAATTTACAAATTAGCCATTCCATTTTGTTATTATTATTAAAAAGACATTTTTTTTTTATTATATTTACTTAATATTGTATTTATATAAGTTATCCAATATGATTTTTAACCTTTGTTAATATATCTTAGTTTTCTTTATAAAATAAAAAAAATAAAAAATAAAATAAAATAAAATAAAAAAAAAAAAACATTTTTATTAACAATGAGAATAGACAAAGAATTATATTTTATACTAAAATAATCCCATCTATCCAATTAACAATTATACTCTTTATGTTAGGTATCATAACAAAAGCATTTCATACCATTAAGTTCAAAAAAATTTTTAAGATAACAAATAGGTAAAGGAATTTGAAAATCTTAGGGACCTTATGATATAAAACCGAATACCTCTAAGTCCATAAATCCCTGACATATGCATTTTATACCGTTAGGTCAAAAGGATTTCTTAACATGGCAAATAGGCAAAGAAATTTGAAATCTCAGAGACCTTATGGTATATAATTGGACCTTGTGGTAGCGCGCTAGCACCTTTTTTATATTTTTTGTCAAATCATGCACTCTAAACCATTTATTTTGCTTGTTTAATAGTTTCAATGTGATTACTTGAATTTTTTTGATTTTTCTATTATTTTTTTTTAAAAAAAATTGAATATATATATTTTGATAATCAACAATTATATTAAAAAACCAAGGAGGACAAAGAGTCCTACTTACAAGAAGATCCAACAAAAACAAATAAAAGACAGAGAAAAAACAAAGAAAAAATAAAAAACAACATACACAAGGATTACAAACAGCCACCCAATTATCCTTAATGGCAAACAAAGGAACACCCTTAAACTCTCTCGTCACCGAAACCCACAAAGAGGTTAAAAAACAAATTTTATCCCACAAACTTTGAATAAACCGACTTTTATCAAAAAAAATCATTGCATTTCAATCAAGCCAAATTACCTGGAAAATAGCCAAGACAAAACACTTCCATACGATGGAAGCTCTCAAAGAAGACCCAAAAACCTTAAAAACAATCTCCATCATCTGAAAAGCATATTGAGGTACCCCCCAAAGTTCATCACCAAGCTGAAACAAGAAACACCACAACTCCCTGGCAACCGGACAATGTAAAAAAAGATGATTAATGCTCTCTTCCTCTCCACAATACATCACACACCACTGGGGAGAAAGATACCAACCAGGCATTCTTCTCTAAATAAAGTCATTAGTATTAATTCTTTTATGAGCCACTGACCAAGCAAAAACCTAAATTTTAAAAGGGACCTTCGCTTTCCAAATAAACTTTGCAGGAACAAAGGGAGGAACCAAAGAGTCATCACATAAAGCATCAAAGAAAGATTTACAAGAAAAAGACCCCGGAGAATGCAATACCCAACCTCTCATATCCTCAATCTAAGTACTCAAATGAAAACCATCAAGAATGGCTAAAAGAGAATAAAGCTCACCCACTTCCCTATCATTAAGATTTCTGAAAAAATGAAAATCCCACCAAATCGGAACCGAATATGAAACCACAAAACTAACAATGGGAGCATTATGGACAAGAGAAAGATTATACAACATTTGGAACAACGAAGCAAAAGAATGCTCCCCTCTAAACATCCTCCCAAAACCTAACTTTCACCCCATTACCAACCGACAACACAACAAAATTCAAGATGGGAAGAATTTGTGAAATACCTTTCTAAGGGCTACGATAAGTCACCTCCCTACTCACTATAGCATCCCAACCATTATCTTGCTACCCGAACTTGCTCTTGATAACTTTATGCCAAAGGGAATTAATTTCACGAGGAAATCTCCAAAGCCATTTCCCTAATAATGCTAAATTTCGATGAATAATGTTATCCACAGCAAGCCCCCCTTTAGGTTTAGACCAACACACCACCTCCCAACTTATCAAGTGAGATTTTGTCCCCTCTCCCCAACCTTCCCACAAAAAATCTCTCATCAATTTTTCTAAATTATTAGCTACCCTAACTGGTACCTTAAACAAAGAAAAGAAATATATAGGAATACTAGACAAAACAGCCTAGACCAAAGTCAACCTACCCCCTCTAGACAACAAACACTTCTTCCAGCCATCTAGCCTCCTCCTAACTTTATCTATCACTGGATCCCAATAAAAGACAGACCTATGATTCCCCCCAAAGGTAACCCTAAATATTTCAAGGGCCACGATTCAACCTTGCAACCTATCAAATTTGCCAACCTCTTAAGCTCCATTTTAGGAACATTCACCCCCCACTAAACCACTCTTGCCCAAATTCACTCTCAAACCAAACAATAACTCAAACACCTGCAAACAGGGTTCGAAGTATCGGACGATTCCGATACGTATTGCCCGAGTTAACCAAGTCTCGGCAGTGACCTGGACAAGAAATTGTCCCGAGTCAAACATCCAGGCGAATTTGCATAAACTCGTTTATCTCTGCCGAAATCTCAGCCGAGACGAGACGAGATACCGAGTTCTTGGTGTCTCGTCTCGTCTCAGACGAAATCTCGGAGGAGATGATAGCAACCCTTGCAAAAAAAAAAATAAATAAATAAAAATTGAAGAAGAAGAAGAAGCCGCAGCAGTGCAGTACCCTCCGCTGTAAGCCAGACGAACCCAGAAAAAAACAAAAAAAAAAAAAAAAGAAAAAAACAGCAGCCGTCGCCACTTGCGAGCCTCCACTTCTTCTTCTTCTTTTTCTTCTTCTTATTCTTCTTCTTCACTCTCTGTACCTGCAGGTCCTGCGAGGAAAAGCCGAAAAGGGCTTTTTTTTTTTTGTTTTGAAAATAAAAAGGGTTTCTTACCTGCGAAGAGAAAGATCCAGAAAGGTTATTACAATTAAAGGCATGTTAATTTACAAATATACCCTCATTTTTAATCATTATAATTAAAAAAATCAAAAGTATAATTAAAAGTATATTAATTTTCAAATATGACCCTGTTTTTATCAATATCATTAAAAAAAACTAGACCACTTATTTTATTTAAATATTTTACTTATAAAAACTGTCAATAATATTACATTTTTTTATAAATTTTATTAATAATTATACCCCTTATGTTAGGGACACTAATAAGCATTTTGCACCACTAAATTCAAAGATTTTTTAACATAACAAATAGGCAAAAGAATTTAAAAATCTTAGGGACCTTAAGATCTAAAATTGAATACTCCTAAATCCCTAAGCTCCTAACATAAGCATTTTACACCACTACATCTAAAGGTTTTTCTATCTAACATAATAAAAAGACAAAAATTTAGAAATCTTAGGGACCTTATGGTATAAAATTGGACTTCGTGGTAGCGCGCTAGCGCCTTTTTTATGATTTTTTGACGTAAAATGCACTCTAAGGCATTTATTTAACTTGTTTGATGGTTCCAATGTGATAGCCTAATTTTTTCTGGTTTTTCTATGATTTTTTTAAATTTTTTTGAATATTGTTTCATGCCTAAACTTGCGTCTCGCCCGATACGCGACGAGATGTCCGCGACCGCGACTTTAAACCATGCCTGCAAAATCTTATGAAAATTCATCATACAATCTTTATCATTAGACGAGAAAAACATTATATCATCTACAAATTGAAGATGGGACACATGAACCCTATCCCTACCCACCCAAAAACCTTCCACTAACCCAGCTTCACAAGCTTTATCAATCATCCTACCTAAAACATCAACCACTAAAGTGAATAAAAAAGGGGAAAGAGGGTCACCTTGCATAAGGCCTCTAGACACTCTAAAACACCCACCAGGTTTACCATTAAGAACCACCGACATAGACAACCTCTTATCCAACTCCTCCATATACTACCAAAACCTTTACTCTCCAAAACAAAATCAAGAAAACCCCAATCCACATGATCATATGCTTTTTCAAAATCCACCTTAAACAATAAACCCTCTTTATTCATAGACCTATACTCATCGATAGCCCTGCTACCACGTGGATATCTTGACCTCACCACTTCATCTTCAACCTCCCTACCTGTATACGAAGAAACAATATTACCTCATTTCTTTTATGAGCTTGCTACACTATTGAAGGGAACGCTGTTTCTTACCCGAAAGTTTGGCATCGAAAGAATTTGAATGGAACACCTGTTACGACCCCATTCAATATCTAAGAACAAAGGACAGAACACTTCACCCAACCCTTTTAACTCGAATGCGAGCTTCAAATAAATCCTCCATGATTAACGTTCTCTTATCAATAGCAACCAATCCTCCAAAATGCTTACCAATCTTTTCAAATACTTCCACCCGCCACAAATGAAAAGGAAGCCCAACAATAGCCATCCAGCCACCATGAATTGTGGATTTTTTTCCATTACAGCAATTAACATCATAGCTCCATTTACTCAATTTAATGGGATTTGAGTTTTTCAACACCATCTCTCCTAGAAAATATAGAGCTTTCTGAACATTCTTACAAAAAAACACGGCCTTATTACTTTGAAAAGGAATTAAAATTATATTACAATCCAAATCAAATGCTAAAAATTTTTCAATAAATATCCACTCATCCGATGCACTATAATGTTGGCAAACAAATGCTTTCTTCCAATCTCCAGCCAGTCTTGATTCAGCACCGTTAAGCTATTGAGAAGGCAAACTAACATCTATCTTCCGAACCTTCTTAAGCACGTGCAGGTATTCCTTTGAAGGAGCATCTATGTTCACAGTTGGTTCTGCTGGATATGCTATCTTTAAAACTGTCTCCTTGATCCTCCCTCTCACATAGTGATCCGAATGTACTGAAGGGTGTTGCAGAGGTAACTTGGACTCCTCTGATTTTCCAGCAACTCTTTTTGTCCCTTGGAAACGATCCAAAATTCTGAAAAAATTCTTCTATCCTGATTTTTCCAATCCTTCTGGGATAGTTATGAATCTATTCTTACCATTAGCATCCATACTTGTCAAACGCAAGAACCTCCCACTACCATTCGCTTGCAATTCTAGCAACAAAGTACTTCTCCTTCCTCTGTTCTTTCTTATCCACCTCTGATCTCCTTTCCAGATAATAACCTCTGTAAAACTTCTGCACAGCCAAGCAAAACAATTTTTTTCCACCATGATAAAGATCCTAAATCCCTTTCCATTTTCTGAAATCTTCAAAAACATATCATTATGCCCATAAATAACAACAAAATAAAATGACTTATGCTCTATTCTCAAAAATTTTGATGCCATACTCAGTGAAAATAAAACAAACACACCAAATCAAAAACCCAAATAAGGCTGAGAGAGAGAGAAAGAACTGGTGAAGAGAAGAAAAGAGAAAAGATGAAATTTAGGGGACGAGAGAAAAGAAATTAGGGGAGAGAGATGAAATTTAGGGGAAAGGAGAAGAAGAAAGGAGTTCTGCCATCTCCCTTATAAAATGTTCTCATACCAAAAAAAAAAAAAGAATATTATTTCATACCTAAAGTTGCGTCTCGCCCGATGCGCTACGAGACGTCCGCGATCGCAACTTTGAACCATGCTCCAAAAGGGTTCCTGCTATAAACCCATGAAGCATGTCCAAATTAACAATATAGAAATAAAGGATTCACTAACTCTTAACTCTTCCTTACACAGCTCACATCAATTGGGCATTAAATAATTTCTTCAAATAAGACTGTCTATGGTCAAACAAGTTGTTCACAATAAGAACTAAGGAGGTTCGCTTACCTTGAGGTCGGCTAAGCGAGGTGACAGGGTGACGACAAGGGAATGTGGATCAAGAGGTAGGGAGACAGGAGCACCTAGAGACCTCGTGAGGAAACCAAAGGTTATAAAGGTGACCAAGGGTCGACCTCACCCTTACTTCCTGGGGAAGTTTGGTTTGGTTAGACTTAATGTTAAGAGAGTGCAGCCATCGCTTTAAGTCCTAGTAGGTGGAAAAGTGAATGCTTGTCTTTCTCACATGGAGACATGCATATTTATAAGGGGGGCAAAGGGTGAGGTCCAGCTAAATGGTCAGGGACGAACCAATGGGGGAGCTCAAACGACTGACCTGTGTGTCAGGGCCTGAGCTTCTCATGGGCTATCCCTATTTGAGGGTACGAAATGGGATCTTCGAGGTCTAGGGTCAAGCCTGGGACTCGGGGGCACAGAATGTCAGCATTGGCACGACTGCCAATGCGACGAGTCAACAGGCATCCTCGTAGGTTGCACTGCACTATCCACGTGTTCGGAGACGACGTCATCCTCGACTCGATCTCAATGAGGTCCAAGCTAAGGTCGATCATAGGGGTTGGCGTCAACCCTATCCTTAGCTTGGACGTTCCTCATATCCTACCCTCCAATCCACATTCCTTTGTAAATCCCCCCATTGCTGTTGTCATGATCGACCCTGGCTTAGGGTCGACCTTGCCCCTGAGGGTCGTTGTTCCGAGTTCGCGGGGGAATTCCCCTGTGGTTTTGCCGTCGGCTTGGGTGAACGTGGTTCGGGTCTATCTTTTAAGAGAGGGGTCATAGAGGACCGCATGCTCTTAACTTCTGCCCCAGAGGACAGGCATTCATGGCAATGAGCATCTTAGGTAGATAGGGCATCTGCCTTGGGGCAGGCATCCCCGTCAAAGTGGGTTGCTTGACAGGGGATAAACCCTGGAGAAGACGCTGGGTCGTTACTGCTAAGGGGGTGCCCGAGGGGCGGTTTTCTAGGAGGCGGGATCAACGGAAGGAGGTTCGATCAAACTCGATCCTAGGGCGTTCATCCTTATTCGGGGGAGGTTGATGGATTCCCCCATCAACACAAGTATTCTTAGAAGCCATCCAAACAAAAAACACCACCCTTGGGGGTATTACAGACACCCACGCTCTACAACAAACAACCTTGGAATTTAATTTTCTTATTATTTTTATTTAAGTCAAATGGGGGTATTTCCCTATTTACAATAAATAACTAAGTAAATAGAAGCAACTTAAAGTAGAGACATTTATTGAAATGTTTTTAATGGAAATAAGACTATAAAGGGCATGTGAAAGTTGAAGCTACCCAACACATTTCACTAAAGCTACTCAGCAAATTTCATTGCATTATTGCAATTTCCTGTTGAAAACTACAATATATCCGTGATATTTCATGCCATTTAAAAGAAAATTACCAATATTTAGAAGGGAAAAAATATATATCGCATAAAAGTGATATCTTGTCCTATATTTGGTAAACAATTAATTTCCCCAACGAGAAACGCATAAAGATTGGCTTAGGATATTATCTCAGCCTTTCAGGTACCAAATATGTATCGCCTATATTGGTGATATTTAAGACCTTAGTTATAACACAAGTAGTACTTAGATAATATTTAAAATGTAAATGATAAAGTCCAACCCAAAAAAGATAATAAATAGATAAACTCTTCATGTCTATTTTTATTATTTTGCAACTTGACTAGGATTTATATAAGAAAATCCTTCAGCTTCTAAGTATTCTCACTTGAGTGAAAATTTTGAACATCTCATTGAGACCATTTTTTCTCTTGTTGAGGGTGGGGGTGGGGGTGGGGGTGGGGGTGGGGGGGTTGCAGGTCACTCTCGAAAGTGTCAGAGACAAATTAAAATAACAAAAGACAAATCACTCAACTAGGTAACATCTAGAATAAAACAATATGACAGGGAACACAGAGCAAGGAATATGCATAGAACAATATGTATCACACAATATTTGTGCATATTCACCATATTATTTCCTCAAACCATAGAGGTTCAACAAATTTCGAAGGAAGCAGCATTTTATAAAATTAGCAAGCTTATAATATGTCGACAATCCTACAGAAAAAAATAAGACCAAATTTTCAATATTTTAGTTTGAGAACCTTAAGCTTACTGTATCATAAGGACCACAATCAAATGCCAACATACCTGACACCGGCATCCAGCATCTCCTCAAAGACGGCTAACGCTTCTTCTTCCCTTCTAGCTTTACCATAAGCATTAATGAGTGAGGCATAGCTCACAACATCAGGTTGTAGACCAGATCTTTGCATCTAGAAATATTCATTTACTTCATAAGTCATGAAATCATTATTACAGAAAGATTGATTAAAAAAAAAAAAAACCAAGAACATAAACAAAAACAAAAGACTAGAAAACTCAACACTAGGAAACTGCAGTTGAAAATTCAAGGACTGCTCTTTCTGTATTTCAGTATAACTAGCTGGGTAAATATGCATGTCCATGCAAGCACACAAATAAGTCAATCACTTCAGTAGCATACATAAAATGTTCAAAGCTTGAAACTTCTGCTTGGTGATTGGTATCAACTTCAGCTCCCTAGAAAACTGGAGCAGACCAGGTCATATCAACCAGGGAGAAACAAAGACTTGGTCCAATATAATTATAAAAATACATAAATAATCCCATACAATTCTACCAATCAAAATAGTAGGTCTCCTTGTTGAATTAAGATATAAGTGATGAATATTAATTCATATACAAGTTGAACTCAATTTCTCAAACATAGACATGGTCCCATAAAAATCTATCAATCACAACAAAAGTGATGTGAGACTTAGATAGAGAAGAAGAGAGAAAAAGAAAGAAAGAAAGAAGAGAAAAGAATTTGGGGAGAAAAAAAGAGATTTAGGGGAAGAAAATTCCCATTCAATTATTAATCATCACGTCTACTTCAAAAAACAAAACAAAAAAAAAGGGGGTTTTAGGTCTATATATAGGCTACAACCGTAGGTCTATAACCACAAAAGGAAACAAAAAGGAAAGGAAATAAACCTATAAAAGAAAACCCTAAATTATTAAGCTAAAAGCTACAGCCCCGCCTAACATAAGTCTTGAACGTGCATAGCTCATGGGTTATCCCATGTGACCTATCCTGATTACCCATCAACACTGCTTGGCTGTGAAAAACTCTCCTTTGGAGAGTTATGGTGATGATAGGCCTCAAGAAGATTAGGATCAAGACGACGAAACTCATCCTTAGTAATCTAAGGATCCTCTATATCCGGATGATCTCTCCAACGAACAAGTAAAAGTTGATAACGGACAGTCCGATCCTCACAAACATCGGCAATCTAATCAGTGCTTGGAACTGGTAAACCAAAGGGTACCCCAGCACCAAGCATGATCATGATTCCAAAATCTTCCTATATTAATTATATGCATGAAGGCAAATAAAAATGTATTAGTATCAGGATCAAAATTCATCATACCTCTTGAGAGACCCCAAACAAGGAGTAGAATCGATTTCACAACTGGTTTATTGATCACTTGATCAAATGAAAAAACTTGTTTATCAATCACCTTATCAGCAAGAATCTTACCCACCAAGGATACGTTCAAATAACATGATCAACTTTGTGATCTGTTCAAACAACATTCAATTTGCTACTCATTGTGGTTACAATGTGAACTTGCTTTTTAGAACACTAGTTAGACAACTTAGACCATTAGAACAAATGCAAACCTTGTAATGTTACATAAGATATCATGACATGTATGTCAAGCATATAGTGGCAAAAGAAATGAATCTTAGATGAATTCTCCAATTGGAAGAAATGGAAAATGATGAACTTGAGGCATCCCATAAATGATGCTAATCCATTTTATTATACCAGACGTTACTTTTACATATTCATGAAGCAAAACATAGAAATGTAGAAAAATAACAAAATAATAATAATAATAATACAAATTACTGTTCTTAAGAATATATATTAGAACCCAATAATAATAATACAAATGACTGTTCCTAAGAATATATATTAGAACCCACCCATCAAAAGATATAGAAAAGTTTTAAACGTCCTTTGCGCATGAAAAAGGTCAAAATGAAAGAAACAAAATGCCTCAAAATCGTAGATAGGGAGCTATTGTTGCCGCCTCACAGATAATGATCATAGGTGTTTCTATCAAGTGACTGCAACAGGAAGTTGTAATTTAACAATACGAGAATTAGAAAGAGAACTTTTAAAATTTTACCTGGTCATAGATATTTGAAACTTCCTTGTAATTGGTTCCAAATGACATTAGGCTATTATAAGTAACTGTAGATCGATGAACTCCTCGTTCAGCCATCAAAGCAAATACTTTGCGAGCCTTTTCATAACTCCCAGCCTTTCTATACATATAAATCATCATGTGGAACATTTTTTGGTCTGGTTTCAAAGGAGATTTCTCCTCATCCAAAAGGGTCTCAAAAATTTCTTCAGCTTCCTTAAATTTGTCTCCCTGCAGTAGTCTTACATTCATGAGATTGTAAAATAATGCTCAAACAAAATCATGCATCAGATTAGTAGAATATAAGTAAAACAACAGCAGAGCAATTCCAGCTATGTGTTTTCTAGGGTTAATCACCCTTATTTTCCAGGAATGCTACACAAACCTCACAGGTTTCATAATTTTTTAATCAAAAATTGTAATAGATCATAAATATCACAAAATATTGTGATGTCTGTCTCAGTGTATTTTTCCGTAACATTTGCTATGAATGTGAAAACTTGCAACCTCTGAAACATGAAAAAGAAAATATCATTTTATTATTGTTGTTGTTATTGTTATTGTTATTATTCGGCACATTCTACATATTTTTTTGGAGATTCAAACAATCCATATGAATCAAACTTCGAAAAATTCTTTAACTTGAGGTAATTACACTCGATTTTAAATAAACCAACTCATAAAGAAAAAAAAATACATGTCTATGCATCGTCTTCTACACAAAACTGAATAGATTTACAAAAAAATAAAAATTAAATAAAAATAAATAATAAAACTTAACAAATACACAAACTCCAATAAGAATTTGATGCTCAGATGACTGCCACACAGTACATAGGATGGAGATGATTACAGTAAAGGCAGGATCATGGGTAATCGTGCTATGTAACCAAAACGAGTGTTGCTATATGTCCCACCACTCTAGTCATAACTCCTTTTTTTTCCCCGATAAGCAACAGATTTATTATTGATAAAGTATACCACAGCACTCTAGCCACCGGACAATGCAAAATTAAATGATCAATGCTTTCGCCTTCTCTACAACACAGCACGCACCAATGGGAAGAACGAGACACCAGTCATCCTCCTCTGAAGAGGTCATTAGTATTAATTCTTCTATATGCCAATGACCAAGCAAAAAACTGAACTTTATGGGGCACTTTAGACTTCCGAATAAACTTTTAAGAACCAAAAGAAGGCAACAAAGACTCATCACATAAGACATCGAATAATGATTTACAAGAAAAGGAATTAGAAAAATGTAACATTCACCCTCTCCTGTCCTTAGTCAAGGATTCAAAGACACATCATCAATAACAGAAAGGAGTTAGAAACTTCAACAACTTCCCTATCATTAAGATTTCTGAAAAAATGAAAATCCCAACCAATCGGAGAATATGAAGAAGCCAAATAACAAACAATAGGAGATTAATGAAGAAGAAATAAGTTATATAATCTTGGGAACAAATAAACAAAAGAAGAATCCCTCTCCACATATCCTCCCAAAATCTGATATTTTCCCCGTTACCAACAACCAAAGACACAAGCCTCGAAAAAAAGAGGAACAACCTGAAAGATACCTATTCAATGGCTATGATAAGTGAAGGTTTTTGAGAAGAAAAAATAATCATTCTTCTTATTTCAAGAGAGACAATTACATGATTATATAGTAGAGGAAGGCCACCAAATTAGGAAGGCCACAAAATCAGCAAATAAAATAAAATAAAATAAAATCATTTGACTTTCCTAATTTAATCAAATCAAATCAAATCAAATTAAATCATTTGACTTTCCTAATTTATTTCCTAGAAATCCGACACCCCCCCTCAAGTTGGAGCGTAGATATCTATCATGCCCAACTTGCTTACAAAGAACTCAAAACTAGGTCTGAAAAGTCCTTTGGTGAAGATATCGGCTATTTGTTGAGTAGTAGGAACAAAAGGCATGCAAACATCTCCACTATCAATCTTCTCTTTTATGAAGTGTCTATCAATCTCCACATGCTTCGTGCGATCATGTTGAACTGGATTTTGTGCAATACTTATGGCAGCTTTGTTGTCACAATACAACTTCATTGGCATGTTCATCGGCATTCGTAGCTTTTCAAGAATTCTCTTCAACCATAGCATCTCACAAACTCCGTTAGCCATAGCTCTATATTCCGCTTCAGCATTGCTCCTTGCAACCACATTTTGTTTCTTGCTTCGCCATGTGACTAGATTTCCCCAGACATAAGTACAATATCCTGACGTGGATCTCCTGTCAATAACTAAGCCTGCCCAGTCTGCATCAGTGTATGCCTCTATGTTCTGCTGTGTGGTCTTCTGGAAGAGTAAACCCTTGCCTGGTGTACTTTTCAAGTATCTGAGAATCCGATAAACTGCTTCAAGATGTTTCTCGTAGGGTGAGTGCATAAACTGGCTAACCAAACTCACAGCAAAAGCAATATCGGGCCGTGTATGTGATAGGTAAATTAACTTTCCCACTAACTTTTGATACCGAGTTGTATTCACTGGATCACCTTCCTTGTCATCTCCAAATTTCTGATTGGGATCGATTGGAGTGTCTGCTGGCCTATAACCGCTCATCCCAGTCTCCTTCAGGAGGTCAAGGACATATTTCCGTTGGGAGACAACAATCCCTTTCTTCGACCGAGCAACTTCCATTCCAAGGAAATACCTCAAAGATCCTAAGTCTTTGATCTCAAATGTAGATGAAAGTGAAGTCTTCAATCGGTTCATCTCAAGTACGTCATCTCCGGTGAGAATTATATCGTCTACATACACAATGAGTATCGCTATCTTCCCATTCCGTGAATGTCTTATAAACATCGTATGATCACATTGCCCTTGAGTATACCCCTGACTTTTAACAAACTGAGTGAATTTTTCAAACCAGGCTCTTGGTGACTGTTTCAACCCATATAAGGAATTCTTCAATTTACACACCTTTGTACCAAACTTTTCACCAAATCCTGAAAGTGCATCCATGTACACTTCTTCCTCCAGGTCTCCATTGAGAAATGCATTTTTTACGTCCAACTGTTGCAGAGGCCAATCACAATTAGCTGCAAGTGACAAAAGAACTCTTACAGTATTTAGCTTTGCGACTGGGGCAAACGTTTCCAAGTAATCAATGCCATAGGTCTGAGTGAATCCCTTGGCAACCAATCGAGCTTTATACCGTTCTAAAGAGCCATCAGATTTATACTTGACTATAAACACCCATTTGCACCCCACAATTGTCTTTCCTCTTGGTAGATCAACTAACTCCCACGTGCCATTTTTTT
>JAESVK010001083.1:69707-74281 GCA_017140935.1 Hamamelis virginiana
AAAGCGTGTCTCTAATGATATGACCAATGATCTAACTATTCCTCTCTTTTCTTTTTTACCAAAACCAACCCTTGAAAAAAGTGGAAGCCCTAGATTGACTAGGGACACATTAGGAACATGCTTTTTAGGGACCATATGGGTATTAGTATTACTCATAAATGCAATAAAAAATAGGGGGGAATTGGTAAATGGTATGTTACAACGTAATAGTGTATCCATAAACTTTCATTTCTTTAGTTTTCAGGAATCAGCCCCATGAGAGAGAGAGAGAGAGGAAAAAAGAAAGAAAAAAGAAAAGATGTGGTGGCAGCAGCCAGCAGCACCACGGTAGCAACCAGTAGCTCTCAATGTAAAAACAAAGAGGGAAGAAAAAGAAGAGCGAGGAAGAGAAGCTCTAACCTGCTACTTCACTGGCAGCTACTGCTTCTAATCTTCTTTCTTTCTTTCTTTTTTATGGGTTCCTGTGAACAGTCTACTGGGTGCTTCTGCTGCTTCTTCCCCCCTTTTTTTTTCTCCAGCTGCTGCTGCTTCATCTTCTCCTTACTTTCTTTTTTTTTTTCTTTTTTTTTTTCCGGCCTGCCGTGGGTTACTGCTGCTTCGTTGACAGCAAACTGCTGCTGGTTCTCCTTCCCCTTTTTCTTTTATCTTTTTTCTGGGTGGCATAGCGTACCATCCATCTCAGCTAAACGAAACAGGATTCCAAGATCTCGACATCTCATCTCACCTCGGCCAAGATCACAGCCAAAATGGACGATACTCTGACCTCGCCGTAAATTTTTGACTCGCTGCAATATTTCGGACAGGTGCTGCCTATACCTAGTTGACTCGCCTGAATCAACTTGGTATCAGCAGTCTTCGAACCATGCTAAAAAGAGCCTTCTGGTCATTTTACCTTCCAAACGAGATTCACAAACTGGAATAGGTTCAATAACCAAAGAAGATAAATTACCATCTTTCACCGGTCTAATCCTATTTAAATTAATACGACCTAACCGCAAGTGCCAAAGTTTTGTTGGATTAGAAAAAGAAAATTTTCTTTTTAAAAGTAAAATCTATGAAGTGTTATTAATTTAAGTATAAAGTATCTCATATGATTTTGGATTAATTAAATAAAGACTGCTGATTTCCATACCAGAACAAATAAAAGAACCATCCTTTTTAATAATTACTTTAGTATCAAAAGCAAAAGTATAACCATGTTTAGCTAAAGCTAAAAGTATATTGCACCTAACAGATGACACATATAAACCATCTACAAAACCAACTTATTTGGAGTGAAAACAAAACTAACTAATCTCAACAACACTGCATCGACTCTAGCATCACACCCCAAGTTAAGGCTGATTTCTACATCACTAAGCTGCCTGCCTGCCTGGTCAACCAAAACCCTTACAATGAATTACAAATGTGATTAGTTGCACTAAAATCTACACACCAGGAATCCAAAGTTTTATCAATAAACTTCAATTACAAGTGATTCAATTATACCTGAGCCTTTTTTTGGCTAAATAATCTGGACAATTCAATCATACCTGAGCCCTTTTTCTTGGCTAGATAATCCAAACAATTCCTTTTTCAATGCCCAACAGTCCCACAACAAAACATTTCACCTATGATTGGATTTAGCATCTTTCTTCCCATTGCCTACCCTCCAAAAATAAGTGTTCTAAATCCATGAGAGGTTACCTATAGCGAACAATATCTCCTATGTGGAAGGGCGGGGCACAACAAATGGAATCAAAGTCAAACCTACCTTGCCATGGTGGGATGGTCCCACACAAGGACGTGTGACCCTTTAGGGGGCAGATAGTTGTGACCAAAACCCAAAATCCAAAACTCCTAAGGTGAAAAAGCAAGAAAATGTGCCAAGGTGCTAGGTTCATGCACTTAGCCCCACATCGCCCAGTTAGAAAAGGTTATTGGACAATTGTGATATATATGGAGGCCTAAACCAATAATATAAAGGGTGCATTTTAAGGCCGTGAGGGGTGTAAATTGCCAAAAGAATTGTATTAACTGAACCAAAAACACAATTACAAGAAAGTATATAAAGATTACAAATACGTAATGTATCCTTAAAGTACAAAAATACTTAAATATCCTCCTGAAATATAGGAATATACAAGCTCTAACACCCCCTCAAACTCAAGAAAGTTGACTAACAGAATTCAAATTCAAGGATAATTGAGGAATACAATAAACATCACAAAGTGATAGGTAAGGTGTTGTAGACCTAACATCTACCTGCCAATGCTAGTCATAGAAAGGGTAGAAATAAATATAGAAGGTTCATGAGTCATATAATGTGTAGCACCTTAATCAAAGACTGAAGTAGACCGAGAAATACCAAGAGGTGGAGAAGACAAATTGAAAGAAGAACAACTAATAAGGCAATAGATTGTAATGAAGAAAGAAGTTTCTACAATAGCTTTGCAATTTTAGTTAAAGGGAGCAAACTGTTCATCGACCGAAGGTGCAACAGCAGCTATATGGTTAAAACCATTCTACTTCCAAGGCTGATGGGAACCAGATGCCTATCGATGAGAACTAGATGAACCAGATGTCTGCTTGCTCAATAATATAGGGCACTAAGCCTTCTAAGCTCCAATGACTCTTTTGGTGACAAATACTACATTGATTTTTGGCCTGGGTTGGTCTGAGTATTATTCTAAAGCTTGTGAGAGAATGCAAAGACCGATGGATTGGGGACTGGAAGCAACCCCTTTCTTGTCGGATCTCCTTTGCCAACAACTCATTCACCACTGAGTCAACAGAGAGAAGAGGAGTGTGGTGAATTATAGTCCCCAAAATGCTCTCAAAATCACTTCTACAAGCAATAAGAAATCGATTGAGTCACTACTACTCCTTCTAGGTATAATAAACAAAATTAGCACTCAGTTCCTTAGATTCAATATGAGCCACTTGATCCTAAAGTTTAGTCATAATCCTATAAAACTTCTTAATACTCCTATCCCTAAGAAGTCGCTCGGATGTAATGTTCAAACTGATACCTTTTTTGCAAAATTCAACTAAGCATACCACTTAAACATATGATCCCAAATTTCTTTTGCAATACAGAACTTAGCCAACTAAACTCCAATAGATTGCTCAACTGAATTGTTAATCCAAGTGATAATTTTGGCATTATTAATTTGCCATACCGAAAGTAATTATCCATTTTTCTCAGTCTTGTTATTAGTGGCCATTTGTGTGGTTCCAAACACATAAGTCCACATGTTTTTACCTAATAAAAAAAAAATTCATAGCATATGCCCAATAGTTGTAATTATCACTTGTCAACTCCACACTAATTGCTTGAAGGGAGTCTGAATTACTGGTAGCCATTATTCCAGGGAAGAGGATGAATAAAGATATTAAACAATTAAGAAGACAAAAATGGGTGTTGTGATGCTGCTATGATTGTTCAACTAGGACAAAAGAACTACCAATGAAACTAGGATGGTTTGATTAGTGCTATCAAGGTGCAATTAATGTCAAGATGCTGCAAATGTGATTTGACAAAAGTTGGTTGTTATGGGTTTAACTGCAACAGTGTGCGAGTGGTCCAATAGCTACAATAATCAGTAGGATTGAGTGTGATTAGATGAGATTGGACAAGATGCGAGTATATGGCAGAATGCACTTGTTTTGGGGTGTGATTGCTGCTGGGTAAAGGGTAGAGTTGTTGATTGGTCTAGGGTTGCCAATTGGTGATGCTAGGGTGTTCGAGTGGGACAAGATAGACAAGGCTGGGTGAGAGAGAGAATGCCAGCAAAGTGTGACGAAAAAGAGAGTGCCAATAGGGTGTTCCAACAAAGCATGTGACTGGTCTAATCTGGGCCTCGATATACTTGCTAAGTTAATTGGTTGAATTTGGGACAATCTTGCTGAGAAATGAAGTTTTGTCAAAATAAAAGAAGAAAACCCTAGCCAATAAAGACTTGACTGGTGCCATGATGGTTGCAGCAGAATAGGAGGAGAAAAAACTTGCTGAGAAAGAAAACTGTGTGTGCACACCGTTATGGACTCTGATACCATGTAAATTGCCAAAAGAGTTGTTAGAGATATGCCTTAAAACCAATCCTAAAGAGCATATTTATTTCATATTATATTAATTAGAAGGTATAAATTGTCTTGTATATTTAATTATATATATGATAAAGTCCATGAATGAATGATAAGAGAAATATACATCTCAAGTTGTTGAGATAGAGAGACTGATATTTCTCATAAACATTTCCAAACTGTTCCTACTCATAGGTTTATTAAAGAGGACATTTTACAAACCACTAAGAGTAGCGCGGATTTAAACTAACTCCAATGGGAGGATAGGTAGTCTTTCCTATCAGTTTAGTGGCACTTTAGTTAATCTGTGGGTGCATATTAGAGAATATGTATACTGAACATGATCTACAAGAATGTTCCTATGGAGATCAAGTCAAAAGGAGTATTCTTTTGTTACGTCCATTTAATTGGTAATCCTTAGACCTGAGACACCATAGCTATCTTATGCATAGGTTACTAGGGTTTGATAGTATCTCGTACACCCTCCACCATAAGGATGTAATCGGTAC
>JAESVK010001083.1:74291-113216 GCA_017140935.1 Hamamelis virginiana
ACATTAAGAGCATAAGTGAGTCTTGTGAATTAAAGAGAGGAGAATATTCATATTTAATAGTGAGTTAATCCTTATTATTAAATGGTTAATAAGGGAGGGATTAAATTGCAAATAAAGAGAATATTTTCTATAAAAGGAGCACCTAGGTCAAGCTAGCACAAAGCAACCTAGCTCATCACTTAAGAGGAGTCAAAATTAAGTGAGAAACCCTAGAGGCCGTACACTATAGCCTCTCTCTCTCTTGTAGCCGTCCTCCTCTCTCTCTCTAGTTTGTGTCTTTTTCAAAAGTTGATCAAGAGCAAAGGTTCTCAAGGTTTTGTGTTTGTGTGGATACCTTGGAGGCTTCATGCACTTTGAAGCTCACGACGAAAGCTGCCAAAAGGAAATCAAGTAAGTATACTTTAAAGTGTTTAAATATATTCTTGTATTGATATAAACTCATGACCCAATGCTTGTAACGATTCTTGATTGTTTGTGATGAATGGATTCATTCTTATAAAATTTTATTGTATGACTTCCGCTGTGAATCCATGTTTATCACATCCTTTCAAGAATTGTATTAACTAAACCAAAAATACAATAACTAGCAAGTATATATAGATTATCCTAATGTATCCTAATGTACAAAAAGACTAAAATATCCTCCTTAAATATAGGAATATACAAGATCTAGCAAGGGGTAACCCAAAATGAACAATATCTTGTACGTTAAAGAACGGGCCATTACACGTACATGCATAAACCATCTGAAATTCTTAATCGATCTTCCCTCATCTTGTCCTTGATTGGTGCTACCTCCGACTTCTCACATATTTATTCATTTTTTAGCCTGTCTTTTCTTGCTTTCATAGTCACCCATTTCAACAACAGCATTTCAGCCAGGCCCATTTTAGGAACATCATGTTTCTTGATCGCCCAACATTTTTTCTATGCAGCATAAAGAGTCTAGAAGTGCCTAATAAAACTTCCCATTCAATTGATACCTATATATCAATAGTGTAATGTTAGGATATATATGTGATTACTATGTGTTAAAGGTATTTTTGTCTTTTTGACCGAACGCAAGTGGGGTTAAATTTTAAAATTTCAACATGCTATAATCTTTCATATTTCAGAATTTTTTTTTTTTTCCATTCTCAAAATAATTTTACACTTTTACATAAATTATGTAAAAACTAAGTGTTCACAAGCCTATATAAGCCGTTTTCAAAGTAACTTTTATTTACATAAATTATGTATAAACTAAGTGTTCACAAGCTTATACAACAAGCCAAGCCTTCCATTGTCCAAGCTCTACTAGTTTAGCAGCTGAGCTTGATATTTGAGCCTTAGCTCAGCTCATTCCTTTACTGAATGAGATTTTAGCAAGCCAGGCTCAAGCTATCCATGAACTCCACACTTCATTTAACGGCCCTATGAGAAAGAGAAGAAGGAGAAGAAGAAGGAGAAGAAGAAGAAGAAGAAGAAGAAGAATAAATCAAACCTAGGGTTTCCTAAACACTCGCTCACTTAAGAGAAAATGCAAAATACACCCTCTAAGTGAATGCTTTACAATTGCTCAATTGAATATTCATAAACTTCAAATGAGATAATTACCATCCTTTTCAATCAACATTTGATTTAATTGGATTGACAATGGAATCTTTTTGCTCGGATAAGATCGGTCTGTTTTGGAAGTCAGAATACTTTGGCAACTTTTGGATTTGCTTTCATTGTAGTTTTTTGCTATTTTATGTTGAAAGACTCATGTCTAAGGGAGCTGCGTCCATTTCGACCAAATCGTTATAATTTACTTTTTAAAGAAAAAAACCTATGGTTCCACAGTCTAAAAGTATGCAAACTTTCAGTTCCTTGCATTAATAGTTTGACCAAGCATCCTTCTATATAATTTTGCATAATTTGTGTGCAGCTTTTGCTTTCAATAAAATCTTCTCCTTAATTATAAAATAAGAGTCAATGATATCACATAATGTTAGCAAAGTAGCAAACCATTAAAAAAAGTATTATAAGAATTTAAAGAAAGGCTTTAATAAAGAAGGATTACCACAACAAACGTCTTAAGGATTATTTGATATGTTAAGGCAGAGGGTTCGGGACCTGAAGATCGCATCCTTCGAAATATCGCTTCTGATTTCTGGTATTGGCCTCCTCTTCCATACGCTTCCATAAGAGCAGTATGAGATATCACACTTGGTGCATAGCCCTTCTTATTCATGTAGCTCAAAACCCTCTCAGCCCTATTAAATTCCCCTAGCTTTCCATATGCCGTAATAAGCATCAGGAAATCCATCTCATTGAAGTCCCACCAGTGCTGAGTGCGGAGCCATTCAAGAATCTAGAAGACAAAGGAAGTTATTAAACAACAACCAACCAGAACATTGAAAAGGGAGTAAGCACTAAAAGTAATGCGCTAGGGAGCAGCAAATACTCAATTGATATATATATAGGGTAGCGTTCCCCTTATCATTCTTTTTACCATTATTTCTACCATCCGTTTTCAAAACACCAATGTTGGTTGAATATTTTGAGAAACCAACCATTGGATTAGATACTTTTCTTATGTATATCATGTATGCCAAAAATCACAGTGATTCAATGGTTAGTTTCTGAAAAATGCCACTATGAAAAATTAGTATAATTAGAAACATTGCAATTTTTTACAGTGAGATTTTGTATGATTTTTTAAAATATGACCGTTGGATCAATGAGATATTTGGCATGCATGACTTGTATAAGAAGAATATCTAATCCAACAATCAGTTTCTCAAAATATTCAACCCACATTGGTGTTTGAAAATGGATGGTAGAAATAATGGTAAAAAGAATGATAAGGGGAACCTATCCCAAATACATATATAGATAAAAGACGGCAATTATTTATCGAACCAATTAAATCTAATGGTTACTTCTTGAATGCGAGATGCCTAAAAATCTGTTTTATGAAAAAAACTAACATACTCTACCGTGAACAGTTAAAATAATTTATTAACACCACTTTTGAGCATTGCCCTTAGGAAAGTGACCCACTAATTGAATCTTTTGCACTAATGCAAACATTGAGGTACCCCTATTAAAACTAGAAAATCGCTAACCTTGGCATTTTACAAATTAATCTTATCCTCCTATGGTCTGGCTACAACTTCCCTTCCTGAGCAAGCAATGAAATGACTTAAAGAAAGGTATCCAACTCAACTCATCAAATCCTTTCATTCAGCTATTTGGGTCCACTCCACAAATACTAATTCACAATTCCACTCTATCCAAAACCATTATTTCAATACTTTTGCTTTGTAAAGTTGAACATCTTGTCAAAAATATACTTATTCATAATTTACACTACTTTCATGCAGCACAGACATAGTCATAAGACACGGAATGAACACAATACACTACCTAAAAGGGGGAAACAGATCTGTCAAGGACACAGCATCAATATATGATTAAGACTCCTCTAATTCAAATGATCATTACATATCACCTCTAAACTAAAAAAAATAGCCCAAGTTTTTATAATATGCATAAAAGCCATTACACTTTACAATTATACTCAATTCTAAAACTAAATAAAAGCCATATCCCGAAGTGTCCACTACATGTCAATTGAGTATTAGCCGTGTTCCCAATTAAAAATTAATTATACAAACCGAGGATGGCCTGCAAATGTCAAATACTTGTCCAAGGAATGTTGGAAAAATGTTGGTGTTTGGCACATGTCCATCATGGGCACAGCGCCACAGCTTCTTTGTGGAAATGCCCATGCATATATGAAAACAAGACTTTCTATGACTACAGCTTCTCATCCTCAGCAAGTGATGAAATGTCTCAGACAATAGATCAAAAAATTATCATAAATGTTGAAACATATAATTTCATGTCATCTTCCTCAAAATTTCACTAGTTCAACAGAAAATAACATTTCTTATCTAAAATAAGGAATAAAGAAGTGAGCCTTCTCATACCTCACTAACAAGGTTCCATTTCTTCAGCTGCTTAAATCTAACCAAGGTGCCCAGAATCAGGTCTCTAGGAAGAGCTTGGTCTCTGGTCCTTTCGCTTCTGAGTACTGAAACTGCAGAACCTGCTTCCTCGATTTCCTTCATCAGTGTCCTCCATTTTTTCTGATATGCTTCATCAGCTGCATCTTTGAAAACTTCTACTTTCTTCCTCTTCCGCATGAACTTTCTTGGTGTTAACATGCCCATGGAAACAACCTCCATTCTTCCATGGATCTTAACATTAGCATCAATTGAATTTGCAAGTGCCTTTGGATTACTGAAGATAAAGATTACAGATTCATATTGTTACAACCCAGCTTCTCAAGAGTAACAGGTGCTTGCGAATAAAAATAAATAAAATAAATTACTCTTCCCTCCATTTGGTTGCCCCAAAAAATAAATAAATAAATAAATAAATATATATATATATATATATATATATATATGATACAGTCAGGCCAGCCTGACTTTTGTTGCATCCGGTCACCCCCATTTAGGGGGTGATGCAGGGCACGGATTCACATTTCAACTGTTGGATTTCCTATTCATGCAGCGCTTGTCATGCCTGCAAAAAATCACAGTGATCCGACGGTTGGTTTCTGAGAAAACGGTTGGTTTCTGAGATAACTGACTTTGAAAAAAACTGGAATTCAAAGAATAAAAAAATTAGTTTTTTTCCAGATTTTTGCAAAGTCAGTTTTCTCATAAACCAACCGTCGGATCACTGTGATTTTTTGCAGATATGACAAGCGCTGCATGAATAGGAAATCCAACGGTCGAAATGTGAAACCGTCTCCTGCATCACCCCCTAAATGGGGGTGACTGGATGCAACAAAAATCAGGCCGGCCTGACTGCATCATTTCTATATATATATATATATATATATATAAATTGATATATATATAAATATAAAAAGATGAATATATATATATATATATATATATATATATTAAGGCTGCTTTATTCCTGAAATGAAAATGGTGAAAAACTTCAAAATACCTATCCTAATGGTGAGTGGTCCTTAAATTATGTTTAAGGATTAAATTATGTTTAAGGATCGATCCTTACTTGATCATTTCTGTGTATATATACACAGAAATGATCAAGTAAGGATATATACACATAAATGATCAAGTAAGGATCAATCCTTAAACATAATTTAAGGACCACTCACCATTAGAATAGGTATTTTGAAGTTTTTCATCATTTTCAATTCAGGAATAAAGGAGACTTAATGGTCCTTAAATTATGTTTAAGGACCGATCCTTACTTGATCATTTCTGTATTTCTGTATATATATACAGAAATGATCAAGTAAGGATCGGTCCTTAAACATAATTTAAGGACCACTCACCATTAGGATAGGTATTTTGAAGTTTTTCATCATTTTCATTTCAGGAATAAAGCAGACTTAATATATATATATATATATATATATATAAAGTCCTTCCATTTAAGGTGCACCTTACGCAAAGTTGCATAAGATGACCTCTATAGAACCAATTCCAAAACATATTTTCAAAAACCGACCATTGGATTAGATAAACTATTTATGAATTTTACGTTCGCCAAAAATCATAGTGATCCAACGGTTGGTATCTGAAAAAATCAATTGGGAAAATTTGTGACTCTTTTGTTCTTTAAAATATCACAATTTTTTCTCAGTTGGACTTTTCAAAAACCAACCAATCACTGTGATTTTTGGCGAACGTGAAATTCGTATGCAAATTATCTAATCCAACGGTCAATTTTTGATTCTATAGAGGTCACCTTACGCAACTTTGCATGAGGTGCACCTTATAATAGAAGGACTGATTTGATATATACATGTGTGTGCTCGCGCGCGCGTGCGTGTGTGTGTGTGTGAATCTTAAGGCTGCTTCATTCCTGAAATGAAAATGATGAAAAATTTCAACATGTCGTTTTGAGATGTTCGAAGGCCCACATTTTTAAATAAGAACACTTTAAAATTTCTAAACGTTCTATTGCATCATTGCAGAAATGTTAAAAAGTTCCAAACACGCTTTGCCAAACATTTTAGTGCATCATTTTCAAAATCAAAAAGCAATTTTCAAAAACGGTACCACATAGTAGGCCCTCATAATTTCTGTTGTTCTCATTTCCAACTAGACTCAACCAGAGCAAATACTTGTATTATGCTCAGTTCACTAACAATCTTGATTTCTCAGGTCCCAAATAATGAAATATATAGAATTCAAAATTTTAATACCTTATGTTTCCCAACAATCCGTACAGAAAAACAAACGATGACATTAATAGTCACCTTTAACCTTTAAGTTAACAAAGCTCCTGAATTTGTATTCATTAGCTTAGCTTAAGGGGCTAGCACCTCAGCTTTCAAGACACCCCATTCCTTACTACTCTTGAAAATGAAAAGGACACTCTTACCATCATTATTACCCATGTAACACCGATGTCCAAGGCAAAAATATTCAAGATTCAGTTTCAGATGATCTTCAGCAGGAAGGGCCCACAATTGAATGCAAGCATGACAATCAAAGAAGGAACAGAAGTCCTTTCCAAATCCTAATAATATATTTTTTTTTTAAATGCATCCAAATAGAATTGTCTTCACATATGTTAATATTTCTCTCTTTCAAATGACCTTAACCATATCCACAAAAGCATTCCTTCTGCAATAATTTGCCTCTTCAACCATCAAACCTATAATGGAGGAAAGAATGGAAAAGATATTGCCATACAATTCCCAACTAATAGCTACCAAGTTAAAAGAGAAATCCAAAAGGAAAAAGCAAAAGGGCAACACAAAATAATAATAATTATAATAACAAAGAAAAGATAAAGGATGATCAGCTATCCCATCATATTCGTCTTTTTTGTGTTGGGGGGAGGGGGGCGTGGGGGGGGAGCTATTTTATGGGACTGGAAGCACTTTCCAATTTCCAAATATTCTTCTAGTGGAAAAGTACAAGGAAAAATCTAAAGAAAACAGGGAAAGAGAAAAGGGACTTGCAAGCGAAGAGGCCACCAGAATCGTTGGATCAGACTCCATCATCCAAAATGAAGGTTGAAACAAAAATATTTGGGGAAACAAAGTAAAGACAGAAGCTCTACAATTCCACCATCCTCTAAATCATGCCCAAAGTTAAAGTTACAGCTAGGTTCCACCAAGGAATTGACATACATAACTACAATGAAGGCCCCATAAGACCGAGTAAGATTAAAAGTCAAGAAACCACTTCCGCAACATAATGAACATAAAATTAAAATTAAAATAAAATAAAAGAACAGGGATAGCAGATAGGTGGCAAATTTCCAAGGGTATCTAATGGGAGTGACAATAACAAATAACTTAAAGACAATGAATGTGACTTGAACTGAATGACAGGAAAACTACACTGAAAGAAAAAAAGGGGAGAGGAAGGGGATGGGGGAAGAAAAGGAATGTCAACTCCATGAGAAATTGGAACATAAACAGCTCCCATCTGAATTCATTTGGAATTAATTTTAAGACTCCATTTGGTTCTCGGAAGGAACGAGGGTATGGAAAGGAAATTGTGGAAAGATTGCTTAAAAATAGACACCCATTTGAAGCATCTTTAAGCTCTTTCCTTTAATTATTGTCATCCTTTCCAAGATAATATATATTTATATATATAGGCTAAAGGGATTCGAAGACAAGTCAAAAAACTCTGAGCAAACAATAAAAACACTTAAAAGTGTTACGAACCTTAATCACCCATTGAATGTCCCAAATGTCAATTTCCTTCCAAAATATACCAAAATCCTGTTGTTCCCTTCAAACAATAAACTCTAGTCGACAAAAGATCACTTCAAATAAGGATATGCCCTATATCTCTGTTTAATTTGATCCCAAATTCACTGCATACTAAAATGTATTCTAATGGATACAAATAGGGATGTCAACGGGGCGGGTTTGGGACGGGTCACCCCTTTCCCAATCCCATCCCATTTAAGAAAATCACATCCCATTCCCGTCCCAATTAAAAGACCCCATCCCATTACCGTCCCGTCTCATTTATTATTTTCTTTCTACCTTTCTCAGTTTTCTCAACACTAAAACAAATTACAAAATACATTGATGAACATTAAAGATAATTGTTACTTCTAAAAGTAAAATAAACTAAACCCCTTAAGGGGCATGATTGAAATTTCATTTTATTAAGAAATGACTTAATTGTAAAATACCTATAAAATAAATATAATAAAAATATATAAACATATATAATCGGGGCAGGGCGGGTTTTTAAGCCCTCATCCCAAACCCGCCCCGAACCCTATAAGTTTTTCAAAAATAATCTCAAACCCACCCCTAACCCTATTAGGATGACCCCAAACCCGTCCCAATAGGGGCGGGCGGGGCGGGTACCTGGGTGAACCCGCAAAATTGACATCCCTATATACAAAGAATCCAATCTGAAACTAGTCGATTGCCGTTAAAATAATAAAGATAACAACTATATCATTAACTGAAGATTGAAATACTTACTAAAAAGAAAAACAAAAAAACAAAAAAAAAGTGAGCACCATTTCTTGCAGGAGTATTTGGTTTCATTTTGAAAAGTAATTTCTAAAACATGTTCCAAAGTGCAAATTAGTATTCACTGAAGACCATTGTTAATAAAAGAGAAATTAAATAAATAATTAACCTTTGATTTGGTTGCAAAAAAGTGAGGGAAAGTTAATAAAATTCAAATGGCCGTAATTCTATAAGGATACCTCAAATGGCCGTGAATAAGGTAATTCAAGATATTGCGGTCATCATAATCAGAAATGACAGCAAAAAACTGAAATATTGGCATTTCATGAATTCCTAAAAATGAACCCACATCATCATCACTTACAATAATTTCTGCAACTTTCTTGACCAAGAGTACAGTGTAAATGCGGATAATAAACACAATCATGGCTCAATTATCACAACCACATAAAATAACAGAATTTCGAATAAAAAAAAAATGGAATCTTAAAGTAATCATTCCAACCCCAAATAGAGCTTAAAGAAATCGTCCAAAATTTCAAATGAAATACAAGCATAAGTTAGTGCAAATTGAAGGAAGGAAAGGTCACAGAAAAAACCTCCACTGATTGTACGGAACAGAAATGAATGGTTTGAGAAATAGGGTCTGCGGCATTGAAATTTGAGGGCAGTGTTAGGATTTCCAAAGCGAAGCCTGTGAGTTGATAGAGAAGTCGAAGTAGAGCTTCACATTTGATACGGTTTTGATATTTTTGGCTATTTGCTTCTACATATATCTTTTTCTGTATATGTATGTAAATAATAAAATCTTATCTTTTGGAGGTGGACCGTCTGGGCAATGAACCGGCCCAGCTCACCGGAGAAAATAAATTGTCGGTTTCGTTGTTTTTGAATTATTTTTTGCCATCTTAAAATAGGTTGCGTCATGAATACAACTTTTTACCCAAATTCTAATAACTTATGGAGACACGAATAATCAAGTTAGCATATGCTTCCATAAAGAAGTTAGTAGATAATTGTGGATATAATATGTTTTGAAAAATTAACTGTTGGATTAGATAATATACTTATGTAGATAATATACTTATGTATGTCATACATGCCAAAAATCAAAGTAATCCAACAAGTTCCTCAGAAATGTGACTAAGAAAAATTGTGATACTTTTCAGCAATCATAGTTTTTTCAGACTATAATTTGAGTTGTTTATATTGGATTACTGTGATTTTTGGCAGGTATGGGGGTGAATAGTGTCTAAGGCAATCCTGAGTCAATTTTTTAAAAAAAAAAAAACACACACAAATAAACAAATTTCAAGATAAAATAAAGAACAAGTAACAAGAAGTAATATGGAGATCAAACACGCGATGTTAACATGGTTCGGCACTCAGCCTATGTCCACGCCTCAAGCATTAAGCTCAAGAGTTTTCTAATCTACTATGATGATCCATTTGACCTGTAGAGATCAAACCTTAACCAAATAACTTGTATTTGACCAACAAATACCAAGTTCTATAAATGGGTTTTCCAAACCCTAGCTTTCAAATGAGTACAAGATAGTGTGCTCCAACAAGCTGATTTGTACAATAAATAAGCTTCTCACTAATAACTCTTTAACTATTAAGGACTAATGAATGCTCAAGAGAGTTAGTTGTGAGAGTATTGATAATGGATGATTGAATGCTCTCGGTAGAGTTTAAATGAAGATAGAAGAGAGCTTAAATAGCTATTCAGCCAAATAGAGTCGTTTCCCACCCATCCAATCAAAAGCAAGGTAGTTGATAGCATTAAATACAGTAAATATGAAAGATTTGCGTCTACCGTTTGAATGGCCCAAGAGCCCATTCGAATGGACTATCCATTGCATTTGAATACTATGAAACGCGTTTGAACATCCCGAAGTCCCG
Source organism: Hamamelis virginiana (assembly GCA_017140935.1). NCBI lineage: Eukaryota > Viridiplantae > Streptophyta > Magnoliopsida > Saxifragales > Hamamelidaceae > Hamamelis > Hamamelis virginiana. The sequence continues at coordinate 84,676 of JAESVK010001083.1, forward strand.
TTCGAATGGCCTTAGTAAAAGTTTCATTTTTTCATTCAAACGGCTAAATTCTCTAAGACAAAGACTCTGTTCCGTTCTAACGGAACCTTCCGTTCGAACAGTAATGCAAGCCCATTCGAACGACTTTGCCAGATTTTCATATAAAACAAATAAAAGAGGCAAGATGCCATTTTCAACCAATCTTGAGAGAATTTGTAACGCCCCAACCTAACAATTGTATCGACTCTCCCGGGTAGGTCGACACGTGTTAAAGTGAAGGTACAATCTATACTGCTCATTCATATTTCCATACTCAGGATAGAAAAAAATAAATATAACAATATGATATGAAATGTTAAATGCATACATATGCCCAATACCGTGTAATACAAACAGAGTCTACAATACCAATGCATAAATGTCAACAGCCCTGTCATATAGGATATCAAATACATAATAATAGTCCAAGAGTTTACAACTCAAATGCTGCTATAAAGACCGATGGACAACAACCCAGAACACTGCTAACCCCAATGCAACCTGAGTAGAGTTCCCTACAGTTGAACTCCTCCCAGACACCTATGAATCTAATGTATAAAACACAGCATGAGCTTGGAATGCCTAGTAGGAACACAACCTCAACCAACAATAATAATATTGATGCAAGTAACATATAATAAAAGCATTTCATATCCAGTTTCAATAAACAGTAGATAAAATAAGTGTAGGTTTAGTTCAGTTATAATCACTGTTCATAAATCACCATTTCCAAACCTTTCCAAGACCAGGCTCACGAACGTATATCAGGATGTTATTCTAGGCTAACAAGCCTCCGGTACAACGACAACTGAAACTGACCCCTACGGTGTCCTTCCTCTTGAGGGTACTAACCAGTTACCTTACACACGGTCAACTGTCAAGCGACTATGGAGCTATAAACTTCGGGTTAACACTACGGCTCCACCCAAGACTATGGGCCCTTTAATACCTCCATGTATACCAACTGAGCCCAAAACCATGCATAACAGCATATATAAAACCATTGCCTGGCGAGCAAGAAATACAGTAATGAATGGTATATACATCAAAGCATCATTACAGATAAACATAACCACCATCCAAACTGGAAATGAAGTAAACAGTTCATATGTCATCATTGTATAATCATAAACAGTTATAAGTACACCACACCAATATTTATAAACAGTTTATCATGTTCCTTGCATCATAGTCATTTCATAAAACAGTTCATATTTGTAAACCATCCCAACAAATCATACAGTGTTAATCACATATCATTATTGTTAGAGGGGTTTAGTATCCTATCTCGACTAGGGTAAAAGACCAATCCTAGCATTGTCCAGTGCAATGCAAGTCTAGCTAGTGAACAGATAGTATTTGGGACTATCTTGATCTGAAATAAAATGATAAAGAACATATATTAACCCTTGCTTATGCAAGTCAACCTCAAAATCAGAAACTAAGCCTCACGAGCTTTCCATACATATAAAGAATGCCCAAAATGGAGACCAGATGCAAAAGTTATGCACAAACGAAGAATTAAAGAAAAAAAGAGAAGACTGCAAAGACCCATTACCAATAATGGCAGCTTGCTGCCAACCGAAGAAAACAAGCATTACCGATAATGCTAGGGTGCATTATCGATAATGGCTGCCTTCTGCCCAAGCCAGAAACAAGCATTATTGATAATGCTTATTAGCATTATCGATAATGGACCCTCCTGAAGCATGCAGCCGAGCTGCCATTGCTTCCAAATTCAAACCAACCCTCTTCAAAACACTTTAAACCTTAATATATCATTCCAAAAACTTAGATTCAACAATAAACAACCTCAAACATACTTGATCTACCACCCAAACTCAAAATGGAAGTAAAACCACCAAGATCCACCATGTACACAACTCAAAACTCATTTAAAACCCATAAATATTTGCATGCAAGCTTCAAATACTCAAAACCCCAACAAAACACCCGTCACAGCCATGGAACCACTCACAAAACACCAAAACAAAATCAAAAACCCAAAACCAAGCACCCAAACCTCACCAATCTGAAAATACCCTAGAAAGAAGAGAATGCAAATGATGCTAGCATGTATAAACCTACCTATTGATGAAGAAAAATAAGAAATCCGACGAATTTCCAGTGACAACTCTGGTAGCTGGTCCTCCCTTGCTCACAGCCCTCTCTCCTTCTCTCTTCTCTTTACTTAGAAATGCAAGAATGAAAAGATATGGAGCTGCCATGGGTGTTAAATAAGAAAAGTGGGACTTGTTTGGCATTTTTGGAATTGTTTAAAATAAATTTTATTTTATAAAATAACACAAACTTCATTTAAATACATAAATAAAGGCTTTTTAAAAATCCAGGTTATCACTGAATTACTAAAGACAATCTCTAGTATTAACCAAAGACCTAAAAGTCCATGAAAGTTATGGCAATCTCCTATGGTCAAATTATGGTCATTTTGAGCGTTATAGATTGTAAAAATTAAGAGAGCTTTACAAATATCCATAAGACACTTAAAGTACAAATGCTAACAACAATTGCAAATCCTTGAGGTGTCTTGACTCTTTTTGTTTCTTGAGCTTGAGTCTTCATGAGGTTTGCTTGGTTTAAGCTCAATCCATATGCTTACTAGAGTCTTGCTTAAGTCAATGATGCATTCTTGATTATTTCAATAAGTTTGAACCTTGCATCACTTGATAAACATATTAGTACACAAAATATGTTTGTTATCATCAAAATTTGACTAAAAAGGTCACGAGGGTAGCCATAACGCTAACATATGCTAACTAGATCAGGACTGCTTATAAAGATAATTATATTTTATTAAATTCATTATTTAACTTTATATCCTTTTCATATGCATATCAATTCAATTGGAAGTTGATATCCTTCATCCATACATGTTTGGCTTTTATTATTAAAAACGCGAGTTAATCTATTAAATAGGTGACACTGAAGTCCAGCCCTCTTGACATTTATCATGACTTTAAGTTTTAAGGTTTCAGTTTATGTCTTCACGAAAGAAGTTTAACCCGTATGTTATTTCCGCTTTCCCTACTAATAACTATTAATAATAAATTATAAAAATTATGTTATCAAAAGAATATTTTAGTTTTTTAAAATATAATATGCTAAGTTAAAATACTTTTATGATTATTTTTAATTCCAAACATTTTGTACTAAAATGATACTTTATCACTGCTCATTTTAATTTTGCATCATTATTTGTTGTTGCTATCTTGGGAGTGGATTTCTAGATAACTCCTTGGCTCGCCTGCCTATCTCTTGATGATGCAATGCTTTTCGTATGTGTAAACTGTGGACTTTAATTTCAGTTTTAGTTATAGTACGTACGTTAGTGAACTAAGGAATTTTGGTCATTCGTTTCCTCCAAGATGACTTTCCTTGAAACAAGTGCAAATATATTGTTGAAAGTGTTGTAGAAATTTTGTTAATTTGGATATGTTTGAATAATTAAAGCTTCTACTTCCGATTTTTACTTACTTTTTTAAAAAAAATGAAAGTTTTGAGCATAAAATTTTTTTGTAGTTACTTTTAAAAATTGATATAGTAAGAAATTTTTGCTACATAAATTTTAAAAGCAACTACCAAAATTTTGTACTAAAAAAAAAAAAAAAAACCCTTCAATTCTTTTACTTTTAAAAGTAAAAAAATAAATAAATAAAGAAAAGCTTATTCATAAGGGCCCTTAGCAACAAGAAATATTGATGACAATACATAAAGATACTCAAAATATAATGGAGATTAAGAAAAAAAAGCGCATGAATCAAGGAACACATTGAAGCAATTTCCTTAGAGAGAAAACATCTCCGTTTACACTAGTTGATTGACATTATATTCTTAATATTCTATAAGAAGCTTTGTGTGTTGTTAAGGTTCTCCCCACGAACCTTAAATCACTCGTGTGATCAATAGTTAAAGTATATCTTACAAATTATATAAAATGAACACAAAATTCCTAAAAAAAATATGTAAAATATAATACTACAAAACTCAACTATATCCCATGTAATTGCTTATGATCCCCATCCATATAAATAAAATAAATGATATATTATAAAATACCATATGAATGAATCAAATAATAAATAAATAATGGAACAGTTATATGCGATAAGACTAATAACTCCCCTTTTTAAGGGTTTTATGGGATAAGATAAAGTAACTAAAAGGGGACCTAATCAAAATGAAAAACGAACCAAATTAAATAACATGTCAAATCGGGTTTAGCAAGTTGACTTGAAAACGATCTTTTTGTTATAAGTGTTAGACGAGTTGACATGACTTTAACTCAAACAGGATTAAGGCCAAATTGTAATGCCCCAACCTCACCCTATACCGACCCTCCCAGGTAGATAAACACGTACGTGTCATACTAGAGGTGACAACCTGTGCGCTGCTAATCCTCATATCCATACCCATACGAGAGAGAAGATATAATTAATAAATATAACAATATGAAATGTAATAAAATGTGCATACATTATGTCCCCATATGTTACATAATCTAGGATGCAAAATTAATCATAACATAAATAATACCAATAATCCTAGCATATAGGATTTAGTCTAAACAAAGAGTTCACGGAACGCATAATACAATAATGTTCATGGCGTGGATGTGCTAATGCCGCACGACCACTGTAGACACCCCATTTTTGAATTATAGCATTTAAGTCATCATTTCATATCTCATTGGTTGAGAATAACCAATTATTTTTGGAGAAAGATGTCTCAAAATCCTAGTTCTCTAAAATACCATTTTCCTTAGGTAGATAGAGGCTATCATTTCATGTAGTTTTTTGAGTCAGAATCGAGTGATTCCTTTTGCATTTAGTTTTTAGAGAGTCTAGGAACGTCCATATCAAATTTCATGTCATTCCGATCGAAACTCGATAAGTAATAAGAAATTTGGTGACTTGAGGGACAAAATGGTCATTTTTCTCGCATTACTTTCGTTTGACCTCCAAATTTGTCCTGATTTGTTTTATTTAGTTTGTATGGATGTTTAGAGTCGAGTTAGAAGGTTTAATCTAGCACTGACATGATTCGAGACCGATTTGGTTCATAATGAATGGTTCATAAGTGGTCCCATCTTTAGGGTTTTCACCTAAAATGACTCGGATTCATCATTTTCAAAAATTAATGAATTTTATGAATTAAAAATGTTTTCAAAACATGTTTTAAAGAAGTGGCACTTGTTTTGTGATCAATCGGTTAGTCAATTTCAAAACCCTAATTTGAGTTAAAATGGCTCATAACGGCTAAACTAGCTTGGTTAACCTAACCCTTTAGCTTTGGTAAATGATTTTTTACCCAATCTCTTCTAGAAACATAAATGACTAAGTTTTGGTCATTTTTGCTTTTGAATCATCAAATTTGGACTTAAAATGAGGAAGATACATCGAAAACAAGTTGAAAAGTCCAAAAATACCTCGGATTCCTTAAAATCAGGGAATTTTTTGGATGAACCTCTGAGGACTGTCCAAGGGGTGGACGGTTGGCCGTCCAAGCCCTGGATGGTCACTTATCTATATTTCCAAATTTCGCATAACTATGAGTTTGAGTTGTTTTGGGGTCTTTTATCTGATTTCTTTCACATTTTTTGACCTAATCTGATTACTATGACCCTGGAAGACTCAATATGAGCCCTAGGATCATTTGGATTAACTTTAATGTCAACCATCCATGCTCAAAAGAATTTTCTATAAATAGGGGCTTTAGCTAGGGTTTTGGAGATGGAATTTGCTAGAGAGCTCTTCGAGGCTTGCTTGAGAAGGCTAAAAGGAAAATTCCAGCAGCTATAACGGGTTTTGTTTGGGTTTGCCTGAATGCATGTTAGGGATAGTAATGCATGTTTGCATTAATACATGTCATGATTAGCAGGGACGAAGCCAACTTACAATGAGGGGTGGCCGTGGACCCCCCTCAACTTTTTTTTTTTAACCTTATAGATTTTTGAAATTAGATATTGGCCCCCCCTCAACTTTATTTTTTATTTTTTAAATATTATTAACCCCATTCATATCAAAAGCAAGGAACAAAACCGAGGGCAGTTGATTTCAAACATTCAAAGCGTTCAGATTTCAGCCCTAGAACACTCCTCTCTCTCTCTCTTTCTCTCACTTTGTCGCTGCTCACCGGAGGGTAGCAGGAGGAAGCCATCGTCTCTGGCACGGCAGAACCCGGCATCTTGCCCTCTTCTCTCTCCCACCCTCTCATTTTGTCGCTGCTCACCGGAGGTAGCCCTAGAACACTCCTCTCTCTCTCTCTCTTTCTTCTACCCTGCTGCAGATTTGAACTTATGGACTTATGGTGTAATTTTCCCCTCTTATTTTGCTCTGTTTGGTTGCTAGGTTGCTAGCTGATAATAAGATGCACTAAATCATTCATTCCTCTTTTTGCTTCTTTTTTCCGATATTAAATATGTAAGTATGTAACATATGTTTGTTTGATTTCTATTTTGGGGCAACCTTATAATTTTGAGGATCATGTTCAGTTGAGAATAGGGACGAAGCTAATAAAGCTATGTTAATATGTTATGTACTCAGTACTTATGTTGAGGGGTGTAGACTTTTATGGGTTCTTTAGACCTTTATTGTTAGCACCTTAGTCTCAATTTTCTTTCAGTCATGTTAATTAAAGGGGAAGACATCCATAAATGATAAAACAAAAGAACATTTTCCGTAAACAACCTTGAACCTTCCAAATATAAGAACTTTTGGTGTGTTCAGTGTTTCCATATAAATTGTGTAATTTCTAGGAAATTATTTGTTATGCTTTGGATGATGTGTTTATGATATATGATCAGATGATTGACATGAAAGTTGACTGTTTAGAATTTTGGACTGGTTTGAAAATTTTAAATTAGAACCTATTCACTTCCCTCTAGTTGTTTCGTGAGTTAGTCGACACATTGATATAAGATTGAAACATCACATTTTCAAATTGAAAATTTCAAAACTAAAAAAAGGAAAATTCATCATTTGTCTTCACTCTCAAAACATGCCTTATCCAAATAGGCTAAGCCCAGCAAAATGAGGACATATTTCATCAAAATATATGTTTATCAAAATATCAATGAATTATGATTTTTTGCAATTTTTTCTATCACAAACTATTATGATTAAAAAAATGAACAAAAAAATGATATGTTTTTTGAATTGGGATAAAGAATTAAAATCAATTAAAGTTGGCCCCCCCTCAAACAAATTCCTAGCTTCGTCCCTGATGATTAGTATTGCATGTTAGGGTTTGCATGGTAATATGCATGTTAGAATTAGTATGCATGTCAGGGTTTGCATGGTAGTATGCATATTAGGGTTTGCATGTTAGTTGCATATTAGGGTTTGCATGCATTTTTATTTTATGCATGATAGTATGCATATTAGGGTTTGCATGTTAGTTGCATATTAGGGTTTGCATGCATTGTTATTTTATGCATGGTAGTTATTATTTCATGTTAGTAAGCATGTGAGTGCATGTTAGAAAGCATGACAAGGTTTATTATTCTAATGTGTTGGCCCAAGTATATACCTCTAGAATGGGGGGAAATAGAGGTTTGCAAACTTTAAAAACAATTACCAAATAAAAATTATGGTTCTATTAAATTCAGTGGAAGACAATGTTTGAATCACAATATAACAATTGATACAACAAGTATAAATTGAATAACAATTAATATAGCAAGTATATGAATTGAAATGCAAGAGATAGAGTTAGAGAGATTCAAACACAAGGGTTTTAACGTGGTTCGATCTCCGTCTACATCCACGCCTCAAGAGCCCCATCTTGAGGATTCCACAATCCACTATGGATCACTCCTTCACGGTAGAGAAACCTTTACAAGTTGTCTTCTTTCAAAGGTAGAAGACACTCACCCACAATCTACTTTCAAGGTGATAGATTCTCACCTACACCTACAAGGGATTCACAGAACCCTTAAATCTTACAGGTTACAAGATGAATATTGAGAATGTGTACAATAGAGAAACTCCTCAAGAGTAGATGATGTACAAATAATAAGCTCTCACTAATATCTCTCAAAGATAAAGAACTAATATTGGCTTCAAGAGAGAATGATGAACCAAAGTGATTAAATCACACAAGAATGATGTAAACTAAGTTTGAGTATGTTTGTATATGATCATTAGTTGATTCATGACTCATGAAATGAGTATAAATAGGTTCTAAAACAAATATGGCCGTTGGGAGTCAAAATAGAGCCATTTCGGTTATTAAAAACTAGCCGTTATTGAGCAGTCAGGTCGATTAGTCGACTAGGCACAAGTGATTAGTCGACTAGAAGATTTAAAATACCTTTGAAAAAGTTTCCGGGCACGGTTAGTCGACTAGGAAAGGTGTGTTAGTCGACTAGGAGCTTATTTTCCCAAAACAGGCCACTGAACTGCTATTAGTCGACTAGACAAAGGTGATTGGTAGACTAAGAGACTGTTAGTCTACTAGGACAAGGGTATTAGTCGACTAGGAGACTGTTAGTCCACTAGACAAAGGGGATTAGTGGACTAGGAGAGGATTTTCTCAAAACCAGCTACTGTCTTCATTCTTAGTCGACTAGAATGACTAGATTAGTAAACTAGAAATGTTGCAAAGCTAATAATTGAGATTTCTCAAGTCCAAATCAACTAATAACACTTGAGCAAGTTAACTAAGTGTTGCAAAACATTTTTGGGCAAGTTTAAAATGTTTTCCAAATATGTTTAGGCCAAAACAATAAGTATAAAACATTTTGTCTTTGAATCCAAATAGCCCATTATGAGTTTGAATAAACTTTTTAATAAAATATAATTTTCCAAATTAAATCAAAGTTGAGGTCATTAACGCATGTTCTATTGAGCCAATGATGGTTCATTCAAAAGAGAAATTTACAATATAAATCCTAAGCACTCTTACACAAGAAAGAAATCAAGATATTCATAGTTAATTCTTCAAGTCTTGTGCTTGGCTTCATTTGGATTGCATCAATGCAATGGCTGTCTTCATGATCCTTAGTGAATATACAACATATTCATATTCACATAAGGTTCAATACAATATATGAGCTTTATCTTCATGATAGCTTGAGCCTTCTTCATTGATAACTTGAATCATGTTCTTATAAACACATATACCAAAATGGATATACAAGAACTATAGGATAATGTCAATCAATCAACAAGGTTAGCCAAACAAACATTCAATAAATATGACAATGATAATCAAGTAACAAATATGACATTGTCAAACAATAATCATTCATTCAAAACGGTTTGGAAATAATCATGAATGAACATGAATGGACAACAAAATATTCAAATGCAATATATCAATATATTCATATGTAATACAACAATATATCATGTGCAATACAATAATGTATTCATATGCACGTGAGTGTGGACCAGCCTCGTGGCGGGGCTTTGGTGGTGTCCACATCATCACCGGGCGATGTGATTAGGGGGGGTTTAGAAAACAAACAAAGGAGTCGCCACCTTATTTTTAAGGAATAAGGAAACCATGAAAAATATTTTATTTTATAAATCAAAACAAAACAAACTCCATTTTCAATGAAAAGACAGTCTACAAACCAGAGTTGGATCCGGGGGCTAGGTTACGACGTGGGAAGGTTCCAAGCTTTCACTTGTAGGCACCCACCTCGCCCTAATTAAAGGACTTCTAATTTATTTGGGCTATTTAAATTTCTGAATGCAAACAATCCTAAATAATCTAATCAACCAACAAAATTGTGATATAAATGCATTAATCTATATTAGATATATTAATAATAAAAAAAATACAAACAAACCCTAAGAACCTAGAATACCCTACGGGCATCCTAGGGCGGACTTGAGCCCTATTAAGTATCAAAGTCCACGTAGTTCGACTTCCCTAGGACTCTCCTATTGTAATCGACCACATCATCAAAGGTATTTCAACCTAATTCAAGACTCTAACTTCGAGAGTTTTTGTTTGTTTAAAATCATTTATTTGAAATAATTTCAAATTAAAAGACTTTCCTAAAATCCAAATATTCTAAAACAATTCTTATCTTTAGAATTCAATTCCAATTAAAAATCTTTTTCAAAGATTTTCAAGAAAACAAATCATATGGGAGGAATTTCATTCCAAAGTAAAAATCTTTAAAACATTTCAAATCTTTTTGAAAATCAATTAATAATCAAATCTTTCATAAAAAATCATATTCATTATATCAAAATCATTTTCAGAAAATTTCTCGAAGATAGACAATCAAATCGATTAAAATACTCAAATCTGAGTATGACTTTTACAACAAAGGAAATTCCTAAGGAAGGTCAAGTGACCTTCCTAGCCTAGGGTCTCTAACTAGCCCTAAAGTTAACCTAAAAACCTAAAAATACTAATGCAATGCATGCTGAAATTTAAACAAATAAGCATGTAATCAATTCTAAGAATGTATGAAAATGCTCCTAAATGCACACTAATTAATCTATGTGAACCTAAGCATTTTTCTAAGTTGGATTTGGACTTAAAATGATTTTTAGAATAAATTTAAGGACATAAACAAATCTGGACAGATTTGAATATGTACCTTAAATTACTCTAAAAACCATGAAAACAAATAATAAAAAATGTGAAAATGTCCTAGCATGCTTTCTACATGAATATTTTAAATTACTATGCAAAAACATGTCAAAAATTTCACCAAAATATGCTTAAACGATTGATTTAAACACAAGGGAAGGATCTCACCTTTACACGCTCCCTCGTACACATTTTATACATCCAAACCATCAAATCAATATCACAAGGGAAGGATCTTACCTTTGCATGCTCCCTCGTCCACATTTTTATATTCAAACAATCAAATCCATGGCGAGTGTTTAAATAATCGTAAAAAGCATAAATAAAATGACTCAAGACTCTTCGCATGTCAAAATACACATTAACGTACTCATATTACCATTAAAATCACCAATCAATTATCATGAGATTCAAATAACAACATGAATATATTAACCTTTACTCTAAACATGCTTACACACATAAAATAACAACCAAGCTAACCCTACTCATGCATGCATATACAAAATCACGACAAAACTAACTAATCCTAAACATGCATACTAACAATAATCACAACAATGATAACCTAATCATACGCATCAACCCTAATATGCATATTCACATAAAATAGTAACTAAACTAAACAACCCTAAACATGCATCCTAATCACATAAAATCACATAAAATAATATAGCTAACCCTAACATGTATACTCACATAAAATAATGATAAAAACTACCCTAATCATGCTTACTCACATTGAATGAAAATAAAACTAATTTTAATCATGCATCTATACATAAAATATCAATAAAACTAGTCCTAACCATGCATCTACATATAAAATCATGACAAAGCTAACCCTAGCATGCATACTTACATAAAACCCTAACTAAGTTAACCTTAATCACATTTAATCACATAAAATAATAATATAGCTAACCCTAACATGCATATGACAAGAAATAACGAATAAAACTAACCCTATCATATTAAACATACTCATAGTAGAAAGAAAAAGAAGAGAGAATTCATATCATATAAAAATCAAAAGGACTTACAACATAGCCTCATAAACTTATGTAAGAAACCATGAAAAATGAGGGTCAAGGTTAAGGATTTACCCTTCGATCTCCTTCTTGGCTAGCCTCCTCCAAGCTCCTAGCCTTGAGTTCTTACCCCTTCAATGGTGTAAGAATGAAGAGCCTCCAAAAATCTGTAGCCTCCTCTCCCAAAAACCCTAAAATTCTCCTCCTTTCTCTCTCTAACTCCATAATGCAGTATATATAGAGCTAGGGTTCAAATCCTTGAATGGTCAGGATTTAATTCTCTAAAAATGATCCTAGGGTTTAGAATTAATCATGCTAGGGTTTGCCAGCTGAAAACCCTTCGAATTTATTCCAGAAAAACAAACCAAATCGGCCAAAACAAGTGGGAAAGTTTCAAACATGCCAAAAATACAAAATAGGCTCGAACATGCTGGTGACCATCCTAGCCTGGACGGCTGGCCGTCCTGGGCTGGACGGTTGGCCGTCCTAGCTAGGACGGTCACCGTAGTGACTTCCCAATTTTTCTTCCCCAAAATTTAGGGTTTTCATATTTTGGCCATATTTTGGTCAAATTTGATCCAAATCCGATGGTTCAGGGCTCAAAACGACCGTGTTTTGATCCTCCACATTTTTAGAATGTTTTTGGGTTAAAATCAATTGACCATGGTCAAGGGTTTTAGCAAAAAGCTAGCCAATTGACCCGGTTGTGCCAAAATTGGTCATATGACCATTCTTTGTTTTGTAAAATTGATCAATTAGGCTTGCACCACTTCTAAAAACATGGTTTTAATATGAAATTGGTACTTGAAAACATGTTTTGAAAATCTTTCATTTTGGTGAAAATGACCAATTCACGGTCGATTTGATCGAAACCCTAATTCAGCTCATCCTTACCCGTGGGATCGATTTTGGGCGAATCCATCCCAACCATTCAAAGGCTCAATTGACACTCCAAATTCACTCCCCACATCCATATAAACCTCATGAAACAATCCGTTTCGAATTCGGAGGTCATTCGGAAATTATACGAGAAAAAGGATGAAAATGCCCTTCAAGTCGCAAAAACCCAAATTACCTATCGAGCTCTCATCAGAATGCTATGAAAATTTACAGGGATGTTCTAAAACACCTCAAAAGTCAAATGCAATACAAATGGGTTGATTCCAATCCAAATGTACACATGAAATAATGAACTGTCCTTTCCCTCAGAAATGGGCAATCTGGGCAATTTGGTCTTTACAAGGCCAATTCCTCACCAAATGGTCAGCTATTCTAGTTAATCATTTGCGTGGACACATAGTAGAAATAATTGGTAAAAATGGGGTGTCCACAGTGAGAGATCAAAACACAATGTTTGTTATCATCAAAATCATTTAACAAATATGGGTGGAAGCCATAAGGCTAACATAATGCATGATTATGGTTTTAATATATGTTTATGTTTAAGATAATAAAGTTAGCATGAGATCAGTAAATTGTTTGTTTGATGTAAAAATTGTGGATGAGGGAGCATTGCATGGGGTGAGTCTCTTCCCTTGTGTTTTATTTATTATCACATGTTGCTTTATTTTTCTTAATATATAACTTAATTTTGAGACCCTTAAAGTCACTTTTTGCATGTTTTAGCATAGTTTTTTTAGCATATTAATATATAAGATTATGATAGTTAGCAATTTTTAGGTTTTTAAAAATATTTAGAATATTTAAAATATGGATTTAAGTACATTTAATATTCTGTCAAGAATATAAAATGGCTTAAAACATGGTTTCAATCCATTTTTAGGTCATTTTAATGGCACTCTAGATCCCTTAAAAAGCATTAGGGCAGTGTTTTCTTATTTTTTGCATGCATTTTCATTCATTTTAAAGCATGTTTTCATATATTTTAGTTGTTGTCCATAATTATATATTAACTTAGAAGCATGTTTAGGTTCACATTTAACCCTAGTTTAGGTTGGATTAGCCTCTAAATACAATTAGGATCAAGTGTAGTTTAAAAAACCCTAGGTTAGGAGAAGTTTCTTACCTCTATATGATTATTTTATTGTAAGAATTACAATCATGCTAATTCTTTTAGCTTAAATAGAATTCTAATCTTGAGAGACTTTTTTTCCAAATGGATTTGTTTTCAAATAAAATTTATTTTCAAGTGTATTCATCAAAATTGAACTCTTTGAAAAAGAGTTGTTTTCAAAGTCAAATTGAACTCTTTGAAAGAATTGTTTTCAAAATCAAATACCTTTTTGGATGAGAATCCTATTTAAAAAATAATTATTTTGCAAAACAAAGTCTTTCTAAAATAGAGTTTTAAATAAATTAGATTATTGAAAGATAAGCCTTTAGATAAAGATTTGCATGAATGCAGTTCTCTACAATAGGATAAGTCCAATGTTAGTTTGAACTACGTGGACATTGAAGCTTACTAGGAAACTAGTAAGATACATAGGTGCACTAATAGAGCTCAAGTCCGCCCTAAGATACTAAGTATCTTAGATTTTTAGGGTTTTGTTTGATTTTTATTTTATTATGTGCTTTAGTTAGTACGAGTTATGTGCATAAGTTATTAAATAGCCGAAGTAAAATAAGAGACCTTTTAATTAGGGTGAAGTGGGTGCTTGCAAGATTGTATATTTGGAACCTTCCCACGTCATAACCTAGTCCTGAATCCATTTCTGGTCGTTGACAAGTTTTTCCAAAAATAATGGAGTTGTTTTGTTTTGAATAAAATAAAAAAAAAAAAAAATTTATGGTTTCCTTATTTCTAAAACATAAGGTGGCAACTCATTTTCTTTTTCAAAAACCCAATTTCACTAATGTGGATGCATCGAATTCCCAATGGTTCACAACCACCAAAGCACAAAACATCATAATTCCCATTACCTTAACGAAAAAGGCACTGCTGCATAAAAAGCGGGAATGAGCATTGAATGCCCAGTAGAAATATTATCCTCCACTAACAGTGATAACACATATGAAATATGGTGTTATGAACAATTTAATAAATCCCAATTCTCAGAAAATTAGTTTATAAGACAATTCATAAAAATGTGTAGTCTTTTAGTTTAGAAGCTCAATCCATCTCATCATCGTTATTTCCATCGCCAGACTCATAAGCGTTGTAACACCCCCAACCTGAGAGAGTGTACTGACCATCCTAGGTAGGTCGACACGTGTCAAGATAGAGATAGAACCTGATATACTCATACATATTTCCATACTCCTGAGAGAGAAAGTAGATATAGCAAATTAACATGAAATGAAGTGTGCATACAAATGTCTCAAACCGAGTAGTGCATGCAAATAAATAAATACGCCCTCGGTAGAAAATATCATAATGCCAACAACCCTGTCATATGGGCAATCTCAAAAAACACAAATGTTCCTATAGGCTAATATCTAACCCTGTTCAAGCTATGCTGTAGAAATGCAACAAATACAGCTAAACCAATCACTAGAGACGAAGAGCCTCCAACAAGCGAGTTACTCTTAGAAACCTGAGAATCTGCCGTATAAAACACAACGTAAGCCTGGAATGCTAAGTAGAAATATTATCCTCAACTAACAATAATAATACAGACGCATGAATTATTTAAGTAATCGATAGAAACATCATTTCATAAACAGTTTACTAAAAATAGTGTGGACTTTCATATTTCAAAACCATCATTAATTCTCATTCTGATCATATTATGTCATCCATTCTATTTCCATTTCACCATTTCATATCAGGCTCGCAGACATATTATAGGGTCGCTGCATTCAGGCTAACTAGCCCCTAGCTCAGCCAGGCTAAAATATAGCCATTACGGGGTTCTTCCTCAGAGTGTAATATAGGCCAGTTACCTTGCGCAGTCAATTGCCAAGTCACTAGGGGACTATTCCTACGGGTCCACTCTAAATCTCCAACCAGGACCATGGGCCCTTATATCCCCACTGTGATACAAACCGAGCCACAACCAAAGCATTCCATTCATCTCATAACATATTGCCAAATAGACATAGCTTATTGTATAAGGCATACATATTTCAAAACATCATTTCATAAAAGTATACAACATTTAATATGAGTTGAAACAATCATTTCATATGCCATCACCATTTCAGTATAAAGCATGCCACACTAAGAATATCAAACAAATGTAATTTTATGCATCACAGTTTGTTCAAAATATATTTCAAACAAGTTATATAGTAAACATTTCAAGGAATTTCATATTATCAATGTTAGCGAGGATAGATATATTCCTACCTCCACCAAATGCATCTCTCTCTGTAGAATTTGATATTTCCCAAGTAATGCAAATTCTAGCTCGCAAATTGATAGTCTCCGGGACTATCGGGATCTGAAAAGAAAGATAAACAATGCATTTCAACTCCTACTCATCGTACATGTGTGCATAAAGAAAATAAACCAATGCCTTATACATAAACCCATCTCATCCAAGCTTCAATATCCATGAAAACTAGACTTCATAAGCTTTCCAAATATATAAAGTTCATTTAAAATGGTTCCGGATGAGAAATTTAGAAACTAAGAAAACTGGCTGACACTACTTAATTAGTCGACTAATCGTCTGTGGTTAGTTGACTAATCATTCGAATAGTCGATTAATCACTCGATTAGTCGACTAATTGAAGGTCGGTAAGCATGTTCGAAATTCTTACTTAATTAGTCAACTAATATAGTCGACTAGTTTTCAGCAGAAATCCAAAATGCCAAAACCAAACTTCCTCAAAACCTCCTCCAATCTCCAAATCTCAACCCCAATCCTCAGATCTACTAAGAATAGGCCTCAAATACACTAGATCTACCAATATTTCACAAATTAAAAGATCAAACCAAGAGATCCATCAAGATTTCATACTTTAAAACCCATAAAAGCCATTTTGACAAACTTTAACAAAACCTACCAAAATCTTCAATCCAAAACCTCAAAGCTCATGCTAAACACTTCCCAAATCATCCATGCACCACTCACTATCATCATCCATACACAAAATCAACTTAAACCCTAATAATCCATGAATGGGTTTAAAGAAAAATGCATGAATAAGAAAACCAAGAAAAACTTGTAAATAAAACAATCCTTACCTTCTCTAGTGATGGCGGCACTCCAACAACACCTACTCCCTTTCTCTCCCTAGCTCCCACTCTTCCTTCTCCCTTAGCCGTGTGAAATGAATAGGGAAAGGGTGTGGGTTGTATTTATATATACTTGGGACATAATGGGCATTTCAAAAATGTTTTTTATTTTTATTTTTATAAGAAGGTAATAAAATAATGGAAAAAAATACTGGTTATTAAAATCTCACCCCCTTAAGGAACTTCATCTACGAAATTCGAAACCCTAATCATCAAACAAATATGGGTACTTTTCTTGCACATCCAACTCCAATTCCCAAGTAGCTTCTCCCACATTATGATTCCTCCACAAAACTTTTACTTGAGGTATAACTTTGTTCCTTAAGACCCTCTATTGTCTATTTAAGATTCGCATCGGCACTTCTACATAAGAACAGTCTTCGTGGCGTTGTACTTTAGGTAGAGGAAGAGTATGAATTGGATCACGCAAGGATTTTCTCAGCATCGAAACGTAAAAGAAATTATGCATCTTTTCCAACTTCAGTGGTAATGATATTGACGGTAAGCCACTTCCCCAACTCTTTTGGTAGTCTGAAAAGGCCCAACAGACCTTGGCTTTAATTTTCCTCTTTTTCCAAAACGCATTATCCCCTTTCTTGGTGAAGCTTCCAAGAAAACAAAGTCCCCAAAGTCAAATCTCAAATCCTTAAAACGTCGGTTAGCATAACTTTTATGCTAGCTTTGTGCTGTACACAACCTTTCTCAAATGACTTGAATTTTCTCCAAGGTGATTTTAATAAATTTTGGCTTCATTACGCTCTTAGCGCCAACTTCTGTCCAACACACTAGAGATCTACAAGTTCGTCCATACAATGCCTCAAAGGGTGCCATACCGATGTTGGCTTGATAAGTATTGTTGTAGGCAAGCTCTTCCAGCTTCACATACTTGTCCCAGCTTCCCTTGAAATCTAATGCACAAGCCCACAACATATCTTCCAAAATCTGAATGGTACGTTTTGACTGTTCGTCCATTTAAGGATGGTGTGCTATGCTCATAGTTAGTTGAGTCTCTAAGGCCCTATTCAAAGCTTCTTAGAAACGAGCTGTGAATCGAGCATCCCTATCAAAGACTACAGTAACCGGTACTCTATGTAGCCTAATAATCTCATCAACATACAATTGACCCAGTGCATCAATTTTATCGATTTCCTTAATCAGTAAGAAATGAGCCTATTTAGTTAACCTATCAACAATCACCCATACTGTGTCATATAATCGTTTAGTATGGGGAAGTCCTGTAACAAAATCTATTGTCCCAAGTAATGTAACCCTAGAGGGGGTGAATAGGGTTTTGGAAAATTTTGAACAACTATTACTAAATAAAATTATGATCCAATTAATTTTGCAAATGCACAAGTAAATAAAACTTAATTGGAAGAGAGATAGAGTAGAGAGATATCAAACACAGTATTTTTGTGATAACCCAAAAATTTTAAAATGATTATTTAGATATTTTAACTTAAGTTTTGGGGAATTTAGAAAATTAAGAAATCTAATATTCTGAAATCTTATAAAATTGGGGGTGATTTTGAAGTTTTGTATAAACTTAAGGGCATCTTGTAAAAAAAAATTGAATTTTTGAAAATTGCAAACAAGCCTCTCTTTTTGTTTTCTTATAAACCCGTGAGTAGCCTTCTTATACTCATATTCAATTATGAGGTTTGTGCATTTTGAGAGAGAGACCCGAGAGTGTAGTGAGAGAGAGAGTGCAGCTGGGGTGGAGTTGTGGTAGGAATCCTTGTCAGATTTCTTGCCGGAAATCCCTTATCTTTTCATTAGAGGTAAGTTTTAATTTTTGTGCTTGAATCCTTCGTCTCTTTTCTCCTAATCTCACAAGTAACTTCTGTTTTCTTGAATCTGAAGAAGGATCCATCTTGCATGCAAAATATTTTGAGATTTTTGAACTTGTACAGCATGCATGTACACTTAAATAAGTTATTTGTATGAGTTACACCATGATCTCTTGAATCATGGAGAGAGTTGCTTTGAAACAGTTTTTAAACGGCGGGTTATATGATTTTGGGTTTGCATGTGTTTGATCCACGGCTGTGGAGATGTACTTGAACGGTTCTGTGAATAACAAGCCATGGATGCGCAGCGGAAGAGGTAAAAACAAAACTTTTTCATTTATTAAAAACAATCCATGTTCACAAAACCTCCAAGAATCGATTCAAGCATCGGGTCATGTATATAATCAAATACAAACAAGAATGAATATAAATCAACATAAATAAATCATACTTGATTGTGCTTTTCGATGTAGCCTTCCTTCGAGTTTCAAACGGATGAAACCTCCAAAGCGTATCCACACGAGAATAAAACTCCTTAAACTTTCTAGTCTTCCACAACACTTTGTGAGCAAGCTAGAATGGAGAGGGAGAGGAGAGAGAAATTTCGGCCCTAGGGTTTCTCTTAACCCTAGAGTGTGCAAACACTCATATTTATAGACTTTCTCCTCTTTAAGGGGTGTTTGGTTACTAGTGCTAGCATGACCAAACATCCTTGAATAGAGTAATCCTATTCTTGGTTAGTTTTGACTTTTAATTAATTAACCTTTAATAATTTAAATCAAACATAACTCACAGACAGGATTCCCCTCCCACAAGTTTAAGAAACTCACTTACTCTCTATTGTGTGTGACCCTTTGGGTTCACCCTAACCTAGCAGTGGACAGGGACATCTCTATGTCTCCTAAAATAGAAACTTTCTATTTTAAGGTTCAATTGGAACGATTTCAATTTTGCCCTCATTGATAACACTGTATCAATAGGCTTTCACTGGTCATGAGTGACATCTAGCAACATATCATGACATACCCTAGGTTTAGGTGAATAGCAGAACTATGTGAACCCTTCATGTTATTTAATCCTTCATCCCCTAATGTCATAGTTAAGATAATAGGTATGGTTTTAGTCAAGCCCTATCTTAACAACTTGATATCTGTCCCACAAAATATAATCTCAATAAGGTAATCGCAGTGAAACTCTTTTCACTGTTTACCTATCTCTCTGGCCAGAGGTTCCCTTTGAGAATTATCTTTGTGAACTTATCCTGACATTCTCTCTCATATAACTGAGAGTGATGATCCCTTATTGCACACTCATCCATCTTCATGCATAACTCATTAGAGCCAATAAGCACCGATTACAACCTTATGGATAAGGCTGTACAAGATACTATCAAACTCTAGCAACCTATGCATAAGACAGCTATGGTGTCTCAGGTCTAAGGACTACCAAATAAATGGACATAACACTAGAATATTCCTTTGACATAACTACCATAGGAATATTCTTTGTAGATCATGTTCAGTGTACATATTCTCTAATATGCACCCACAGATTAACCTAAGTGTCACAACACTGATAGGAAAGACTACCTATCCTCCATATGAGTTGGTTTAAATCTGTGCTACTCTTCAAACGGTTAATTAAATATCCTCTTTAATAAACCTTTGAGTAGGAAATCTTTTAGAATAGATGTATATGAGAAATATCAGTCTCTCTATCTCAACACCTTGAGATGCATATCTCTCTTATCATTTATTCATGGACCTCATCATATATGTTAGAACATATTAGATAAGTTATACCTTCCATATATTATGATAATATGAAACTTAATATACCCTTTAGGATTGGTTTTAGGGCATTCTTCTAACAATCTCCCACTTGCACTAAAGCCAATCACTATAGTATCGTATACTAGTCTTCGTAAGACAAGGCTTTTAACTCACACAGGTGTTAAGGCAAAGTAGATTTATGCAAAACCCTTTTGCATATTATTATTTTCAATAATAGTATTAAAACTAAAATTCGCTGCCAACTCTGATGTCCTAGTAAATGAGACCTATGCTTTCAAAAGAAATCAATGTATACTAGACATTCTTTTAGGCAATTTGTAAATGGCTAACCATATAATTTCTTTACATGCAAGTATCTCATTCTTAAACTCCTTTTAAAAATATACTTGTTTCTATTCTGAATCACTATTCTGAATCAATCATCAATATCTGCTAACAACTGTTTGCAGCATTTTGTGATATTGATGTGAGTACATACTTTATAATTATATGAGTCTGATATTTCTGAAATATTCTGCTCACATAATAATCCTTTCAAAAACCATTTTCGAAGAGATTTGAATTCCTATAACGATTATGGAATTCTTAATACTATTTTAGTATTTAAAGTATGTGCTTATAAACAAAATAATTGATGATTTTCCTGCTCCCACTAGTCCCTTTTAAAAACAAGGTACTTTATGTATTAAACCCTTTAATTACATAAAATTTGCTTTAATGTTTTATAAAGGTATAGTTTTTCAACTATTGTGGAAATCATGTTTTCTAATAATTCTTTATTTAAGAAAACTCACCTTTTAAAGTTTTATTTGAAATATCTCATATTATCAAATAATCTTTAAATTCTATCGTTTGACATTTTTAAGGTCTTATAGTGATATGAGATCTATGCAAATATTCTCAATATTTATCTTTCAGTTTTACTTCATATTAATCATTTGAACGTTTCAAATATCTATTACACATGAAGTATTATCAAACTAAAAGTTAGGGTTTATACATCTTATGCATTATCCCTTTAATCTCCATATACACTATAACATGCATTTATTCATAACATTTATAAAGAATTAAGAACCTCAAGATAATTGCCAGAAAATATCTAAAATATCCAATATTAAAGATAAATTGTTTCAAAACAATTATTCAAAACCAAATAGAACTTCAAAAAGAAGTAATTATTACAACTGGCAATAATGAAAGAGTTCTTAAAATTCTCAAATAAATAAATCAAGAGTCAAGCTTCAATGTCAAAGGCATCAACATTTTGATCCTTTCCAAACAGTGCTAGCTTGATGTTCACTCGACCTTCTGCTTCCCTTTGTCTCCTACATACAATCACATTGTACAATAAAACACAATTAGGTATCGTATACCATAAGCAAAATACTAATTCGTAATTAGTAAATGAATAAATAACAAGATGTACCACTAGAAGAACCATTCTTCAAAGAGGTGAGGTACTCCTTGCAATTCCTTCTCCAATGACCTGTTTTGCCGCAGTGGAAACACTTTCCCTTTGAGTCCTTTGAATCCTTCTTCTTCACACCTCCTTTTGGTTTAAGATTGGACTTCTTCTTCTTCTTACCCTTGCCCTTGGGCTTGGATTTAGAAGTCGAGGCCCCATCAACAACCAAAGCACTTCCTTTGGAGTCCTTTTTCAAGGTCTCCTCAGCAGTTGACAACATGTTCATTAGATCAGTCAAGGAGACTTTATCATTCACATCAGACATGTGAAAGTTCATGATGAACAGTTTGTAACTCGCAGGAAGAGAGTGAAGCAGAATATCAGTCCCCATTTCAGAAGAGATATCCACACCTAGATCATGAAGGGCATGGATATTCCGGATCATCTTCAAACAATGCTCATTGACAGATGTTCCTTCTACCATCTTACATGCAAAGAGCTCACCAACAGTGTTGTACCTTACAACCCTATTTTGTGACTCATATAGCTCTTTAAGATGTTTGATGATTGCATGTGAGCAATCTATGACCTCATGTTGCCTTTGGAGCTCATTGGTCATCGATGCCATGATATAGCATCTCACTTGCACATCATCGTCGAGCCACTTCTTGTAAGTGGCTCGTTCCTCTTCTGATGCCCCTTCAGGTAGAGCATTAGGGCGTGGAGACTTAATGACATAATCAATCTTATCAGCAGACAAAACAATTTTCAGATTTCTAATCCAGTCATTAAAGTTTGGACCAGTCAAACGGTTGTCATCAAGAATACGAGAGAGAGGGTTTAGAGGTGCCATCTACAACAGAAAATAATATAAGTTTCATATTAATAAAACATAAAAAATTTTTGGTCTTTAATTTCTATGTTTCCTCCCACTATTTTGTTCAAATCCCATACACCCTAAGATGAGACTTGGGAATTTCAAAAGATTGAATTTCCATAGCAGGGATTGGGGTCCCATTAAGAATTAGTAACCTCACATGTTAGTTTCTTGGATACTAACCCTTAATGAGTGGATAACTCTTTATCCAAATGCTTCACCTAAGCAAATTCCAATCATCCTTTAGCCTCTAAAATCATAGTATCCTCACATAATAGTTTCTTCGATAGTATATTTTAGTCAAGTTACACCTACCATTCACATGAGTATGGTCAATTGAATGTGGCATCCCTCACATGTTAGTTTCTTGGTAAGCCCATTATCGCACCTCATGATATCCTATATGTAACAAGCCGGTTTGAACCTTCACAATGAATGTGTTCCCACATATCTGCAGCCAAACACATCCACCATAAAGACTCACCTTTCTTGTAATGGTAGGAGGCTAGGATAGAGCCCAAAGCTTCTTCCTTACAACTTGATTTTATGAAAATAGGGGTTTTGTAAAGGAGGGTCTCATTTTCATAAATATCCATACATCACATGCATCAAATATATATATATCACCATATATAATTAAACAGGTTTAGACCCACTTTTATTATTAGTTCTCAATTATCCTCCCACTGTCCTCTGAGAGACTAGAGTAGATTCATTTTGAACATATAATAAATTAGGTCAAGGCCCTAACTAGCATACATCACATATATAAATGGGCCTAGGATAGATTATGGACTTTTAAGGGTGGGTTCAAACTTTGAGCCATAAAAGATGAACCCTTTGTTTTTAAGGAGGGTTGGGTGATCGTAATTAAAACTATGTAACTTTTACATATAAACAAAAAATCTTCTCATAAGATCTTTGAAGTCCATGCCAAGTCCTTCCAAAGTCCTGGCTTTCCTCTCGTACATAACTCCACCAGGTTCCTTGAGTCCACCACAAGCTTCTTTGAATTACAATATAATAAAAAGAAAGGGATTAAGGAGAAGGGGATTACAGATGTAGAGAGAGGGAAAGAGGCATGCAAGCCCCAAATAATTACATCACCTATTTTAAATAAATTTAAATACAACCCATTCAAATAAACCTATCACATCACATGCGGCCAATCACAACTCATTTTAATTGGTCTTTAGTCCATAATCATCCATTAACAGTTATACAATCACATTGCATAATAAACAAAAGCTACAAAGCAGAGGCAATGATGGCAAATGGCATATAATTAATTAAAGTCATGTCCTTATTATTATTCTATAACAATAATAATCTCATTATTATTATTATCCTATAATAATAATCAAGTCCTTTTAATCGCATTAAAAGAATATCATCATATCCCATATGATCAAAATAAATTTCTTTCTTTAATATAAATAAAACTCCTAAAAGACACTAATAGGATTTCAAATATAAAGAATTTAATTTAAGAAATTATTCTCACAATTCCTACCATGCCATTAATACTTTAATAAGCTCAGTAGATTAATCACTATTAACCTACAAAGGTGGAATTGAAAGGTTCTGTGAAAAACCACAGACATGGATTCGCAGCGGAAAGGTAAAACAAAAACTTTTTCAGTTTATAAAATAAATCCATGTACACAAAACCTCCGAGAACGATTCAAGCATCGAATCATATATATAAACAAACACAAAATATCAAAGCAAATAAAAACTCACTTGATTGTGTTCTTCGGTGTAGAGATTCTTCGAGTTTCAAAAGTATGAAACCTCCAAAGCGTATCCACACGAGAGCAAGACTCCAAAAGCCTTCCCAGTCTTCCACAACCCTTTGTGGCAAGCTAGAATGGAGAGGGAGAGGAAAGAGAATTTCGGCCCTTAGGGTTAGCATTGTTAGAAGTATGCCCTAAAACCAATCCTAAAGGGTATATTAAGTTTCATATTATCTATATATGGAAGGTATAACTTATCTAATATGTTCTCACATATATGATAAGGTCCATGAATAAATGATAAGAGAAATATGCATCTCAAAGAGTTGAGATAGAGAGACTGATATTTCTCATATACATCTATTCTAAAAGAGTTCCTACTCAAAGGTTTATTAAAGTGGATATTTAATTAACCGTGCAAAGAGTAGCACAGATTTAAACCAACTCATATGGAGGATAGGTAGTCTTTCCTATCAGTGTAGTGACACTTAGGTTAATCTGTGGGTGCATATTAGAGAATATGTACACTGAACATGATCTGCAAAGAATATTCCTATGGTAGTTCTGTCAAAGGAATATTCTAGTGTTATGTCCATTTATTTGGTAATCCTTAGACCTGAGACACCATAGCTGTCTTGTGCATAGGTTGCTAGAGTTTGATAGTATCTCGTACAGCCTTATCCATAAGGTTGTAATCGGTGCTTATTGGCTCTAATGAGTTATGCATGAAGATGGATGAGTGTGTAACGCCCCAACCTAACATCCATACCGACCCTTCCGGATAGGTCGACACGTGTCAAGATAGAGGTACAACCTGTCCTGCTCATTCGTATTTCCGCATGAGATATAAGAAATGAATATATATATAACAAAATGAAATGTCATGTTCATACATTATGACCCATTCGTCAAATATAATACACTTAGGAAATCAAATATATTGCCAACATCCCTGGCAACTGGGCTGTATCATAGATCAAAAGTATTCTAAAAACTGAATATAACTTAATAAATTTCTCACGAGATATGTATGACCAAAGCAGGAAATAACTATGCAGCTATCCACCATTTCCAAAGCAGCGTATTATGCAAACCAAACATGTACCCCGAGTCAACCTGAAATATACTGCAATAAAGCAGGGGTGAGCGTCAACGTGCTCAGTAGGGATAACATGACCTCTACGCATTAATAACAACATAGTGATACATGGAATATTCATATAAAGTTCACATTTCAAGAATATTAAAGTTTTATAAACAATTTTGGTAAACAGTAATTTTAGAATAGCGTGGACTTTCAGTGAAAAACCATAGTCTCCATAGTCAGTAACAATATCAGTAGCCAGTAACCAGGCGTATGCCTCACATGCGGAATGTCCCATCGCATGTGGACAATAGCCAAAGAAGCGTCCTAGTCCATAGCATGGCACTATACGTCACCTCGCGGGGCCCAAAGTATATATATAGAATGCTCAATTCACGCGCAGGTCCATAGTATACCCATCGGTATGGAGTTCGGCCCGATTGGCATATGCGTCACTTCGTTAGGTCCCTAGCATATCCAATCTTGGACTGAATTATATTATAGGGCTGTTGATTCTAGGCTAACAAACCTGTAGCTCAACCGGGCTACTATTAAACCAGGCCGGGGACCGTAGTCACTGCCGCACCCAAAATATAACCGAAAGGGGCCATGGACCCCAGGCCCCCAATGATACAATTCAGTCCACAATCATGTATATATATCTAATAATGCATGTCCTGAAAGATATAACTAATCATCATGCCATGTCCACCGAGATGAGGCCGGGACCGTAGTCGCACTGCCCCCAACATCCTCGCGTGGTAGTATCTCATCTCAAGAACCAGGATCCATCGTAATGAGATTAGGGGAGCAAGCTCAAGCCTAAACCTCTGGCACGCATGGTATCCAATATATAGTGACCCGGAACCCATAAGCAGGCGTTCCCTTTTTTAAATATAAACATTTCCAGAGCCTCAGCTCAAAACAGATATAAAACCAGTTTTTCCAAATCATAGACTTTCCAAAATGATGGGAATGACTCAAGTTTAAATAAATCCACTTTCTCTGTACATGAACCTTTTTAAAAGATAGGGTATTTTTGAATATCAATATCATGTATCACGAATCAAAGTAGTTTAGTTTAAAACCCTATCAGCTCTGTTCAGTAAAACAGTTAATAGGAAAGGCCCATTCCCATATTTATAAACAATTCGCCATTTGTAAACATTTCTACATAAAACCTTTCATATAGTTCATAAAGTTTGCCACACAAGTTTTGCAGTTCATAAACAAATATATTCCATGTATCTAGCTGGCAGTTCAAATATAAAACATGGTTCTCAAACATTCATAAACTATATCCTTATAAATAAGGGTTTATAATTCATTTCATTCTCATAGCAGTTATAGAACAAGGATTAAGGTTCGTAACCATTTATAAATCATAATGTTCAGTAAGTGTTTAGAATACGCATTGTTCTCACAACAGTTGTAAAAATGGATACATCATTACCAACGATAAAAGGTAACTTATCCCTACCTCAATATAGCTGTGTTTTCCAACCCTTGTGGCTCCACGAGCCTCCCAATGCAATGCTTGATGCACCCAATGCAAGTGATCCTCCAAAGGACCCAACCAACACTGATAAACAATCAACAATGCATGCAAGAAGGATCAAAAGAAAGTACAAGCATCCACAGTTCAAAAGCAAAGCAAAACGACTCTCAAAACTGCTCACTCGCGACCCTAAGGATTTAAAACCCCAAAATGTCAAACCCAAGACTCTAAAACTTCTGAAATATATCCTTAACTGTGTCAAGCTGCCACACGTAGAATTTCATGGCCAAATACAAAGCGGATTTGAGAATATAGGCCAAAGAAGATTTAGTGTACTCACGAGGGGCAAATTTGGTATTATCATAATAACTCTCTCTCCAAGAGGCATTCGACCTCAAAACTATAAAATTTAAAAACTAGACTGCATAAGCTTTCCGTACATATAAAGTACGCGAAAATCAGAGTTCATATGCAAAAGTTATGAAGGTTTGAAGTTCAACATAAAAATTTGTAAAAATAACCATTATTTATAATGATAGGGGCAAAATGGGAATTTTACATATAAAAACACCCATGACCGAAAATGGTCATCTTCCCCACACTAGCTACCTGCAACAGTTTGATAAAACCTTTCCCATCTAATTTAAAATGCAAACTAACTTTAATAAATCCCCTTTTAAAACCTTATATACTTGATTTTAAAACCTTGCTTTAATTTTTAAAACCCCCAAAACCAAACCACCACAAAAGCTGCCATGGCCATGGCCGGAGCTACCATGGCCGGAGCTACCATAGCCGGCGCTGCCATGGCCAGAGCTTTAACCGAGCTTCAAATCAGCCCCCTTTAAAGCACCAAAAAAGAGTTCAAATCTCATATAAAACCCACATGCAATAAGACTTTCATTGGTTTGATAAAAAAGTTTAAAAATCAAAGCTTGTATTGATAAAACCATGGCTGCCGTGAGCCTTCTCCCTCAGTAAGCCTACATGAAACTCAAAAAAAATAATCCTTCCCAACAAATGATTTGTGACATGCAGATTCAAAATAGTTTGATTTACTTATCAACCCCAAAATGAGACGAAAATCTGCATGCATTTGGCACACACACACAGCCCCGAAATGCATATCCAAAAACAGGGGTTCCATATAAAAAGTTTTTAAGTTTCAAAACCTTAAAATCAGCCCCATGCATGTAGGATTTTGATTCAACTACACCACCACATATGTGGATCCGACACATGCAAGGCCCAAAACATATGATCTTCCGTTTATAAAAAAAATCTGTTTTTGAAATAAATCTCACCAACATTTAACAGTTTGAGGTTTAACCCTTACAAATCCTTCATTAAACAACACATCCAACCAGAAACTATCTCCCAGAACACCAAGAACATACTCTAGCAATGAAATCCAACCACCATCTTACTCAAACCAGAAAATACAAAGAGAAAAGAGTAAAAAAAAAGAAAAAGAAATAAATAAACATGCAAGCAAAACTCACCTCTTAAACAGAGTAGATATGAAGTCCAGTGACCCCCCGACGAAGAACCCGGCAAGAGACAAGGCAGCACCACCCTTCACGGCTCT
>JAESVK010001084.1:8417-22290 GCA_017140935.1 Hamamelis virginiana
AAAAAAAAAAAAAAAAAAAAAAAAAAAAAACTCCTTATGCCTTGACCTTTGGACATGATGCGGTGTTACCTTTAGAGGTCACTATTCCATCTCTAAGAGTGGCTTTACAAAATGATTTGTTACCTCACGAATATAATGAGGCCATGCTATTAGAGTTGGAAAATTTATCTGAGGAAAGATTAAGAGCCTTAAACAACATTGAGGTTCAAAAGAAAAAAATGGCAAAGGCCTATAACAAAAGAGTAAGATATAAGGCCTTTGCGACGGGAGATTTTGTTTGGAAGGTTATTTTGCCAATTGGGACCAAAGACCCAAGGCTGGGAAAGTGGTCTCCAAATTGGGAAGGTCTTTTTTTTTTTTTTTTGGATAATTAAGAAATATATTCCAAAAAACCAAGATAATACAAAGAAGCGCAAATCACGAGCCCCTACAAGAGGCTAACAACACAGCAAAAAGCCAACCAGAACCTCTAACAGAAGAGGCTAGGAAAAAACAAAGAAAAACCCAAACTAGGGAACATCTCTCCCTCGAGAATTTTTAAGAGAATTAATTTTATCTTTAAGTTTCTTTTTGAGAGATTTCCTAGACAGAGAAACATCATCATAGTTGCAGTCAACCATATCCGAATAGTCCAACTGATCATCATCAATAGCACTATCATCAAGAACACTGAACTGATTACTAGTATCACACTCCTTGCCACCCACGGGCACATTCTCCTTAACACTAGGACCATCATTAACTTTAGCCTTAGAACTAGGGACCTCGAGCCACTTATCATCAGCAGAATCAGCAGGAACCTGAGGTTCTTTTTTCCTCCAAAGTTTAAAGGGCTTAGGAACCGCGGGCAGAGATGAAGGACACTTCAATAACGAATGGCCAAACACATTACATTTTTCACACCTAGATGGAAACCATGGAATCTCAATTCCAATTTCCGCAATCTCACCATTTCCAACATCCACTTTTAAAGATTTAGGAACAACCTTGTGAGCTTCAAATTCAATGCACACACGAGCAAAATTAGCTCTACTACCAGTGGCAGTATGCATATCCATAAACATAGGGCAACCTAAAATACTTCCTAGAAATTCCATACCCTTGGTTGTACGCAAAACAAGAGGAACATTAAAGAATTTGGTCCAAAGAGGAATTCTAGAAAGACAGTCTTTCTTCAATTCCATACCCGAAACCCACTGTTTAAGAACCAAAATTTTCCTGCAATATAATAGGGACCCCCAGTTAAAATTCTATCAAGAGCTTCCCTACTGCTAGCTGTGAAAATGTAAAACCCATTATCAAATTTCAGCACTTTCAAAATATCCCCTCCCCAAATACGAGAAGCCCAATTGCTGACCATAGGGTAAGGAAGATTCCTGTCAAGAACATACCCCAAGATGGAAAGGTCCCATTCTTTTTTCCCCTCATCCATAACAGTGGCCGGAACTGTGAAAATACCCTCCTTACAGTCCCCAATATCCATACTAGAAAGTTGGAGTAATTTTGAGTGCTTGGCAGGGTTATGAACAAGACTGCTCCAAGTTCTCGTAGAGGGAACATTGAAACCATCCTTAACAGAAGACTTGAAAATCGTGGAAGACGACTTTAATGGAGGAAATTCAGAATTAACACCCTGATTAACAAGACCAGTAGCTCCCACAGGTTTAACAGAAACTTCAGCATCATGATCATGAAAAAAGCCAGCACCACCATGACTTTTCTTCGATGCATGCAAGCCATGCAAACCCTGCAGGCCTTGCACTTCTCGCTGAATAGCACCAACATGATTTCCCATCGTTGCATGCAATCCATGCAAGCCATGTAGACCTTGCTTTTCACGCTGAGAAGCACCAACTTGAATATTCTTCGCTGCATGCAAGCCATGCAAACCATGCAGGCCTTGCACTTCACTCTGAATAACATTAACACAAGAACTAGGATCAACCGCTGCACCATGCCCAAGCATGACACACGACTCGCGGTGAGCAAGCTTTGCAGATTCATCATGGAGAACCAGAGCTTCAGTAGGGGAAGGAGGAACCACTACAGAGGACGAGGCAGCTGCTTCACTAATCGCCATACCTAACCCAGCCACGTTCTCTGGGTTTCCACAAGGAAAACCAACATCAACCTTACTTGAAGAGCCAACCAGACAACCCTTATCCCGTGAACCCACAAGAGGATTGGACCAACAGCTTCCAGAAGATGCGACCGAGTTGCCATGGAGAAGAGAGCTGGCCTGAACCACTTTACCTGCAGTAACACCAAGAGAACAAGAGTGCGCTGGCAGAGTCTGAGGAGAACGAGGAACCTCAACACGAGGGGATCCAGTAACTAAGTTAGCGGTGGGAGACAAAAAAACACTGCTGGGAGGAACCAAAGGCTGACAAGAAGGAGAAAAATCCTCTAAAGTAAGGGCAGAGCCTGCAGCACCTGAACCAGCCATACCCAGTACCTGAGACGCCACACCACAGTCTGAGAGGGAATTGACGTGTACAGCTGGAGAAGCAAGGTCAAATCCACCTACCGAGGGAGGGATTATATGCGACGCAGAGGAGCTAAGCTCGTCTTCACCAGTACAAGCAGCGGGGGAATTATGCACAGCTGCACCACCTTCACCTGCCGTCGTTTCAAACTCACCACCACCAACCACCGAATCACACTCACTATCACGACATAGTGAGCATTCCTCTTGACTACCACAAGAACACGATGACCCACAACTAATCTCATCACCATTGTTATCATCCGCACCATGCTCATCTGGGTAAGCTACCTCGGAACCTCCAGCGACCTTACTGCCATCAATAACACCATCCACTCCAGTAGCTTTAGAACTACTTTCACCACCACTACCTGGAACTAAAGAGCTGGAAGATAAGATGGCATCTAGCTCTCTGCCATCAGCTAACACTTTCCCTTCACGAGCAAGAAGTTCATCGAGGCCTTTCTTAATAATGGAACAGATATGCAAGTTCTCCCTCGCTCGGATTTGTTTGCAAAGAACTATGGCAAGCTCTTCCAAACTCCATTTCTTAACTTCCAAGAGACGGACAACCTGAGAAAGCTCAACAGAGTCCACACCAGACTCAGACCCAGAAATATTTCCAACCAAACTAGGGGAAACTTGATCATAAAAGGATTTGAGAGACATCCTGGACTTACTCTTAGATTTCGATTTAGACTTCCTACCCATAGAAACCCAAATTCGAAAGGAACTAGAGGCATCCAACACCAAAAAACACCAAGAGTCCAAACACACAACCTACACCACAACAAACACAAGGGAATCACCCAAAATCCAGAGCTTCTCTCTCTAGAAGGAAACCCATTTTTTACATACCGGTAAGTGACTTATGAGAATTGTGTGAACCAAGAATCTGCAGTCCAGATGCACGTTGATGTCCTCTCCATGGTTAAGGGAAGGTTTAAATTGGGAAGGTCCTTTTGAAGTTTTAGATGTAATCCCAGGAGGGGCATATTCATTGAAGGAATTAGCCACAGGAAAAACAATTAAATCTATCAATGGCAAATTCCTAAAGAGGTATTATCCCACTATGTGGGAGGCCATCCAAAGGGATGGCCAAAGCAACTAATTCGTGTTTATTTTTGCAGGACCGTCAGGTTTAGGTGTAAAGAAAGAAAAGAGCAAGATCTTTATATTGCTACAAAAAACCCTATTTTAACGATTTCCATAAAATTCCAATCCACCAAAATACTTGTTCCTACAACATCCAAAATTCTGAAATGTTCAACAAAACAAAACACAAACAAAGTGTCCAGAACAAGACACAAATGCCCAAAATTAAAATTGTCCACATCTTACCATCAAACCAAATTCATTTACCAACCATAAAAACCCATCCACCATGAAAATATCCAAAACAACCACCAAACAGTAGCAAGAGAAGAGTAATGTTCAGGGGAATAAAAATCAAACCTGACGGTCAGGAGGGAGGCAAGCATCAAAAGTCTCCAGTGAAGGGAAACCTTGAGCATCAGTCCATTCTTTCATGAGTTTAAATTCAGCCAGCTTAAGGTCTTCAGATTTCTTAGCCCAAGTCTGAGCTTCAAGGCCGGTGGAACTGTATTCACGCCGCTTTGAAGAAACCTCAACCCACAGCTCATTGAACTTTTTGTCAGCAGCCTCCACAGCAGTGACCTGAGAATCCCGAAATTGTCTTCTTGCCTCCACTTGGTTTTGAAGATCTTGAATTTGTTTCTGGAGGTTGGCAATTTCAGAGTCTACATCCTTAATCCCTGTCTGAGCTGCCACCTTTTGATTACGAAGGCTAAGCATGATATCTTTGTTCGCCTCGATAAAGGTTTTGGTTTGTTGGCGTTGCTCAAGAAGTTCTTCCCATTTCCTCCTATCCTCTAATTTCAATTTGGAAATCTTTCACAAGATCCATAACCCGAGACATGCGGAGATAAATCTCGTTCATAAAAGGTTCATACTCGGGGACACGGCGTAAAAAGTTATAGCATTGAACAAGTTCATTAGCCATGTCTGGATCAAGGTCGGGAAGATTTGTATTATGCAGTTCTAGAAACCTAGCCTTCTTTTCCTCAATCTCTGCCTTAGGTAAACTAGGGTCGACGTCAGGAGGAAGGTCGGGTTTTGGAGGAATGGCACGTGCCTTAGGAATGGGATCATCCAAGGTGTCAAACCATGACTCGAGGTCTTCAGGGATGGGGGACTTAGGATCAGCCATTTCTGCTTCTATGGAAAGAGACAGGAGCGGGTTCCCTTCAATCAATGCTCGAAGCTCAAAGACTGGAGTTTCTAAGTGGTCACTGGGAGTTTGGGACGAAGATTTGATGGGAGAATTTGACCGAAGTTTTTTAGTGACCGGGGAATTCTCGGCCTCCTTTTCACTGTGCTCAAGATAAGGACCGCCTTCACCACTGCTGGAACTATCTGAGAGATCAATTGTACCAACAGAAGGCCGAGGAGTAGTAGATCTACTGCCAACCAGACGCTGGGATCGTCGGGTAGGGGCCAAAGGACCACGAGCTGGAGATGGGTTTTCTTCAGTTTGTTTCCACAGACTGTGAGTTGTTTTGCTGGGGATTTTCTTCTTTGAAATGCTTGGTGCTTTTGGTGCTGTTGCAGGTGGGAGAGTTCTTGATTTAAACATAAAAGAAAGCTCAGAGATGTCTGGCTTTACATCAACAAGGCCACCTATAATATCAAATTGCAAAGAGTCATAATCCGTGATAAAAGAATATACATAGCCATGAAAATGAGTTGGGAACAAACTTACTGTCTAATTTCCTCCGGGCAGTGGGTTTCTCTGTTTTTCGGCCTTTTCTTTTACGAAGTATGGGAAAAGGAGGAGAGACAGCAGAAAATACGGCCGATAATGACAAAGACCCAATCTTGTTTTTGTAGGCTGAAGACCACCAGGTCTTAAATTCTAATGAAGAAGAGGGTCCTTCGGGCAGAGGAATCATTTCAAACTTATCTAGGGTTTTCTCAAGCATAAGAGAAATAGCCCTGACAGATTCTTCATTGGAAAAGATGACTCTAGTAGTGGCTGGAGAATTTTCAGAGAAAAAACAAACTGGGGCAGGAAGATTCAAATGGAAACCAAACTGACGGCTCACAAGATTTGGGCAATAGATTTCAACCCCGACCTTGGGCATTCTTTTCTCAAAGAAGCCAGCATAGTGGAGGTCACGCACCAAGAGGTACGAACACCAGATTTGATTTTGTTTGACTAGGTGTTTGTCAGAAAAAGGTGGTTTTTGCAAGAACTAAGATGGCCCAAATTCACGAGGGCCAAAAGGATAAAAAAGCTGATCATCCCTTTGGAGGGAAAGACCCCAGAAGAACTCAAAGTATTCAGAAAAAGACCGAGCAGGAGGCATATAAGCAATCCACTTATGGCCATAGGATGGAAGATCTTTACCATGGGTAGGAGAAGGAAACAGCTCAGGAAAATATTCATAGAACCACAATTGGAGAAGCCAATGAGGGCCACCAGAAGGTTCCAAAGATTTGGTTACCATTTCATAAAGGCCTCTGTATAAGTGGCCTAAAACATAAGGTGCCAAGGCCAGTTTTCGGCCCGCGGCCAAGGCCATGGCAACTCTGTGGTATTCTTGGGTCATCTGACCATACTGACAACAGAGAACAAATCTACAGAGCCATTGAAGAAGAAAAGCACAGTGTTCTTGAAATGAAGCTTTGTTGGGAGGGGATTGATTTTCTAATTCAATATATTGAGACCAGGCCACGGTAGTAGGGGCGAAATTGAAAGAAAAATCAGGACCAAGATCTGGGACATAAGCCGCAGATGGGATTTCCCCAATCGCAGGCAGTCCGGTTAAAGCACAAACATCCATAATGGTGGGAGACATATGGCCACAGGGGAAAGAAAAAACATTATTGGAATAGCTCCAATAACAAGCACTAGCAGAAATAAGCCATGGGTCCCTCGGAAATTCATGTCTACATAACTGAATGTGGTCAAAGATTCCTAGGTTTTTCCATTGTTTCCCAAACTGAGGTTGGAGTTTATCCAACCATTAGACCCACTCTTCCTTTGGTTTGGGCCAGGCTCTAGGGGTTTTGTCTTTTGTCCACTCGTTCCATTTCAAGACATCACGATTCACAAGCAGCAGTTCATCAGGATAGAAAGGGAAGTGAGATTGAATAGAATCAGGCATAGAAGAACATTCAATGAAAATAGGACCTATTTGATTATCATTTAGTACCTTTTGAGAGTGAGGAAGCTTGAGGAAGACGTCAGCAATGGGGTCTGTAGGAGTGGCACTAACCAGAGGCTTCTTTTTCGCCATTGATGCTGAAAAATACTGAGATGAAAAAGAAAGAACTATGGTAACGGTAGGGTTTTCGTTAGAAGACCTTGTTACCAGAGAAATCTTGAAACAAGAAGATGAAGATCAATGGAGAAGAAAGAGAGAGTTGTTTGAGTTTTCAAATCTCAGAGGCAAGAAAAGAGATAAGGACTTCGTCTTGATCATCAAACAAAACTGGCAGGTGATATGATGGCCTGAACGTTTAGGGAAGCACGAAAGGTCTTTGATTTTAATGGTAATAATGATAAAGCTGTGGATGGGACGTGAAGGCTAATAAAACGGCTGAAAGATTCGATTGAAAGAATACGCCATGGGAACGCAGCGGAATGTAAACAATAAAAATTTCCCATTGATATTCATCCAAGAATCGAACTCAAACTATAAAAGCAAATCAAAACAATTAATCAAACATTAATTAAAGCTTACTTGTGTTCCTTTGTAGATGCTATCCTCCAATCCTTGCCGTGAATCCTCACGGCGATGTAGACAATGGGTTAGAGTGCGAAGCTCTGGTGGTGTGCGACTGTGTATGGATCCCGTGTCTTCTTCCCTTGGTTCCTTGGTTTCTTGTGTAGATTCTTCTTGTGTAGTTTCAGTAAGTGAGCTTGATTCTTCTTTTATGCGCTACTGTTTCTCATTTTGAGGGTTTATGCTTCTCGAGACCTCTGTTTTCTTTTTCTGGTTTTGGTTTGTTTCATTTTGTTTTCATGGGTGGCAACAAGAAGTCTTCACCTCCTGCGCGTGGGTTTGGTTCTTCTCCCAAGACACGTGGTTCTGGTTCATCACCCATGGTGGGGTCGAATGTGGGTTTGAAGGTGTCTGGAGAGTCTGCCTCCTTTGATTCCTCGAAATTGCTTTTGGTAAGTGGAAGTCCACGCGGAGCTTTATCTCGAGACTCTACAAGCCATGTGAAGCTTGCTGAAGCACATGGGTGTGTGGATTCTTCTTCAGCGGGTCCCGCCTCTGTTGATGGAGTCACATGTGTTGAGGTTTGTCCTTTGTCACATGCCGAGATTCCCCTTGATAAGAATGGTATGCCACTTGGCTTGAAGTCAAGTGATGGTGTTGAAACCCTCTTTGATCCGCGGGTTGATTCTAAGGAATCTCACGCCATTAATGCTGCAATTAAGGCTTCTGCTACGGCTTTATCTTCTATCCCTGGAGACGAGTTGGAGAAGTATCTCGGATTTTCTGATGATACAAGCTTTCTTTATTCTGGGTTGCCGCCTTCAAGAGATGGATCTTCTTGTTCTTTGGTCCCCTCTGTAAATGCAACATTCTCAGATAGCTTTGGATCTGGATCTGAGTCTTTGGATCGAGATCCTCTGGGATCTGGGCATACTGCTGTAAAGGTTCCTTCTGTTGGAAGATCGCATACTTCTCATGTAAATTCTCAGCTGGGAACTGAAATTAATACTGTGATTGCTTCGGATTCTTCTTCCCTTGGATCTCGAAGAGGTTCCCAAGGTCTGCTTGAGTCTCGTGATTCAGATGTTAACCATGGTAGGAGCAGTGTTCATGCTCGAGTACAGTCATCCCTCTTGGGGGTTGATAACAGTAAAGGAGTTAGAGACCCGTTGGTCAATGTTGCTGGTTCCTCTTCTCATACTTATAATTCAGTCTCTGAAAATGTTAATAGTCCTTCGAATACCAGTGTTGTAAATTCTGATGTTATTAATTCTCATACTCGAAAGTCAATTCCTAATTGGAAAGCTTTGTTCCCATCTGCTGCTAAAACTTCTGTTTCTTCTCCTTTGGAATTCATCCAACCATTGAAGATGGATGAGGATTTTATTGTTGATCCTCCTGCTGATGTTGTTATGGAAGGAGTTTATAAATGGAGAGAGTGCCTTGTTGGTCAGTTTTTTGACAAGAAACTTCCCTTTTCTGTGGTGAGGGCTACTGTGGATAGGTTATGGGGTAAAAAAGAAATGCCTGAGATTTTTTCAACTGATGGAGGATTAATTTTCTTTAGATTCACCAACCCTGAAGCTCGGGACTGGGTTTTGGAGTCAGGACCGTGGCATATTGCAGGGAAGCCTATGATCCTTCGCAAATGGCAACCAGGTTTGGAGATGCTTGATGTTCAGCTGGAAACAATTCCTATTTGGGTTAAACTCTTTAATGTCCCAGTGGAATATTGGACTCCTAAGGGATTCAGTCACCTAGCAAGCGTCATAGGTAAGCCCCTTCACCTTGATGCTCTTACTGAAAGTTGTTCTAGGTTATCTTTTGCTAGAGTTTGTGTTGAAATAGATTTGAATTGTGAATTCCCTAATTCTTTTTTGCTTAAACTTGCTAATGGATCTTTTACTCGCATTAAAGTAGAATATCCATGGAAACCTCACAGATGTACTCACTGTAAAATTTTTGGCCACAATCTCTCTCATTGTAATGTTAAAAAAATTTGGGTTCCTAAAATTTCTCCTTCGGGTTCTCAATCTGGTGAGAGGGGGAAGTCTGTTTTGGTAGGTTTTGATTCGGGAGGTGTATCTTCAGTAGATACAGGGGCTGGTAATGTTGATTTCTCTGGTGGTCCAGTTACTAATGATCCTTCGTCTAGTAAGGTTGGGTCCAGTAAGATTGGTGGTGTGGGTGTTTCTTGTGAAGGGGTTGTGGATATTACTGTTGTGCAGAATGTGAATCCAGCTGTACAAGATTCAGTGGTGAACTCCATTGATGTTAATACTCCTTGTCCTAAGCCTTTAGAGGTTTCTAAGTCCTCGGATGTTCAAAGGCAGCTTAATGCCTTTCAATGCCTTGTTGATAGTGGTGATGGTTCTGATGCTGTGTTAAATGATTCCCAGAATCCAGTTGATGGTTCTGAACCTGAGGCAGATTATTCTGATAGTTCTCCCTTAATTACCAAATTCAAGAATGTTATTAAAGTGGATGAAGTTGATAATATTCCTGGTGGAGGTTTTTTGTCTAAAAGTCAAAAGAGAAGACTTAGAAAGCAAATTCAAAAGTCTGGTTTGACCAAAGTTGGGGTAGGTCAAGGTAGTGGTCCTATGTCTTCCATATCTCCATGATTAATCTTGCATGTTGGAATGTTAGGGGGTTAAATGACCCCTTAAAACAGAAAGAAGTTCGCTCTATGATATCGTCCCATGGTATTGCAGTCTTTTGTTTGGTGGAAACTAGAGTCAGGTTAGCTGGGATGGATGGTATTTTTCTGCGTATTGCTCCCGGTTGGAGAATCTCTCATAATTATAACTATTCCACTCTTGGCAGAATTTGGGTGTGTTGGAATCCGGTTGTGGTAAATTTAGATTGCATGTCTTGTTCCGATCAGGTTATTCATTGTCGCATCTCTGATCTTAATGATATTCTCTTGTGCTACTGTTCTTTTGTATATGCTTCGAATTGTCAGTATGATAGGAGGCGGTTATGGAGACAGTTGAATTGGCAGTCTAGCTCTTTGTGTAACAATCCTTGGGTTCTCTTGGGTGATTTTAATGTGACTAGATTTTCTAGTGAAAAATGGGGTGGTAATGTTATTGTGGATAGTGCTATGTCGGATTTTCATGATTGTCTTTTTTACCTTGAATTGTTTGATATGTCGTTTAATGGGCCCCTCTTTACTTGGATGAATAGAAGAGATGGAGATGCTTTTATTGCAAGGAAATTGGATAGATCTTTGATTAATGAAGCTTTTTTGGATTCGTTTCCTAATGCTATCACTGAGTTCCTTCCTCCTGGTATCTCGGATCATTGTATGGCTTTGGTTAAGCTTTGTAATTCAGTTGCTCTGAGTAAAAAGTCTTTTCCGTTCAAGTTCTTCAATTTTTGGGCTGATCATCCGGATTTTTTGGAGATTGTGAGTAATGCTTGGAAGAGTAGCTTTTATGGGCAACCTATGTACAGACTGTATCGCAAGCTTAAAGTGACTAAAGAAGCTCTTAAACGTTTCAATTTCCAAGTTTTTGGGGATATAAAGGGAAAAGTGGCTGATGCTAAAGAGAAATTGTTTGAAGCTCAATCTTCCCTCTTGCTTAACCCTGATGACAGATCTCTTGTTGATTTTGAGAAGGATTGCCTCAGAGTTTATAGCAGATTAGCTAGGGCTGAGGAAGGTTTTTTAAAGCAGAAATCTCGAGTTCAATGGCTAAAATTGGGGGATCAGAATTCTAATTTCTTTTTCAAATCTGTTAAGGCGAGGAATGCTTTCAATTCAATTAAATGTATCACTCGCTCTGATGGTTCTAAGGTTGAGGATCCTGTTGCTATAAAGAATGAAGCTGTTTCTTATTTCCAGTCTTCTTTGGGAAGTGATCCTGGTGTTCCTGTTGACAATGGCTTGTTAAATGGTTTGGAGGGGTTTGGATGGTCTTCTGATCATATTGATATCCTTAATAGAGGTGTTTCTGCTGAAGAAATTAAATCCACTATCTTTTCTATCAAGAATGATAAGGCCCCCGGTCCTGATGGCTTTTCGTCCCTGTTTTTCAAGAAAGCGTGGAATATTGTGGGTGATGATGTTATTGAGGCTATTTCTTCTTTCTTCAGCTCTGGTTGTATGCTTAAGGAGATTAACTGCACTATTATTGCTCTTGTGCCTAAGGTTCCTAATCCTTCCTCTTTTAATGAGTTTAGGCCTATTTCTTGTTGCAATGTCATTTATAAATGCATTTATAAAATCATTGCTAACAGACTCAAGTTGTGCCTCCCTGACATTATTAGCCCTTTTCAATCTGCTTTTGTTCATGGTCGCATTATCTCTGATAATATTTTGTTAACTCAAGAACTTATGCATAATTATCATAGAGATGAGGGTCCTCCAAGATGTGCTTTAAAGATTGACATTCGAAAAGCCTATGATTCTGTTAATTGGGAAGCTTTGATTGCTATTCTGAGACATATGGGTACTCCCACTCATTTTTTGAATTGTATGGTGTCCTGTTTTTCTTCTCCCATGTTCTCTGTTGCTGTTAATGGAGAGTTGGCAGGTTTATTTGGGGGAAAAAGGGGGCTTAGGCAAGGGGACCCTATATCCCCTTTCCTTTTTGTGATAGTTATGGAAGTCTTGTCGAGATCTCTTTCGAATGCTACTAGGAGGGATGACTTTGATTATCATGTCAAATGTGAAAAAGTTAGGCTTTCCCACTTGTGTTTTGCGGATGATTTGTTCCTGTTTTCTAAGGCTAATACTAGAAGTATTCAGATTCTTATGGATGTTTTAAAGGCTTTTGAAGTTTTTACTGGTCTTCAAATTAACCCTTGTAAGAGTGCTCTGTTTATTTCGGGTGCTAGTGACTTGGTTAAAGCTGATATTGTTCAGATCACTGGGATAAATGTGGGGAGTTTGCCTATCAAATACCTGGGGGTGCCCCTTATTTCCTCTAAGCTTTCTAGGGTGGATTGTCAGCCTCTTTTGGAGAAATTTATTAGCCGTATCCAATCCTGGACTAGCAAGGTTCTTTCCTTTGCTGGAAGACTTCAACTGTTATCTTCGGTCCTTTTTAGCATTCAAGTGTACTGGTGCAGCATGTTTATTATTCCTATAGACACTGTTTGCAGGATTGAGCAGATTCTCAATGCTTTTTTATGGTCTGGGATCTATGGAAAAGCTCATAAAGCCAAGGTTAGTTGGAATATGGTTTGTAAGCCGAAGGAGGAAGGAGGATTAGGGCTTCGCAGAGTTAAAGATTGGAATATTGCTGCTATCCTAAAGCATATCTGGAGTCTTTTTTCGCGATCTGGCTCGATATGGGTTGCTTGGGTTGAGGAATATCTGCTTAGGGGCAAGAGCTTTTGGTCCATCAAAATTCCGTCAAATTGCTCCTGGAGTTGGAGAAAGATTCTTCAGTTGAGGGGCGTG
Source organism: Hamamelis virginiana (assembly GCA_017140935.1). Lineage (NCBI taxonomy): Eukaryota > Viridiplantae > Streptophyta > Magnoliopsida > Saxifragales > Hamamelidaceae > Hamamelis > Hamamelis virginiana. The sequence continues at coordinate 21,067 of JAESVK010001084.1, forward strand.
GCCAGACCCTTAATAAGTCACAAAATTGGGAATGGTGTGTCTACATTTTTATGGCATGACAATTGGCATCCTTTGGGTCCTTTGTTACAGAGATTTAGCTCCCGTGTGGTTTATGATGCAGCTATTCCTCTGCAGGCTAAAGTGTCTTGCATTTTATCTGATAATGGGTGGAACTGGCCAGTTACTAATACTTCTGATCTTATTGCTATCCGTAACAGTTGTACTGTTTGCCCCCCTCTTATTAGTAAAAGGGAAGATGCTGTAGTGTGGTCCCTTTCTCCCACGGGGATTTTTTCTATTAGCTCTGCTTGGAATCATGTTCGTAATTCTGCTTTGGTTGTGAGCTGGCATTCTTCTGTGTGGTTCTCGAATTTATTAGAAGGCATGCTTTTATTGCTTGGCTATCTATTCTTGACAGGTTGGCTACTCAAGAAAAGCTCTTGAGATGGGGTGTTATTTCTTCTATGTCTTGTGTGTTCTGCAGGGCTGATGTAGAGGATAGAAATCATCTCTTTTTTTGTTGTAGTTTTACTGGCCAGCTGTGGGGTAAAATTCTCAAATTGTGTGGTTACAATAGACAACCCCGTGCTTGGGAGAATGAGTTGTTGTGGGTTACTTCCTGTAAAGGAAAATCTTTCTGCTCTACTATCAGAAGGCTTGCTTGGGCTGCCACCATTTACAATATTTGGCGTCAAAGGAATGCCAGAATTCATGAAAGTCAGTTCATCAGCTTTGATATTATCTTTGGTATGATTTGTAATGATGTGAGGAACAGAGTGTTGAGTTTCAATGATATTGTTGATGATCCTCGTAATAGGTCTATGTGTGATAGATGGGGTTTTGATTGTAATATCTTAAAGCAGTAATGTTTGTCCTTTTTTTTTTCTTTTTTGTGTGCTTGTGCCCGGGCTGTGGGCAGTTTTGGATTTGTTTTTGGTTTTTCCTTGTTTGGTTGTGCTGGTGCCCAGGCTGTGGGCTGTTTGCTGTGGTTTTGCTTAGTTAGGCTTGTTTTTCTTTCCGTTTGCTTGTTTTTTAGGCAGGTTTTTTCCGCTTTTGTCCCTTTTTTAGGGGAGGTGCTGTCCGTTTTTCCGTAGGTTTTTGTGGCCTCGGTTTGTTCTTTGTTCTTTTGGGCTTTGCCCTCTTTGGATCAATAAATTCTTAATTATCCAAAAAAAAAGAATCCTCGCGAAACCTCGAGCTCCAAAAATATGGAAGCCTCCAATG
>JAESVK010001085.1:0-43984 GCA_017140935.1 Hamamelis virginiana
AAGGTCGTGTGAACCAGCCAACCTGAATATCCCGAGGGATCGGGAGGTCTCTCGTTCACTTTGAGGTTTTGAGTGGATTGTGGATTATTCATTATCCGTCTCGATTTATCCTTCTCTATTATCCACATTTATCCTTCTCTATTATCCACTCAAGATTGGGTTTTTGAAAAAGGATGAGAGTTTATAAAAAACTGGGAGTCGCCACCTTATTTTTAGGGAACAAGGAAACCACCAAAAAGAGTTTTATTTTCAATAAAACATTGACTCCATATTTTTAGGAAAAAGCATGGTCTTTGAACAAAAGTAGGATTTGGGGGCTAGGTTACGAAGTGGGAAGGTTCCAAGGAACTCCTTGTAGGCACCCACTTCGCCCTAATTAAAGGTCTGCTAATTAATTTTGGGATTTATCATAATCTTCTCATGACAATCCTATTTATCTAATCAACCACAAAATATGATATATAATACTAAAATAATAATAATATATAGTACAAAAGTATACACAATCCTAAAGATCTTAGGAGACTCGAAGTCAACCTAAGATTGGACTTGCACCCTATTGATTGCCTATTTACTTTATCAATTGCTTGACAAAGATCAAAGTCCACGTAGTTCGATTACATAGGACTCTCCTATTGTAATAAACCACATAATCGTAGAGATTCTATCTTATCTTGGACTCTAGCTTCGAGAGTTTGAGTTTGATCAAAACACTTGTTATGAGTGATAGAATTTCATTCCGTTTTGAATTCTTTCAAAATCACTTTTTCGACTTGTTTTCGAAGTAGATTCCTAGGTAAAATAGAACTCTATTCTTATTGTAATTCTTACAACAAAGAAGAGTCCTAAGTGGGGTCAAGTGACCCCCCTAATCCTAGAGTTGTTAGCTAGTCTTAGGTTAGTCTAAACACTTATTATGCTAATATTATGCATGCTGGAAAATTCTGGAAAATGCATAAAAAATGCAAAAAAGAATGTAAACAATGCGTGAAAATGTCCTAAATGCAATCTAAGTTGGCTATGGGAACCTAGGCATGTTTCTACGTTAGTTTTGGCCTAAAAAAGTGAGTTTTGATCCACTTTAAGGTCACTTTAAACCTTGGACAGATTTATGTGCAACCAAAGAGTGGGTTTAAAACCCATAAAATAAAAGAATAAAAAAAATGTAAATGGTCTAATATGCAATTAAATATGATGTCCTAATTTATCCCATATAATATGCATGAAAACAACACTTTATTCATAAAAAATAAGCACAAGGGTAGAGTCTTACCTTTTGCATGCTCCCTCGAACACAATTGGTATTTTAAGCACACTTTAAGAGATAAACTAACAAACCTAATATGAACAATGCAAATTCATCCTAAAAAAAATACTAACATGTGATTATTTTGCATAAACTATCCTAACATGATTACTAACCTAAGAGACTTAAACATGTATTAAAGTAATTCCTATTATGCATACTAACCTAATCTATAATCATATAAGAGAGAAAAAGAAGAGGAAAAAATACGCCAAAACTTCTATCCTAATCATGCATCCTATTATGCATACTAATAAATAAACTAACCTATCATGCATACTAATCCTAAACACCTAATCTACCATGATCATAAAAGAAGAAGAGAATAAGAAGAAGAAGAAAAAAATAAAAAAACAAAACTTTAAACAAACTACAAAACTCTACTAACCTCTTTGCTTCCTTCCCTCTTGCTCCAAGCCTTCTCTTCAAACTCCAAGAACTCCAAGGACTTCAAAAATATAGCTAGAATGCTATGGGGGAAGCTTGTGCAATTGGTCAAGCCTCTACTCTCCAAGCTTAACTCTTAAAAGCTAATTTTGTGTGTTAAAACTGATTTTAGGGCCCTCTATTTATAGGGAGACCTGAATTTGATCAATGACTGAGTTTAAATCTCTTAGGAATGATCCAAGGGCTCTAAACCAGCCTTCCAAGGTGTTTAAACTCATCCCAAAGTCCCCTGACCGAACTGGATACATGGCAAGGCTTGGAAGAGTCCCGGGCAGAAAAATTACTTAAAATGAGCAGTTATTGGCTAAAGAGGTCGATGACCATCCATCCTAGGATGGTTGGCCGTCCCTCATGGACGGTTGGCCATACCTAGGTGGATGGTCATCGATCCTCCATCCCAAATTTGCCCTATATGGGCCTGTCTTAGCCCATTTTGACCCGATTTCGGCTTTTCGGGCCCGTTTTAAGTCCAAATTCAACGATTTAAGCGCTGAAACGATTGTGATTCGATTCTCCATGTTTTAAGAAGCGTTTAAAGTGAAAATTCATTGACTAAGGTCAAATTTTTAGGAAAAAGTCAACCAATTAGCTGTTTAGGGCCTGCCGGGCCCAAATTAGAGTTTTGAAATCTGCTAACCGATTGCTCTTGAAATCATTTCTTCTTCTCGAAAAAAGTTTTAAAACATTTTAAGAAAGTATTTTGAAGCCTTTGAAGGCTTTGGTTTGATAAAAATATCGAATCCCGGCCATTTCCGGTTGAAACCCTAATTTGGGCTTGAAAGGGCCTTTTGAGCTTCAAGAGACAAACATGAGCCAGAAGGCTCCACGGACCTTGTCACTGATCAACTTAGCTACCAAACACACTTTACATATCTATGCCAAAGCCTCGAGACCATTCGAGACAAGATCGACAGTTATTTAGGGCTTTTATGATTCAAAGGACAGTACTGTCCTTTAAGTCACAAAAGGCCTTATTTTCTATCAAGCTGGACTCAGAATGCCATGAAATTTTACAGGGATGTTCCTAGATTCACTAAAAACTAAATGAAAGAAGAACCGACTCAATCTGACCTAAAAACCTACATGCGATAATGACCTCTACCTAACTACTCACAAGGGTAAAACTTGCAACTTAGGGTTTTGACACCCTATTTTACCTCTAATCACAGGCAACCATTCATGATCATACTCATGGTCAAAAATGGATGTCTACAGGTCGATAAGCCAGTATGTTTCCTATCAGGTGAAGTGCTCCACTTTGAATGGCCCCTCCCAATTGGGTTCGAGTTTGCTCGGGTTGAGGACCTTTTTTAGAACTAGGTCCCCTGATCGGAAATGTCGGCTCTTGACATTTTTGTTGTAGGCTCAGGTAGTGGTGTCAAATCGGTCGGATCGGGCCGACCCGATCCGTTAAGGTATTGGTCTAATAGGCTAACGGATCATATTATGATTAGTCCATTAAGCTATCGGATTGGATCGAGCCGGTCCATTAAGATAAAAGGGTTGTCCAATCTGATCCATTAGACTGGTCCACTATGCAAACGGACCAAACGGGTTAATGGATCGGATCGGATTGGGCTGGACCGGTCTAATGGATCGTACTAATGGACGGGCTTAACAGATCAAATGGATCGGGCTATTGGATCGATCTAATGGATCGTGTTAATGGATTAATGGATCAGGCTAATGGATAATAAAATTAATTAAAACATAAGTGTGTAGTAAGGTTCGAACCTAGAACCTTATGTCTTATATGCAAAGGCTTTACCACTAAGCTATGTGTAGACATCCATTTTTGACCATGAGTATGGTCACTAATGATTGCCTGTGATTTTAGGTGAAATAGGGTGTTAAAACCCTAAGTTGCCAGTTTTACCCTTGTGAGCAGTTAGATAGAGGTCATTATCGCATGTAGGTTTTTAGGTCAGATTGAGTCGATTCTTCTTGCATTTAGTTTTAGAGAGTTTAGGAATATCTCTGTTAAATTTCATGGCATTCTGAGCCAGACTTGATAGGAAATAAGGCCTTTTGTGACTTGAAGGGCAGTACTGTCCTTTGAATCACAAAAGCTCTGAATGACTGTCGATCTTGTCTCGGGCGGTCTTGAGGCTTTGGCATGAATATTTAGGGTGTGTTTGGTAGCTAAGTTGATCAGTAGCAAGGTCTGTTGAGCCTCTGGGCTCATGTTTGGCTCTTAAGGCCCAAAAGGCCCTTCAAGCCCAGATTAGGGTTTCAATCGGGAATGACTGGGATTCGATCTTTTTATCAAACCAAAGCTTTCAAAGGCTTCAAAAAATTTTCTTAAAATGTTTTAAAACTTGTTTCGAGAAGAAGAAATGATTTTGAAAGCGATTGGTTAGCAGATTTCAAAACCCTAATTTGGGCCCGGCAGGCCCTAAACAACTAATCAGTTGACTTTTTCCTAAATTATTGACTTTGGTCAATGAATTTTCACTTCAAATACTTCTTAAAACATGGAGAATCGAATCACGATCATTTTGGCGCTTGAATCGTCGAATTTGGACTTAAAACGGGCCCAAAAGGCCGAAAAAAGCCGAAACCGGGTCAAACGAGCTGAGATAGGCCCACATAGGGAAAAATTAGACTGGGGGCTCAACGAACATCCCCCAAGGGATGGCCAACCGTACCAAGGTGGATGGTCATTTGAGATTTTGGCTTACAGCTGCTATTTATCAGTCTTTTGATTTTCTAGGACTTCGCCAAGTGTCCAGCTTGGCCTTGGGGACTCTGGGACGAACTTGGAGACTATGGAAGACTGGTTTGTGGCCCTTAGATCATTCCTAAGAGTTTCAATGTGAGCCGTTGATCAATTTGAAGCTTCCCTATAAATAGAGGGTCCTAAAATCAGTTTTAGCACAACACATAAGGCATTTAGAAAGCTAATTTGGAGAGTAGAGGCTTGGAGGATTGCACCAGCCCCCCCATAGCAATATTAGCCACATTTTTGAAGTCTTTGGAGGTTAAAGAAGAAGCCAGGAGCGAAGAAAAAGAAGGCAAAAATGTTAGTACAATTAAATATTGAGTTTGTTTGCATTCTTCATATTCTTCATCTTCTTCTTATTCTTCATCTTCTTATCTTCTTCTATGTTTGTGCTAGGAATAAATGTGTAAGTTGAGTCTTCATATTTAGGAATAAATAAATTAATTGTTTCATAAAGATTGGTTAGTATGTTCATGAGATTTGCATAGTTAAAGTTTAGTTGTTTTAAATAGTTTTGCATATAGGATTTTAATTTATTGTTTAGTATGCATGTTAGTACTTTTTTTTAATATTTTGGGTGAACTAATAATGGTCTTAAAGCCATTTAAAGTGAGTTTTCAAATCTATCCAGATTTGAATATCCACTTTAATATGACTTAATTACCATTCTCAATCCACTTTTTGCATAATTTTACATATGGTAATCTTAGTATATCATATTAGGTTGCATATTAGATCAATCATACCTTTTTATTCTTTATTTTATGGGTTTTGATTCCACTTTTTGATTGCATTTAAATCTATCCAAGGTTTAAAAGTAACCTTAAAGTGGATTAAAAATCATTTTTAAGGTTAAAACTAACTTAGAAATATGCCTAGGTTCACATAGATTACTTAGTTTGCATTTAGGACATTTTTCATGCATAGTTTACATTCTTTATTGCATTTTTTATATATTTCTTATAAATTCCAGCATACATTATTGAGTGTTTTAAGTGTTTAGATTAACCTAGGATTAGCTAGAAACCCTAGGATTAGGGGGGTCACTTGACCCCACTTAGGACTGTTCTTTGTTGTAAGAAATACAATAGGAATAGAGTTCTATTTTATTTAGGAATTTACTTCGAGAAGGATTCTAAAAAGTGATTTTGAAAGAATTCAAATTGGAATGAAATTCCATCCATCATGAAAAAGTGTTTTAATCAAACTCCAACTCTCGAAGCTAGAGTCCTAGATAAGATAGAGTCTCTTCGACTATGTGATTCATTACAATAGGAGAGTCCTAGGTAATCGAACTACGTGGACTTTGATTCTTATCAGGAAACTGGTAAGGTACGTAGACAGTCAATAGGGCGCAATTCCAATCTTAGGATGACTTTATGTTTCCTAAGGTCTTTAGGATTATAATTCTTTTATTATTATTATTATTTATTATCTAGTATTATATATCATTTTTTGTGGTTGATTAGATAAATAGGATTGTCATGATAAGATTTTAATAAAGTCGAAAATTAATTAGGAGACCTTTAATTAGGGTGAGGTAGGTGCCTACAACGAGTTCCTTGGAACCTTCTCACTTCAAAACCTAGCACCCGAATCCAACTTTGATTCGAAGACCATGCTTTTCCAAAATATGGGGTCATTATTTTATTGAAAATAAAACTTTTTTTTATGGTTTCCTTATTCCTTAAAAATAAGGTGGCGACTCCAAGTTTTTCTCAAACTTTTATCCTTTTTCAATAGCCCAATCTTGAGTGGATAATAGAGAAGGATAAATCGAAAAGGATAAAAATCATCCACAATCCACAATGATTAAAGTGAACGGCCTCCAAATCCATTAGGTCGCTGGTTCACAGATTGGCGACTCCGCTGGGGATGTCGAGGGCTAAACTCCAATTAATTATTTTTGGACTTTTCAATTTCTTAATTAATAAAATCAACCACTGGCATTTGCATGATTGTTTGACTTTGATTTCTGCATTGTGTGTGCATTAACTCTGCATGATTAGGACCGTTGTATGCTAAACTAATGATGAGCCTAGCCCTGGGCCAGTCTCTTTGAGTCTTGGGTTCCATGTATGCGAAAGCCATCACTCTTCTCGCCACGTACCCTCGGGTATATCAAATGGACCAATCACGTACTGTTGGACCCACGCGGCATTCCTGATGTCACATGTGGTTAGGTATATCGATTGGACCGAGCGAGCAAGGGACAATCAGCCTACCCTTTGCATTAGTCCATATAGACTGTCTCTCTAGGACACATACCTTACATCGCCTGGTTACACACTATTGTAATGTTATGCTGCTGGATTTACCCCCCGGTTTTGTTTGAGCCTTGATTGTGAAGTGTGTAGAACCATTAGGACCTGGATCTGTAGAATTAGACCTTTATGAAATGCCCTAAACTCTTAAGGGGCATGTCCTTAAAGAGTTAAGGTACTTAATGAAGGCCTAGTACCCTACATGTTCTTGGACTTAGGCCCGTGGTAGTGTTATGCTGTCCAAATAGTGATGTCCGTCTGTAAGTCTTAGGAGAAGAAGGTTTAGATCTACAGTGAGATTGGGATGTGGGCTTTAGGCCCATGTCAATTGGATAGAAGGTATAGGTTTGCGGTAAGATTGAGATGTGAGTTGTAGGAATGAGATTCGTTCTTGGGCTTTAGGCCCATTTTCATAGGATAGAATGTGAGAAGGTGAGATTGATGTGTGGGCTTTGGGCCCATACCTTTGTGTGCATGTAGTTTATTGTCCTTTTCATCATTTTCCTATTAGAAGCTCTCAGTTGATTCGAATCCTTTCCCATTTCTTTTCCTAGCATTTTGGCTTGGCGTCGTGATTCTAGTGGTCGATTAATTAGCTTGAAAGGTTCATCCGTTGATTCAGAATTGTCTAGTCACGAGGATCGTTCCCTTATTGTTGCTGAATCTAATGGAAAGACGGTGGATGAGAAGATCGAGGCACTTTTAAAAGTAGTCCAAGAGTTAGTCCATCAGAAAGGAGAAGAGGATAAGGTGCGAGCTCATACCAATCCCTTATTTGATAATGTTTTTGAGGAGGAATGTTCTCTTAAGCCCAAGGTAGCTGTTGAGCCCGCTAAGTCTGGTACAGAGTTTCTTCAGCCCATTAATCTGGATAAAGAACCTAAACATAAAACTCCTGCATTCTTTTCTACTGAGCCACATTGTTGAGTAGTAAGGTGGAAGCCCTGGAAAAAAGCCTTGAGAGGTATCAGAAAATCCGACGACTTGGTAGATATGTCGTCATTATCTTTATTCCCTAAGGCCCGTATGCCTACTCATTTTAGAATGCCTGAGTTGGAGAAGTTTGATTGGATGAGTTGTCCTAAAACCCTTTTGAAAATGTATGTGAGGACCATGCACCCTCGAGGGGCTGACAATGACCTGCTAGCCCAAATATTCCAAGAGACACTGGCTGGATCCGCTCTGAAATGGTTTATGTCACTGGATGAGTCTAAAATGAAGACATGGGAAGATGTGTGCATCGAGTTCAGCAATCACTACAGGTATAACACGGAGGTTGACGTCACAAGGAGGGATTTGGAGACTACTGAGTAAGAATCTAGGGAAACCTTCTCTGCCTTCATCACCCGTTGGAGGGCCAAGGCTTCCAAAATGCCCAACCGACCTGAAGAATAAGAAGAACAAATCCGCTTGGTGGTGAAGAATTTGCTCCCAGTTTATCATAAACACTTATTTTCCCAAATCCTTCTTAATTTTCGAGCCCTAGTTGCTGCTTGTACCCAAGTAGAGGACGCCCTAGCCAACGGGGCCCTCGTAACTGATGAACCTTACAAGAACCGTCGTCCTGTCATCAATGGGAGGGCTACTGAAGTCAACGCCATATCTCAGCCTGTCCCATTCGCCCAACCCTTTTCCTTGGGAAATAAACCATTCAGAAAATTCACCGAGCTCTACATGCCATTGGATCGAGTGATTGAGAAATTGAAGGCTCGAGGCTTGCTCCAGCCCTTAGAGCCCAGTCCCACACCCAATCCATTACCCAAGAATTACAATGAAAATGAATATTGCAACTTCTATCAGTCCAAAGGCCATACTACCAACCGTTGTATTCACCTTCGCCATGAAGTCCAAGATCTCATAGATAACAAAACTATTTCCCCACCTTCTCAACCCAATGTCACCCAAAATCCACTTCCTACCCATGCAGTCCCGCCACCAGCCAATATCAATGTCACCCATGCCGACCTTTATAGCCACTGTGAGCCAATCCATCCTCACCCTTTATCCCCTATCACCACAGTCGAGGTGTCCCATCCTTGTCAGACTCCTAAGCCCATTGCCCCATTCAAGCCAAGTTCCAAGAAAGCTTTCTCCAAGACTGGGACCAGCCAACGAGAGTTGCGAAAAAGATATGAGGCCGGAGATCCCAAAGTAGGCCTGTTGGATGAACCTAGCGGAAGTTCGATTTCTATGTCCTTTACTCAAGAGTTGAAAATCCCACTTTTGAAGAGCTCATTGTCCCTACTGGTTGGGATGATATCCCTGATCTGCCTAAAGAAAATGTTCCTCTGGCTCATGATGAACCCAAAGATCTAAACCTCATTCTTTCCGAGGAAGCCAGCAAGGTTATCCTCAAGAAGCATTTTGAGAATAGAACCCGCAAGACCGTCAGGACCACCGATATGCATGGGGAAGTTCGTTACTTAGCCATTTATCCAAGACAACCATGGGTCACTCAATGTTTCAAGAATGTTTCAAGTCGAGATTGGCTTCTGCTGAATCTACTGTAGATGACGGGTCAGGAAATGAGGTTAATATCATAGAATGAGAAGATTTGATGACTACACCCGAGGAGATAGCAGATATTTGGGCCAACGATGACGAAGATGTTAACCATGTCACTAGGGGAGGCCGCTATTTCAAGCCCACTCACTTGGAATCCGATAATCCCTTAGAAGAGTTAGAGAGACCCCAACGCACTGAAGTTCAAGAAGAAAAAGATGAGGTATTGAAACAGCTCAAACGAACTCAAGCCAATATCACTATCTGGGGGATTTTAATGGCTTCACAGAAACACAGACAGACCGTGCTCAGACTACTTAACCAAGTTTAGATTCTCATCGACATTTCACCCGAAGATTTAGTTGGTTTAGTCAGTCCAGTTCAGCATGGGCAGTCGATATCTTTCACAGAGTCAGACCTTCCGAGAAAAGGGCCCAATCATTTGCAAGCCCTATATGTCACGTTGGATACTATGGGTAAGAGGATTCCTACTGTATTGATAGATAATGGGTCAGCCTTGAATGTATGTCCTCTCAGCACTGCTACTTCTTTGGGCATCGAACCATCAGAATTCAGGCAGTCAGGGAAAACTGTGTGAGCATATGATAACACTCGAAGGGAAGTGATTGGCGTGATCACCTTACCTCTGGTCATTGGGCCTGTAGAGTTCCAAGTTGATTTCCAAATACTAGATGTGCCTGCTTGCTTCAACCTCCTACTTGGTAGACCTTGGATCCATCCAATTGGGGCTGTACCTTCCTCTCTCTATCAAAAAGTCAAGTTTCCCTACAAAGGCTCAGTGGTGACATTGAAGGGAGATTCTGAGATCACTCCTAACCGTGTACCCATTTGTGAGATCAAGCCTGAGATTGAAGAGGTACCATTCACAGGCTTTAAATATATACAATATGTAGAGGTTGGGTCAGGATGTAAAGAGAAAATGGTGTTAAATTGCAGTCTATATGGAAATATGCAAGTGGGCCAGATCATGAAAGATATGGGCTTCTTTCTATGAATGGGCTTAGGTCGCGTCATTAAGGCACGCCTAGTCCCATCAAGTATCCCTCAGCAATTTATCATTTTGGATTGGACTATCAAAGTACTGAAGCTGACAGAAAAGAGATGGCACAAAAAAGAAGAGAGTGACAGTTAGCCAAAGATAAAAGACGGGCTCCTAACCTCACTCGGAAACCTTATCGACCCACTTTGAATGGGGCTTTTGTCAAAGAAGGGGATGATTTTCCTTATTGTGGGTTCCCTGAACCTATTTACCTTGAAGATAAAAAAACTAGAGTTCATGGGTTTGAAATCTTCTTCAACACTCCACTACTTCTTTCTCCAACTACCATCATGGTTGAAGAGCATACAGAATTCGACTGGTCTGACCATATCGATGAAGTCACTATAGGGGCTATGTTCAAAGAGATCGACTGCATTGAAGAGCATGTTCATGATCCCGATCCTATCTACCTTATTGAAGAGGCCACCAGTCCCTTGACCAATTGGAGCCTTGAGAATGAGCCTCGAGTTGAAGACTCATTTGTGGAAGAATCACTCCCATCAGATGATAGCTTGTAGGATTTCTATGCTTTCTTTCCATAGGATTGTAGAATAGTGCTCTTGTTTTTCTTTTCAATAAAATCATCTCTCCTCTGTTAGGAGGTGAATGATAGTTTAGTTTGTGTTATCACTCTTTATTCGAGATTAATAAAATATTCATTTTCTTCATTCTTCTCATTTGCAGCTTGTTTCTGTTAGAGGTATGCCCTAAAACCAATCCTAAAGGGCATATCAATTTCATATTATATGTATTTGAAGGTACAACTTATCATATGTATTTACATATATATGATAAGGTCCATGAATAAATGATAGAAGAAATATGTATCTCAAAGTTGTTGAGATATGGAGACTCATATTTCTAGTACACATTTATTCTAAACGAGTTCCTACTCATAGGTTTATTAAAGTGGATATTTAATAAACCGTTAAGAGTAGCATAGATTTAAACTGGCTCCAATTGAGAGGATAGGTAGTCTTTCCTATCGGTGTAGTGACACTATAGTTAATCTGTGGGTGCATATTAGAGAATATGTACACTGAACATGATCTGCAAGAATGTTCTTATGGAGATTAGTCAAAAGAATATTCTTTTGTTACGACCATTGATTTGGTAATCCTTAGACCTGAGGCACCATAGTTATCTTATGCATAGGTCACTTGAGTTTGATAGTATCTCGTACATCCTTAACCACAAGGGTGTAATCGGTACTCATTGGCTCTAGTAGGGTTATGTATGAAGGTAAATGAGTGCGCAAGAAGGAATCATCACTTTCATCTTTGATGAGAGAGAATGTCAAGGTTCGTTTACAAAGATAATTCTCAGTGTGAAATCCATGGCCATGGTGATAGGTAAACTGTGAAAAGTGTTTCATGAGTTTATCTTATTGAGAATTATATTTTGTGGAACATTTAACAAGTTGTTAAGATATGGTTTGACTTAATAACCATGCCTGAATATCTTAACAGTGACATTAGGGGATGAAGGATTAAGTAACATGAAGGGTTCATATGGTTCCGCTATTCACCCACACCTAGGGTACGTCATGATATGTTGCTAGATGTCACTCATGACCAGTGTAGGCCTATTGATAAAGTGTTATCAATGAGGGCATAATTGGAATTATTCCAATTGAACCTAAAAATAGAAACTTTCTATTTTAGGAGACATAGAGATGTCCCTGTCCACTGCTAGGTTGGGATGAACCCAAAGGGTCACACACATAAGGACACAAGTGAGTTCTTTAAGTTAGGAGAGGGGTTAGTTTTTAATTATATGTAACTTACTTGGGCTCTTTAATTAAAAGTTAATTAAGGAGGACTAAGTTGCAAAAATTAGAAACCCTAGTATTTGCCTATAAATACAAGGTGAGGGTGCATGCTAGCACTAGTCCACTCAAACCCTAATTAAAAGAGAGGCTTTTGTTTTATTCCCTAGAGGAGGCCGGCCCTAGTGGCTCCTCTCTCTCTTGGCCGAATTTCTCTAGCTCTCTCCCTCTCCATCTTGCATTGATTCAAGTGTTGAACAAGTGCGGGAAGCTTGAAGGGTCTTGTGTTCGTGTGGATACCTTGGAGGCTTCATACACTTTGAAGCTCGGATGCGATCGAGGTTTCATCAATGGCAAATCAAGTAAGTCAATGTTTTAAAGTTGTTTAATTCTTGTACTTGTATTATTCATGATCCGATGCTTGTTTCGATTTCCTGTATGAATATGTATGGTGGGATTCTTGTTTATAAAAATTTTATAGTTTGTCTTCCGCTGCGAATCCTTCCTGCACATATTCTTTCAGTGGTATCAGAGCCAACTCAAGCATGATTATGAATATTTGATGGCTTGATGATGGATATAATTAATTAAAATTGATTTAATATGGGTTCTTGAACCCTATGGAATTCGGCCATGGTGATTTTCCCCTTTTGTTTATTGTTTTGTTCAATATGGCAACTAGGGTTTGATGGGAAACCCTAGCTAAGGTCACGGCCACATGGAGGCAGCCCCCTATATATTTTGGACATGGGGTTTAACCCTTTTGATGTTCTTGATATAAGGGTTTGATGAAACCCTAATGTGGTGGCCGCCCCTCTCTCTCTCTTCTCCTTTTGATTTACGGCCACTAGGGTTTACAAACCCTAGTTTGGTTCTTGAATATTATGTTTAATGATTTGGGTTTAAGAAACCCTATAATCAATGGTATTGATTGAATCTTTAAAGTTTTAGAAACCCTTGATTCAATGGATGAAGTTCTTGTTTTGGAAACTTGAACAATAAGCTTAGGTTTTAGAAACCCAAGCATTCTTGGCAACTATGGGTTTTAGGAAACCCTAAGGGATTCACGGCCATTGGGGTTTAGACCCCTTAGGCAATTCGGCTATTGGGTTTTAGAAACCCTAATATTGTTTGCTTGATTCTTGATTATTTTAAAATAGTTTAAAATTTGAATCTTGATGATAGCATATATTTAATTTAAAGTTGTTTAAATTTAAATGTTAATGGAGTTCTTTGTTAAAATATTAACAATGGTGATTAGGGTTCTTTGAAACCCTAATTGAAAATGATATGGTGACTGATTTTTAGGTTTAAGAAACCCTAAAATCAAATATGGAAAGTTTCTTGATTTGTTTTAGAAATCCTAATTCAAATCTTGCAACATTCTAGTTTCCTATTTTGAAATTATTTAATTTTGGGAAAGTCTCTTATGTGATTTGATTCTTACCTATTTTTGAATGATGAGGATTTAGGAAATTGTGCAGCCCTAATTAGGGTTTATGGAAAACCTAATATGTTAGGATTAGGTAAGGTTTGAGAAACCCTAACCCTAACCCTAACTAGCTCCCTCTCTCTATCTCACTATAGTGGACGGCCACTAAGGTTGGGAACCCTAATGGCCCTTGTTTTTTTTATCTTGTTTTTCATACCTTGTGTTCTTCATATGTTTATAAATCGTTTATAGTATTTTCAAAATTATTCTTAATATTTTGAAAATCAAAAATTGAAGAACAAGTAGGTTTGAAGAAAAATTGTTTTATAAAAACCCCTTTTGGTGTTCTTGAGAGTTTGAGCAATACATGTGATGTATTAACATTTTAATTTGTTTAAAATGATTTAGGGCTATTGCTTAATGATATATTAACATGTTAAAATCGTTTTGACATGATTTTATATTGTTTGGATTAATTTTAAAATCGTTTTAAAATTAAACAAGGTTGCTGTAATTTCTGGGCAGCAACTATGTAAGTTTTGTAAAATCTATGAAAAATGGTTTTAATGATTTTCAAAGCATGCCACCTATCGACTTCATTAATATAAGGTCTTAACAAAGTCTAGGAACAGTTCCCATGATTTGTTATGACCTAGGTTAGCCGTATTAAGGTTTTTGTGATTAAGAGTCAAATCTGGAAATTCTGACTCTCTATCGGAAAAGGCCTTAAATTGATACCAAACGTTGGAATCAAGTGATGAGACCCCTGCCATTGGAAAGAGGACTGAAAAACCTAGTGAATTGAAGTATTCCCATGACTTAAATTCGTTCTAGGTTAGGCCCTATAAAGCCATTTGTGAAGAAATTCCAGAATCTGTCATGGATTGGAGTTTAGGTCACAAAATGCTTTAAAGTGATACCAAACGTTGGAATCACGAAACGAGACCTATGCCATTTGAAAGAGGACTGAAAATCCTTGTGAAATAGAGTATTCTCACATATTAAAAGTTAGTTTTAATATAGGAAAGATTAGTCCTAAAACAGTAGCTGAATTCTGAAATTTTTGTTGAAAAACAGAAATTGTTTCTTTCTTAGAATTTTCATTTTGAGTTATTATTTATTCCACCATTATAGGTTAATAGTGATTAATCTACTAGGCATATTAAAGTGTTAAATGCATGGTAGGAATTGTGAGAATAATTTCTCAAATTAAATTATGTATAATTAAAACCCTAGTTGTGACAATTAGGGGTTTTACTTGTTTTTAAGAAAGAAACTAGTTTAGTCATATGAGATATGATGGAATCCCTTTTAATAAGATTAAAAGGACTTTATTATTATTATAAGATAATGATAATATCTTTGTTATTGTTATGAGATAATAATAACATGACTTTAATTAATTATATGCCATTGCCATCATTGCCTTTTACTGTATGTTGCTTTCTTTTTATGCAATGCGATTGTATAATTGTGAATGGGTGATTATGGACTTAAAGACCAATTAAATGTGATGAGATTGGCCGCATGTGATGTGTATGGTTTATTTTTGGGATTGTATTTAAAAGTTGTTTAAATAAGGTGATGTAATTATTTGAGGCTTGCATGCCTCTTTCCCTCTCTATCCCTATGTATCCCCTTTTTCCCTTAATCCCCTTCTTTCTTTTATAAATTGTATTTTTCAATTCAAGAAGGCGAGTGGTGGACCCGAGATGCATGGTGGAATCTTGTTCGAGAGGAAAAGCAAGGACTTGAGAAGGACTTGGCAAGGACATCAAGATCTTGAAGATTTGTTTGTCTCTATGTAATAGTTACATAGGTTTTTATTACGATCACCAACCCACACTTTAGACCTAGGGTTCATCTTTTTGGCTCAAAGCTTGAACCCACCTTGAAAGTCCATAATCATTCCAAAGGCCCATTTATATATGTGATGTATGCTTGTTAGGGCCTAGACCTAATTTATTATATGTTCGAGATGAATCCACCATAGCCTCTAGAAGGACAGTGGGAGGATAATCGAGAACTAATAATAAAGCTTGGTCTAAACATAATATGTATGTTTGATATATATGTGATGCATGTGATGTATGTTTATTTTAAATGAGACCTCCTTATACAAAACCCCTTTTAATTCAAAATTAAGTTGTAAGGAAGAAGCCTTGGGCTTTATCCTAGCCTCCCATCATTACATGATAGGTGGATTCTTAAGGTGGATGTGTTTGGCTGCAGATATGCGGGAACATGTTCATCCTGAGGGTTCATACTGTCTTGTTTTAATATTGGATATCATAAGGTGCGATAATGGTGTATCCCAAGAACCTGCTATGTGAGGGGTACAACATTCAATTGACCATACTTATGCGAATGATGGGTGTGACTTAACTAAAGAGTACTATCCAAGAACCTATTATGTGAGGATACTACAATTTAGAGGCTAAAGGATGATTGGAATTTGCTTTAGAAGCATTAGGATAAGAGTTATCCACTCATTAAGGGTTAGTATCCAAGAACCTATTATGTGAGGCTACTAATTCTTAATGGGACCCCAATCCCTACTATGGAAATTCAATCTTTTGAAATTCCCAAGTCTCATCCTAGGGTGTATGGGATTTGAACAAAATAGTGGGAGGTAACATAGAAATTAAAGACCAAAATTTTTTTATGTTTATTTAATATGAAATTTATTATTATTTTCTATTGTAGATAGTTCATCTAAACCTACTCTCTAGAATATTTAAATGACAATCGTTTAACTGGTCCAAAAACTTCCAAGACTGGTTTAAGAAACCGAGTCTTAGCCGCTGATAAAATAGACTACGTGGTCAATGCCCCATGCCCCAATGTTTTGACATAAGGGGGCATACAAGGAGAAGAAAGACACTTATAGTAAGTGACTTGACAAAGATGTATGGTACATCTGAGGGAACCTTGTGGTTCACAGAATAGAATTGTAAAGTACAATCCTATTAGTGAACTTTTCTCCTATAAGATAATGAATGGGATATCTGTTAATGAGCTCTGTCTCAAGATGATCTAGTACATTCACTTGGTGCATGATCTTAAGTGTTAAGATCACTGCTGATAGGAGCATTGACATCTTGCTTTATTCCCTTCCTGCAAGTCACAAGTAATTCATCTAAATCATTCCCTCACTGATTTGATGAATATGCTAGTGATTGCTAGGAGACCTTGTAAAAGGAACCCAAAGGGAATGTTTTGGCTATCAATGGAACTTCCACTTCTAAGACCGAACCTAAGGGCAAGGGAAAGAAGAAGAAGTCTCATAATAAGCCAAAATGAGGCATTAAGAAAGAGAAGTCTAAAGAAAAGAGTTTCAAGTGCGGTAAGTAATGTCATTGGAAGAGAAACTGCAAGGAGTACCTAGTTTGAAGAATGGTTCTTCTAATGGTACGTCCTATACTTTATTCATTTACTAATTAAGAATTAGCATTATTCTGCTTATGGTATCCGATACCTAGTTATGTTTTATAATACAATGCGATTGTATATATAGAAACAAATGGAAGCAGAAGATCAAGTAGATATCAAGCTTTCTTTGTTTGGAAATGAATCAACAGTTGATACATTTAACATAGAAACTTGATACTTGATTAGTTTATTTAGAGTTCATAGAAATTTTCTTAATATTGCCGAGTGTTTTAAGACTTCTTAATCGAAGTTTTATTTGTTTTTAAATACTTTGTATATTTAAAACAGATAATCTATGATATTGGATATTTTAGATTATTTCTGGCAATTGATTTAAAGTTCTATACTCTTTATGAATGTTTTGAATAAATGCATGAAATGATATATAAGGATTCAACCTTAAGGATCACATTAATAAATGAATTTTGATTCATTAATTAATATGAACCAATCACCTTATTTAATAAGGAGATTAAAAAAGGATAATACATAAGATGTATAAACCTTAAATTTTTAGTTTGTATACTTCATAGCTATTTGAATGTTTGAAAGCGTTCAAATGATTCAAAACTATGAATATTTGAAGAGTTCAAATGATTCATATGAAGTAAAACTAAAAGAAAAATATTGAGAATATTTGGTTGAATCTTATATCACTAATTGACCTTAAATATGTTAAACGATTAAGTTTGGAAATTATTTGGAAATATGAGATGTTTCAAATAAACTTCAAAAGTTTGTTTTCTCAAATAAAGAGTTATTAGAAAACAGTGTTTCCACAATAGTTGAGAACTATACCTTTATGAAACATCTAAAGGAATTTTATGTTATTAAAAAGTTTAATACATAAGACACCTTATTTCAAAAGGGAAAGTGGGAGCATGCGAGTCATCGATATTATTCTTGATTTTCTTTATAAAGTACATACTTTAAATACTAACGTAGTATTGTGAATTCTATAATCGTTATAGGAATTCAAATCTCTCAAAAATTCGATTTTGTGAGGGATTTCATATGAGCAAAATATTTGGGAAATATGGAGACTCATATGATTAAAACTTATGTACTTAAGTCAATATCATTTATGCTGCAAATGGTTGTTAGCAGATATTGATTGTTGATTCAGAATAGGGATTCTGAATAGATACAAGTATATTCTTAAAAGAGTTTAAGAATGAAATACTTGCATGTATAAAGAAATTTTATAAAGGGATGCTATTTACAAATTGCCTAAAAGAATGTCTAGAGTATGGTGTTTTCTTTCGAGAACACAGGTCTCATTTACTAGGACATCAGAGTTGGCAGAGGATATTAGTTTAATTACTATTATTGAAAATAATTATATGCAAAAGGAGTTTTGCATAAATCTACTTTGCCTTAACACCTGTGTGTGTTAAAAGCCTTGTCTTGCGAAGACTAGTATACGATACTATGGTGATTGGCTTTAGTGCAAGTGGGAGATTGTTAGAGGTATGCCCTAAAACCAATCCTAAAGGGCATATCAATTTCATATTATATGTATTTGAAGGTACAACTTATCATATGTATTTACATATATATGATAAGGTCCATGAATAAATGATAGAAGAAATATGTATCTCAAAGTTGTTGAGATATGGAGACTCATATTTCTAGTACACATTTATTCTAAACGAGTTCCTACTCATAGGTTTATTAAAGTGGATATTTAATAAACCGTTAAGAGTAGCATAGATTTAAACTGGCTCCAATTGAGAGGATAGGTAGTCTTTCCTATCGGTGTAGTGACACTATAGTTAATCTGTGGGTGCATATTAGAGAATATGTACACTGAACATGATCTGCAAGAATGTTCTTATGGAGATTAGTCAAAAGAATATTCTTTTGTTACGACCATTGATTTGGTAATCCTTAGACCTGAGGCACCATAGTTATCTTATGCATAGGTCACTTGAGTTTGATAGTATCTCGTACATCCTTAACCACAAGGGTGTAATCGGTACTCATTGGCTCTAGTAGGGTTATGTATGAAGGTAAATGAGTGCGCAAGAAGGAATCATCACTTTCATCTTTGATGAGAGAGAATGTCAAGGTTCGTTTACAAAGATAATTCTCAGTGTGAAATCCATGGCCATGGTGATAGGTAAACTGTGAAAAGTGTTTCATGAGTTTATCTTATTGAGAATTATATTTTGTGGAACATTTAACAAGTTGTTAAGATATGGTTTGACTTAATAACCATGCCTGAATATCTTAACAGTGACATTAGGGGATGAAGGATTAAGTAACATGAAGGGTTCATATGGTTCCGCTATTCACCCACACCTAGGGTACGTCATGATATGTTGCTAGATGTCACTCATGACCAGTGTAGGCCTATTGATAAAGTGTTATCAATGAGGGCATAATTGGAATTATTCCAATTGAACCTAAAAATAGAAACTTTCTATTTTAGGAGACATAGAGATGTCCCTGTCCACTGCTAGGTTGGGATGAACCCAAAGGGTCACACACATAAGGACACAAGTGAGTTCTTTAAGTTAGGAGAGGGGTTAGTTTTTAATTATATGTAACTTACTTGGGCTCTTTAATTAAAAGTTAATTAAGGAGGACTAAGTTGCAAAAATTAGAAACCCTAGTATTTGCCTATAAATACAAGGTGAGGGTGCATGCTAGCACTAGTCCACTCAAACCCTAATTAAAAGAGAGGCTTTTGTTTTATTCCCTAGAGGAGGCCGGCCCTAGTGGCTCCTCTCTCTCTTGGCCGAATTTCTCTAGCTCTCTCCCTCTCCATCTTGCATTGATTCAAGTGTTGAACAAGTGCGGGAAGCTTGAAGGGTCTTGTGTTCGTGTGGATACCTTGGAGGCTTCATACACTTTGAAGCTCGGATGCGATCGAGGTTTCATCAATGGCAAATCAAGTAAGTCAATGTTTTAAAGTTGTTTAATTCTTGTACTTGTATTATTCATGATCCGATGCTTGTTTCGATTTCCTGTATGAATATGTATGGTGGGATTCTTGTTTATAAAAATTTTATAGTTTGTCTTCCGCTGCGAATCCTTCCTGCACATATTCTTTCAGTTTCTCCTTTCTTTTATGGGTATATATGGCATGAACATAGATCCTAGAGGGGATGTTTCCCCTGAGTTTGAACAACGAAGGAAAGTGGAACATGCTCGACCTAATATGGATGAACTAATATTGATTAATTTAAGATCCGATGAATCGCCTAAGATAATTAATATTGGGGCAACTCTATCATCACAAGTATAAGAAAAATTAGTAGGATTATTGAGAGAGAATATAGAAGTTTTCGCGTGATCGTATATAGATATGCCAGGAATTGACACTGACATAGTACAACACTTCATTCCTACTAACTCAGAGATTAAGTCGATTAAGCGGAAATTGAGGAGAATGAAGCCGGAATGGGCACTTAAGATCAAGGATAAAGTAGTGAAGCAGATGAATGCTGGATTTCTTCAAATAGTAGAATACCCCGAGTGGCTAGCCAACATTGTACCAGTGCATAAGAAGGATGGAAAGGTTATGTTAGCCTAAATGGTTCCAATCCAGCATATGTTATATGGTTTCAATGATAACAAACATTTGTCGCTGCGTTATCCTAATATCTGGTGCTTAATTGTTAAATTTGTAAGTCAGATTTTCAAGACAGACAAGAGCAAACAAATGGACAACAAAATCCATGAATTGGAGGCTCAAGTGTTGAAGATGTTACTATTCCCAGAAAAACTATTTTTCTCTATGAAAAATTTGGCTAAGTATGAAAAATGAATTTTTGATATAATGAGATTTTCAAAATAATTTTCGGTGGTAATTGATCCCTATATACTCATTAAATGAGTACAGTCTTAAGGGAGCTTTTATACATGGTATATAATACCTTACTCGATAGATCAATTTTTGATACTGTTGACGAAAATTATTTTTTGTACTAAAATTGTTTTGATTTATTGGGACTTTGATTTTCTAGTATTAAAAATTCCATTGAATCCAAATGGGGGGTACTTCCTTATTTACATTGTAAACTTAAGTAAATGAAAGTAAAAGTAATTGAAAGTAAAATGCAACCATTTACATAAATGTTTATATGTAAATAAGTATTCTGCAGAAATAGTTGACAGGTTGCTGTTGGAGTGATTGTCAAAGCTGCTACTGAAACATTTGACATTGTGAATGCTGATTCAAATATGGCTACACCTCCAAACGGATTTGTTTCATTTTTCAAACCAGTTTGAATCTGCAGATTGCCAATACGCTCCTCCTAGACGCTCCAACATATAGCTGATTTCTAAGGTTATAAATACACTTGCCATGAAGCTTAATTGTACACCCAATCATATACACTATTGTAGCTTACAAGTGTTCATCATTCTTGAATGATTCAATTCCTGTATTTCTTTCTATGAGCAAATTAGTTTAAATCTTTGAGAGATATTATTGAGAGCGTATTTGATGTATTCTCATTGTTGTTGAGAATCATATTGGTGGTCATCCATATTCACTTGTATTTCATGTGAGTTTAAGGTTTTGTGTAAACCTTGTTTGGTGAGAGTCTTCCATCGTGAAAGAAGGCTGTGTAAAGGTTTGAATCTCCACCGGAAGTGAGATTGATAGTGGATTAATCCTTGAGATGGAGATCTTGAGGCGTGGACGTAGGCGGAGACCGAACCACGTTAAAATCCTTGTGTTTGAATTTCTCTAACTCTATCTCTTGCATTTAAATTTATTTACTTGCTTTATATTTTGCTGAGTTGAGATTTAATCTTGCATTCTAGTTATTAAAAGTTTGGGTTTTCAAAAACACTCTATCCCATTTATAAACTATTTTTTAAATTGCCAATACTCTATTCACCCCCCTCTAGAGTATATTTTGGGCCAACAGGTTAGAATGTGCGTAGACTTCTGGGATTTAAACAAGGCGTGCCCTAAATATGATTTCTCATTGTCACACATAGATATCCTGGTAGATAGTACCGTTGGTCATGCACTATTATCCTTTATGGACGGGTTCTCGGGTTAATCAGATAAAAATTGCCCCTCAAGATATGGAGAAAACTTCATTCATCACTTAATGAGGGACCGTCTGTTATCGAGTTATGCCCTTCAGCCTAAAGAACGCTGGTTCTACCTATCAGAGAATGGCAACCACTTAGTTACATGACATGATCCACAAGGAAGTCAAGGTGTATGTGGATGATATGATCGTGAAGTCTAGAGATCGAGAAGGTCATTTTGGGGCTTTAAGTAAGGCTTTTCAGAGGATTAAACAGTATAATTTGAGACTAAACCCTCAGAAATGTGCTTTTGGTGTAACCGCCGGGAAGTTATTGGGATTCATGATCACACAGAAAGGAATAGAGGTCGACCCAGGAAAGATTAAAGCCATCACAGGGATTCAACCGCTGAAGACTGAAAAAGAGATTCGAGGATTCTTAGGCAAAGTTCAGTTTATCAGTCGATTCATAGCACAACTGACCATGATTTGTGAGCCCATTTTCAAACTTCTTAAGAAAGATGTACCCACAAAATTTTATGACGCGTGCCAAGAGGCCTTTTAAACCATTAAGTGATACTTGAGCAACCCACCGATATAAGTTCCCCTGCGGCAAGGTAAGCCTTTGCTACTTTATTTAGCACTTACCGGAAACTGCAATGTGGGCTATGTTAGCTCAATATCTGCAGGAATCTTGAAAGGAGAATGCGGTGTACTATTTGATTAAAAAGATGACTGATTATGAGATTAAGTACGATGCATTAGAGAAGACATGTGTGGCATTGGTGTGGGTCACCCAAAAACTCCGCCATTATATGCTGTCTTTTCAAGTGACACTAATTAGTTGCATGGACCCCCTGAAGTAATTATTGGAGAAGCCGGTGTTATCCTATAGGACAGCCTGTTGGTTGTTGCTGCTATCAGAGTTTGACATCCAATATGTAGTGTAAAAGTCAGCAAAGGATTTTGCCGCTGCCGTTCGTTCCCATCGGCTGTCTGATTTTGGTGCAAGCCCCTCTGCAATCGGTAGAAGTCAGAAATGTTTCTTAAAGTACTGTTGCCCTAGAATGTCATAATTCCCGTTGAAAACTTGGATGCAAAAGGACTTATGCTCTAAAGGTCGATCATCATTCGCCTATTGGATGACTCCTTAGGTAAGAAAGCCACCAAAGATCTTGGTTACTTTCTTGCTTTAACCACTTTGGAGAGCATAGGGGAAAGAAAAGTAAGACAACATTCGGGGGATGTGCTCTTTCTTGTCATCTTTAGCTATATGACATTTAAGCCTTTTAGGGGGGAGGTTTTGGAAGGAGTTGTGCACAAGATATTGAAGCATGAGGTCATCTTAAGATGTGGGCCAATTGAAAACATCTATCTCTCTTATTAAAAGATGCCAGATTATCGCTATGTGCCTGGGGAGAATCCAGTCTTTATGAATGAGAAACAAGCAAAGATTGGAAAAGATATTGTGGTGCATTTCATTGTGATTGGGACAAAGTGGCTCAAGGCTGAAAGGGAATTCCAGGCATTGGTCAAATTGGATGGTGATTTCCTAGGACCTGTTGCTTAGTCTAACTCTGTATGAATGTTCGGATTTGATGTGTTTTTTCTAGAATACTTTTTAATTCTTGACCGCTGGATGTGTCATGTTGTTGTTACAAAAAAAAAAAAAAAAGTCCGCTAGGTAGAAAACCCGAAAGGGCTGCTTAGGTAAAAGTTAGGGCATTCAAAAAAAAAAGTGGACTTCTTCAACTTGATTTATGAACTACGAAGACCTGATTTTCCAAATATCACAATGAGTTATGAAAAAAATGATAAGAGAAATCATCAAGGACGGGGATACGTAGGCAACCCATAAAGTTGCTTTGGGTGCGGTCTATTTCTTGTGAAAACATCGAGGGTTTGGTCCATTTGTAATTGTTAAAGGATATTTGTTGAGTTTCTAATAAAATTAATGTTTATTCATCCATAAAGGGAAGAAACCTTTTGAAAGATCTATTAATTGCCATATGGTTCTATAATTCTTATTTCCTATAGTTCTTACATCCATTTTTTTTTTAAAAGAAAGAATATCCCTAGTCTACTCTAAGTCCTCCTCGCTCTGTAGGCTTAGGCTTCATCTTCATTCCTCTTTTTTCTTTTAGCTATCCTAACTCGCGACACATCTGATGGGAGTGATGAATTTGCTAACTGAGTTGTAACCCGTGAATCATAAACGAGGCTTCGAGCCTTATCCTTTATAGCCCGCACCTTTGAACCCAAGTCCTATTTAAGCCAAGCCCGATACCCCTCATCAAGTCTAAATCTAAAAGACCCGTTACCATCCCCTATCTGAGTCATAGACAAGCCTGAAGCCCATTTCTTCACAGCCCAAGATACCAAAGAAGGAGTAGCTGTCTCTATCCCATGAACATGTCCTTTGATGAGGAGGTTTATTTGAGTACGACCCATTTGGCAAAGCACGCGGGAAGCCTAGTAAAACGATGTATGCCTTAAGCCCATGAGCTTCACCTGACAACACCCAGAAATGTGTAGCACATACTCTTCGCTGCAATCCCAAATAGCCACATGCCACTGAATATCTCTCCAAGATAGAGAAGATAAGAAGGTGATCATGTCCTGAATTGAGCGGTGCTCAAGAGACATAAGCTTTCGCGAACAGTAATTGTGAGGTAAGTGTTTAGGCCCATCAAGAGGAGTAATCAACTTGAGCCTTTCAACCAACCACATTTGTAGAAGAATGGGGCTACCCTCAATGTGTAGAGAAGAACGTGAGTGAAAGTGGTCAAGCCCTTTCAGAGTTTCAGCTAGCACTAAAGGGATAATAATATGTGATTTTGACAATGGTAGAACGAGCTCACATGTTTCAATGGGTATGGAAGGTGTTCCATTTGAAACAAGAAAACAACCCAATATGCATAGGGCAAGTGCGTACTGGGTATGCCTATGAAGGGCTAGTGATTTCCCCCCCTCCCGCAAGAAAGACGAAGCCAATTTGAGAAGATCAATAGAGTTGTCATGAATGAATGTGGAAGCATCCTTAGGTGATAGTTCAAAGAGAGAAGAGAAGGTTTGGAAGTAACCTCGATGAATGGTAGGAAAGATGAAAGGGCCACTGGTAGATATGTTCATCAAAGCACATAATTCTTTAAATAAAGGGCATACCTCTTCACAGTTGAAGTGGAATAAATGAAGCTCGGGGTCCCAGAAGTGAATCATAGAGTTGAGAAGCTTATCCTAAGTTTCACATAAGAGAGAGAACCACGAAATCAAGCCAAATTGTGCGAACACCTTCTTGTCTTCCACCCGCATCCTTGCTATGAATAGGTTGAGAATCAACTTGAGAGCTTCCATTACGTTTAGTGTGATGAAAGTGAGCATAGGGGTGTGTTTTTATAGCCTTTTGGCAAAGAAATAGGGTTAAAAGCGAAGTAGGACACTCAAAAAGTCAAAAAACGTCAAAATAGTCGAAAAATAGAAACTAGGATCGCTAACCATCCCCCCAAGGACGGCCAACCATCCCCTAGGGACGGCCAACCATCCATGGGTGGATGGTCACATGAGCTTGGTTCCAAATTTTGCCTAATTTTTTATTTTTTGCGCCCTATTTTCTTCAGTTTTGTCATATTTTCGGATTAGAATTGAACCAAAAGGTAATCGAAACATATTCATATTCTCATTAGGGCATAATCACATGTTATTAGAGGTTCTTAGTGCATACATTAGAGAAAAGTTGCATAGAAGATCCTAAGCGGGCCTCTTTTGGGCCCAATAGTACAAGATCATCTCCGCCGGGATGATTTCCTCGCCCCTCGTGAACCCGATGCCTCGTGATCCCTTCTTGGTCCATGGTACTCCTGTGAAGGCTGGCTCGAAGCCTGCAAACCAAAAGTTTGGGTAAGATTGGTGAAGAATGAGATTGTTAGAGATCGAAGGAGTGGAGTGAAAGTTACCTGTGCGGCTATACTGGCATTATGCTCATCGAGATTTATCCTTTGGAGTTCCCTAGTCAATGTCGCAATATATGCCAAGCATTCCTCAGTATACGATACAGGCACCTGTAGATAGCAGAAGATTTGAAGATCAGGTAAAATAGAGAAAAAGTGTGACAAAGGTCGGAGTTATGATGATTACCGAGGTGTAATAAGGATCCACATGAAGACATTCATTGTATGGCACACGAGGAATTGGCCTTTGAACAAAGTTACCATCCTCGATGACTTGTACTTGCCAAGGAAGAGTTGGCAAAGGAGGAGCAGAAGATAAAGGCTCATCGTCGCCTTGAGCTGCTGTAGTTGTGGAGTGAAAAGCACGCCCTCGGGCTTGACGACCCTACAGAAAGATGAGATATGAGAAACACTTTGTGGGAAAAGGAATGAAAGAGAAATTAAATTCAATACCTCAGTAGGAAGGAACCCCGATACTAATGGACGCATCAAATAGTGCTGGCAGAATGCATGGTAATCCCCTTGTTGACGATAAAAGGCATATGCAAACACACCAGTCATGGCGTCTGCTAAGTCATGGCCTGTCAAACTGTTAGCATGTCTCATAGATGAAGGAGTTGCGTGAGGCACACGAGCAGTTGAATAAGCTTCATAGAGCTGAGAGCGTACTCTCTCTCCAAGGTACCAATATCTGCCAAAGGGCCCCTCAAATAAGATCCTCTTGAAAGACATATCAATCATGCGATGAAGCTGAGCATGCATAGTACTCTTCTAATGACGCCAAGGGTTCCATTTTACCTGAAGACGAGACATGTTAGAGAAAGTTTGAACATTGTGGGAAGATGGCAGAAACAAAGATGATTACCATATCAGGATGCATCCCTGCAAGGATGGAGCGACTATAGGCATAGTTATGCCTGTGGGCGCTAGCATTCTCTCGTCGACTTGGGGCATATCGAGCAAGGATTGGCCAAGACAAGTCATTAGCCAACAAGCGTAGGGCTATTTAGGCTGAGGTACTCATAAGCCCATACCTGTGAAATAGGTGCATTGTCAGAAGTAAGTAAAAGAAAGTTTGAGATGTTATAAACGAAGTATATATACCTCCCAGATGAATCCCATGCCTCCAAAGTCGGTGCAGACTCCTCGAGACCGACAACTCATAGTCCTATACATGGTAGCCAAAGCCGCACTACCCCAGTCGTAGTGAGGAATGATATTAATATCCTCTAAGGTAGCAAGGAAGCCTAGAGGGGCTAAATCAGCAGTGCCTGCAAAGAGAGTACATGACAGTACATACAAAAGGAAAACCCGTACAATGTGATCAGAATCCTGTCCATCCCCCTCGGCATGTCACTAAAAGTGGTGTAGAGAGTACTTCGGCGAACTGACCTCTTCACAATGTCAATGTCAGCCGCCCCAAGATAAGTATCTAAATAGATAGGGTTTTGGCATGCACCCTCATAGAAATCCAAAGGACGTCCTCCAATGGAAATCCCTTTGATCATAGTAAAATCAAGTGGGGTCATAGTTATCTCCCCAAACTTGAAGTGAAATGTGTTGGTTGTATCCCACCATAGCTCAGATAAGGCCATAGGGGCCGCCTATCCATTGGATCAATCCAAAGGGAATCGATGAAGTCCCCAAAGCCTACTCTTCTGATGGCCGCCTTAGATAGTGGTTGGAGAGTGTCCATCTTTGCCCACTATGTGACTATGCCTTGCAAAGAAGACCGAGTCCTG
Source organism: Hamamelis virginiana (assembly GCA_017140935.1). Taxonomy (NCBI): domain Eukaryota; kingdom Viridiplantae; phylum Streptophyta; class Magnoliopsida; order Saxifragales; family Hamamelidaceae; genus Hamamelis; species Hamamelis virginiana. The sequence goes on from JAESVK010001085.1 coordinate 27,620, forward strand.
ATGTCAAAGTCTGGCGCTGCAAAAAAATAAAGATCAATGGATTAGAAATGTATGATAAAAATGGGTTAGAGTAACTTTTCAACATAAATCACTAGCACCAAGAGTAAAGCACAAATGGCAATCCAAGTTTTGAGTTAGCAAAATATGAACATTTTTGAAAATGTGTCATTTTGTGGATCAATTTGTGTGCTTTTGATTTTATGTTGTAAGTTGGCATAATCCATCAATATTCCATGTGACTCTTTTCATGAGAAATGAAAACCCCAAGAGAATGGATTTTAAATAAAAACCTTGAATTGAGTACTTAGCATTTAAATGAATAGTGTTTTGAGTAAGAAAATGAGCTAAGTGAAAGGAATCGATCGAAATACATGGAATCGCAGCGGAAGACAAAACAAAACTTTTTCAAAATATGATTCCATCATCGAATGATCCTAAACAAGAATCGAACAAGCATAGGGACATTTGATTTACATACAAGCATATAAATTTATCAAACATAAATAAATCTTACTTGATTCGCCTTTCGATTTGCAATCCTTGATCTTGAACTTCAACGCGATGAAGTCTCCAACGGTATCCACACGAATACAAGATCGCTTGAATCCTTGAAACTTCTCTACAATGGAAGAATCAAGCTTGGGAGAGGGGAGAAACTCTTTCTCTAATTTGATGATGGGAGGCTTAGTGCTAGCTTGTCTCATCAACTAGTATTTATAGAAAACCCCTAGGGTTTCTATTTAATACTTATTTCCAAGAGTAACTTAATTCTCATTATATATTACTAATTAATATATAACTTAATTCTTTATATAACACAAGGTTATTAATAGAATTAATTTTAGGAAATTCCCTTCTCTCTCTTTAATTCAAGAGACTCTCTTATACTCTTTGTTTGTGTGTGACCCATTGGGTTCACCTCAACCTAGCAGTGACTAGGGACATCTCCATGTCTCCTAAAATAGAAACTTTCTATTTAAAGGTTTAATTGAAACTTTTCCAATTATGCCCTCATTGATAACACTTATCAATAGGCTTTCACTGGTCATGAGTGACGTCTAGCAATGTGTCATGACATGCCCTAGGTTTGGGTGAATAGTAGAACTATGTGAACCCTTCTTGTTACTTAATCCTTCATCCCCTAATGTCACAGTTAAGATATTTAGGGTATGGATATAAGTCAAAACCCTATCTTAACTTTCTTGTCATATGTTCTTCAAATTATAATCTCAATAAGATGAACCCTATGAAACTCTTTCATATTTCATCTATCACTCTGGCCAGAGATTCACATTGAGAGTTATATTTAAGAACTGACCCTGACATTCTCTCTCATAACATTGAGAGTGATGATTCCTTATTGACCACTCATATGCCTTCATGCAAGACCTATTAGAGCCAATGAATGCTGACTACAACCTTAAGATCAAGGCTGTATAAAACACTATCAAACCCTAATAACTCAGGCACAAGACATCCATGGTGTCTCAGGTCTTAGGATTACCAAATGGACGTAACATAAGAATATTCCTTTTAACTTAATATCCATAGGAATATTCTAGTAGATCATGTTCAGTGTACATATTCTCTAATATGCACCCACAGATTAACCTAAGTGTCACTACACTGATAGGAAAGACTACCTATCCTCCCATTGGAGTTAGTTTAAATCTGTGCTACTCTTGCCGGTTTAATAAATGTCCTCTTTAATAAACCTATGAGCAGGAACTCTTTTAGAATAAATGTATATGAAAAATATGAGTCTTCATATCTCAACAAACTTGAGATACATATTTCTCTTATCATTTATTCATGGACATTATCGTATATATAATTGAATATACAAACGATAAGCAGTACCTTCTTATCCTAATATGAAATAGATATGCACTTTAGGATTGGTTTTAGGGCATACCTCTAACACTAAGTACTAATTCATGGAAATTTTGGATATGTGCATTACTTGAAATAGTTTTGAAAACTTGTCATGATATGAAAAATCATTTTTGAAAACATTTGGAAAAGCATGACATGATGAATTGCTTTGAAAATTGAAAATTGCCCCCTTTTGGGCATTTTATCAAACACTTAGTGTGCATATATTTGAAATAAGTTGTGAAAACTTCTCATGATGCTTTGAAAGTATCCAAATGATGTTAGAAAAATATTTGAGTCATGACATGAAGAATTTGAATTGAAAATCAGACTTTAGTTCTCTTGGGAATTTTATCAAACACTTGGTGGGCAACATTTCAAGCTTTTGAAATTAGTGAAATGGGGCTCTCCAAACTTTTCCAAATACAAATTTCATGAATATAAGTCATCAAGCAATATCCAAAGATCAATATTGAAGCATTTAGACATCAAGGATTCAAAGAAAATGCATGGAAAGTAAGCTTACCTCTTGTGTAGTATGGATATAGGATAGATGGGTTTGGGGCTCCAATAGCAAGCTTATGCTGCTAGGATCATATGATGGTGCCTTATAACTCTTCATCTTCATGTAAGGATACTTTGAAGATGCATGCCCCTTATTTGCCATGAGTATGTGTAGTGGAGGAGCTTGAGAAAATGGGTATGTGTTGGATGTGTATTTGGATTTTGGATCCCAAATTTGAAATACAATGATGAAATCCTAGTTTTGATTCACAAATTGGAGTATGTAGCAACACTAGAGGTGTTGGAGAGTGATTTGGATGGAATGAAATCAAATTAGAGGGATTTTTGAAGAAAATTGGAAGTTTTAGAGAGAGAAAGTGTCAAATTGGATGATAGTTGAAGTGTATTGCAAAAGGGGAAGCAAAATGACTTAAAGGGGAGCAATAGGCTTGGGTGGCCGTCCCCTAAAGGACGGTTGGCCGTCCACCAGGGACGGTTGACCATCCTCTAGTGGATGGTCACCCAATTTTGAGCCCTAGTTTGCCTTGTGTTGGGCTTGTGAGGCCCATTAAGCCCATTTTGGCCTATTTTGACCTATTTTCTTTCAAATTGTGATTTGGGAAAGTTCATTGGATTGAAATTGAAGACTATTTGGTGCATAGATGAGAAATGAAGAAGGTTTTGTGCATGCAAAGATGAGAATTGAATGATTGTAAATATGAAAGTTCACATGAAATGATGAATTTTTGGTTAAAAACCATGAGATATGAAAATGGATGACATATGAGCAAGGTTTGTAATCATGAAATGATTATAAATACAAAAGCTCTGAATGACTGTCGATCATGTCTTGGGCGGTCTCGAGGCTTTGGCATGGATATTTAGGGTATGTTTGGTAGCTAAGTTGATCAGTAGCAAGGTCTGTTGAGCCTCTGGGCTCATGTTTGGCTCTTAAGGCCCAGAAGGCCCTTTCAAGCTCAGATTAGGGTTTCAACCGGGATTTGATCTTTTTATCAAACCAAAGCTTCCAAAGGCTTCAAAACACTAAAATGTTTTAAAACTTGTTTCGAGAAGAAGAAATGATTTTGAGAGCGATTGGTTAGCAGATTTCAAAACCCTAATTTGGGTCCGGCAGGCCCTAAACAGCTAATCAGTTGAATTTTTCTCAAAACTTTGACTTTGGTCAATGCAATTTCACTTCAAATACTTCTTAAAACATGTAGAATCGAATCACGATCATTTTGGCGCTTGAATCGTCGAATTTGGACTTAAAACAGGCCCGAAAAGCCGAAAAAAGTAGAAACAGGGTCGAAATGGGCTGAGCTAGGCCCATATAGGGCAAAATTAGGCGGGGACTCGATGAACATCCCCCAAGGGACGCCAACCGTCCATGAGGGACGGCCAACCGTCCCAAGGAGAATGGTCATCTGAGATTTTGGCCTACAACTGCTGTTTTTCAGTCTTTTGATTTCCTGGGACTTTGCCAAGTGTCCAGCTCGGCCTTGGGGACTCTGGGACGAACTTGGAGACCTTGGAAGACTGGTTTGTGGCCCTTAGATCATTCTTAAGAGTTTCAATCTGAGCCGTTGATCAATTTGAAGCTTCCATATAAATAAAGGGCCCTGAAATCAGTTTTAGCACAACACATAAGGCATTTAGAAAGCTAATTTGGAGAGTAGAGGCTTGGAGCATTGCACCAGCCCCCTCATAGCAATATTAGCCACATTTTTGAAGTCTTTGGAGGTTAAAGAAGAAGCTAGGAGCAAAGGAAAAGAAGGCAAAAAGGTTAGTACAATTAAATATTGAGTTTGTTTGCATTCTTCATATTCTTATCTTCTTCTATGTTTGTGCTAGGAATAAATGTGTAGGTTGAGTCTTCATATTTAGGAATAAATAAATTAATTGTTTCATATAGATTGGTTAGTATGTTCATGAGATTTGTATAGTTAAAGTTTAGTTGTTTTAAATAGTTTTGCATATAGGATTTTAATTTATTGTTTAGTATGCATGTTAGTACTTTTTTTTTTTTAATATTTTGGGTGAACTAATAATGGTCTTAAAGCCATTTAAAGTGAGTATTCAAATCTATCCAGATTTGAATATCCACTTTAATATGACTTAATTATCATTCTTAATCCACTTTTTGCATAATTTTACATATGGTAATCTTAGTATATCATATTAGGTTGCATATTAGATCATTCATACCTTTTTATTCTTAAAAATGGGTTTTGATTCCACTTTTTGATTGCATTTAAATCTTTCCAAGGTTTAAAAGTAACCTTAAAGTATATTAAAAATCATTTTTAAGGTTAAAACTAACTTAAAGGTTCACATAGATAACTTAGTTTGCATTTAGGACATTTTTCATGCATAGTTTACATTCTTTATTGCATTTTTTATATATTTCTTATAAATTCCAGCATGCTTTATTTAGTGTTTTAAGTGTTTAGATTAACCTAGGATTAGCTAGAAACCCTAGGATTAGGAGGGTCACTTGACTCCACTTAGGACTGTTTTTTGTTGTAAGAATTACAAAAGGAATAGATTTCTATTTGATTTAGGAATCTACTTGGAGAAGGATTCTAAAAAGTGAATTTGAAAGAATTTAAATTGGAATGAAATTTCATCCATCATGAAAAAGTGTTTTAATCAAACTCCAACTCTCGAAGCTAGAGTCCTAGATAAGATAGAGTCTCTTCGACTATGTGGTTCATTACAATAGGAGAGTCTTAGGTAATCGAACTACGTGGACTTTGATTCTTATCAGGAAACTGTTAAGGTACATAGGCAGTCAATAGGGCGCAAGTCCAATCTTAGGATGACTTTATGTCTCTTAAGGTCTTTAGGATTTTAATTCTTTTATTATTATTATTATTTATTATCTAGTATTATATATCATATTTTGTGGTTGATTAGATAAATAGGATTGTCATGATAAGATTTTTATAAAGCCCAAAATTAATTAGGAGACCTTTAATTAGGGTGAGGTGGGTGCCTACAAGGAGTTCCTTGGAACCTTCCCATTTCATAACCTAGCCCCCGAATCCAACTTTGATTCGAAGACCATGCTTTTCCAAAATATGGGGTCATTGTTTTATTGAAAATAAAACTATTTTTTATGGTTTCCTTATTCCTTAGAAATAAGGTGGCGACTCCAAGTTTTTCTCAAACTTTTATCCTTTTTCAAAAACCCAATCTTGAGTGGATAATAGAGAAGGATAAATGTGGATAATAGAGAAGGATAAATCGAGACGGATAAAATCATCCACAATCCACAATGATTAAAGTGAACGGCCTCCAAATCCATTAGGTCGCTGGTTCACACTATGTATAATCTTATTTTTTAAGTTGTGATATATATATCTATACTATTTATAAAAGGCCCAATGTTAAAAAAAGACCGTTGGATGAGATGTTCCGCTTATGTAAGACATGCATGAAAAAAATCGTGTTGATCCAACGGTCATTTATTTCTAAATGCTACATTCTTGAAAAAACTATGATATTAAATTTGCATAGTTTAAACAATTTAAATGTTTTTCTCAAAAACCAACCATGGGATCTATGTGATTTTTTGCATGCATAATGAGTTTATATGGAACATCTTATCTAACGGTCAATTTCCCAAAATAGTAACCCCATGTTAACATTTGTACAATATGAATAAGAACCATATGATACACAAGTTTAAACCATTTAAATGTTTTTCTCAAAAATCAACCGTCAAATCTATGTGATTTTTTGCATGCACAATGTGTTTATATGGAACATCGTATCCAACAGTTGGTTTCACAAAATAGTACCCCCATGTTAATATTTGTACAATATGAATAAGAACCATATGATACACAAGTTTAAACAATTTAAATATTTTCTCAAAAACCAATCATCGGATTTATGTGATTTTTCTATGCGCAATGTGTTATATGGAACATCTTATCCAACGGTCGGTTTTACAAAATAGCACCCCTATGTTAACATTTGTACAATATGAATAAGAACCATATGATACACAACTTAGATGAAACAAATATAAGTAGTTTTTGTTATAATGGATAAGGTCAACTGACCTTTAATATTTTTTTTCACTTTATTTAGTTGAATTTCATATTAACAAAATTTTCTTTTAGAGTACTTTTATTTGTAACTGATAAAAGACAAATCTCACTGTTTGTTTCTCTCTTTATTCGATAAAATTTATTGTTATTTTTTCTTAATATTCAAAACACTAAAAAAATAACAAACTTTGTTGATGCCTTGTTGAATTAGGAAATTAATTGAAAATATGACTCTTAAAAAAGGAATTAAAGATAAACTTCATGTAATTAATATTGCAAGAGGGTAAACGGGTCATTAACATTTAATGCGAGGGCATTTTAGTCATTCAAAAGTTTTTTCAACATTGGGTGTTTTATAAGTAGTATAGATTTATAAAAGAATATGAAATAAGGTTAAATATTATATATCACAACTTAGAAAAATAAGATTATACATAGCTTAGTGGAAAGGCTTTTGCATATAAACCATGAGGTTCTAGGTTCAAACTTCTCTACATGCATTAATTAATTTTATGAAAATGAATAGGGATCGGGCCTAATGGACAGACTTATCAGGCCTAATGGATCAAGCCTAATGGACGAACTTATCGGGCCTAACGGATCGAGCCTAATGGACGGACTTATCGGGCCTAACAGATCGACCTAATGGACGGACTGGATTGGACAGAGCTTCGGATCATATCGGGCCACTTAATGGTTATGGATCTAGCCAGCACATTAGACAAAAACATTAGCCCAATCCGTCCATTTACTATGGGTCAGATTAGCCTGGTCCATTAGTTATCGGACCGGATCAAGCCTGATCCGTTAGCTTAATGGACCGGTCAGCGGATCAAATGGACAGCCTGTCCATTTTGACACATGTAGGCTCAGGCCATCTGCTATTTGTTAGCTGCGATACGAACTTAGGTAAACTCCCTTATTTGCTCTAACATGTCCAGGTTGAACCTTAATTCTATGTCATTTGAATCGGGGTCAAATGTTTCAATTCGGTAAGAAGAAATACCGACCTCCATGGGCATGACCGACTCTATTCCGTAGGTAAGGGAAAATGGGGTTTTCTCGGTTGAGACGCGGCTAGTTGTGTGATATGCCCATAAAACTGATGGGAGGTCATCCACACATTGAGCCTTTAATCGCTCAAGCCTTTTTTCAAAGGAATGGATGATGGTTCGGTTAGTTACTTCTACCTATCCATTGGCCTGTGGATGACTGGGTGATAAGAAATTGTTGCGGATCCCAAATTCTTCACACAGATGTCAGAGACCGGCGTTATTGAATTGGGTGCCATTGTCAGCGATCAATACTCCAAGGATACCGAAGCGACAGATGATGCCATCCCAAATAAAATTGCAGATATTACTTTCGGTTATCCGGGCAAGTGGTCGGGTTTCCACCCACTTAGTAAAGTAGTTAATAGTGACCACTAAGAACTTTTGATTGAGGAAGTGGACCAACAATGTTAATTTCCTACTAGGCAAAAGGCCAAGGACTGAAGATCGGTACGAGCTCATTTGGTGATTGATGGGGAATCAGCGGAAAGCATTGGCACTTGTAATTTTGAACAAGATTATTGTTGTCCATGTGGGGCGAGCAGTAACCGTGTCTAATAGCCTTCTTGGCTAGTGATTGTCCCCCAGAATGGTTGCCATATATTCCCTCATGAATTTTCCTCAAAACATAATTGGCTTTATTGGGCATCACGCATCTGAGATAAGGTCCATAGTATGATCGTCGACAGAGGCTTCCATTAACGATGCAATATCGAGCCGTCTTGCTTTTGATCCATCGTGCAGCTACTCGATCAAATGGCAGGTTGCCTGATTTGAGATAGTTCATGATGGGATCAATCTATGATGAATTGGGTTAGATTGTGAAGATTGGTTTGTCTAAGATGTCAATGGCCAGGTACTTAGCCAGCTTGATGACAACCGACCTGGGGAGATCTGAATTGATGGCCGAGGAAAGGTTAGCTAAGGCATCAGCGTGGCTGTTTTTCCTTTTGTGAGATATGGCTTATAGAGATATAGCTGAATTTATTGAAAGCTTCCTTAGTTTTGCTCAAATAGCTTTGCATGGTTGGCTCATTCGCAATGTAGCTTCCATTAATTTGATTCACAACAAGTTGAGAGTCACTGAATACATGCAAATGCAGAATTGATAGGTCGGCAGCCATGTCGAGTCCTGTTAAGAGAGCTTCATATTCAACTTTATTCGTGGTTGCTCTGAAACATAGCCTTAGTGCTAACTCAACTCTTTCTTCTTCAAGGGACTTCAAAATGACCCCGGCCCCTAAACCCTTGGTGTTAGAAGAACCATCTACAAATAGATGCCAGATTGATTGGGGTGGGTCCTTCTTTTCATTCCTTTGGGCTGGGGATATGAAATTTGTTGCTAGGGGCTTTAGGCCAGTAATCTAGTCTCTGGTCTATGTTTCATGAGTTCATTCAACAACAAAGTCAGCTAATACTTGCCCCTTTATTGCCGGGCATGGTCGATTTTCAATATCAAATTCGCCCAATTCGACGGCTTATTTGACCATTCGGCTCGATGTTTCATGTCGGTGTAACATATATCACAGGGACTGATCCATAAAAACGACCACTAGTGAGCTTGAAAATATTGTCCGAGTTTCCTAGCTGAGACCATAACAAGAAAGACCAACTTTTTTAGGCAGGGGTAGCGGCTTTCAGCACCGATCAAGAATTTGCTGGTATAGTAGATCAGTTTCTGGACATTTTAATCTTTTCTTATGAGCATTAAGCTGACAACTGTAGGGGAAACTCCTAAGTAAAGGAACAGCATCTCCCCCTAATCGGGCTTTGAAATGAGAGGAGGTGATCCCAAGTATCGATTTAGCTGTTGAAACACCATTTCGCAATTAGGTGTCCATTAGAACTTCTTGTTTCCCCTAAGAACGTTGAAGAAGGGTAATCCTTTTTGGGAAGATTTTGAGATGAACCTATTTAAGGCCGTCATCCGACCAGTCAGTCGTTGGATGTTTTTAACAGATTTTGGAGATTCCATGTAAAACAGGGCCTGTATCTGATCGAGGTTCTCCTTAATACCCCTTTTTGTGACTAGGAACTCAAGAAATTTCCTAGAAGAGACTCCAAAAAAGCATTTTTATGGGTTAAGTCTCATACTAAAATGCTTTATAATTTTTAAGGCCTGATTAAGGTATTGCACGTGATCAGGAGCCTTCAAGCTCTTAACGAGCATATCATCTATATAGGCCTCCATGTCGAGCCTAGTAGTGGCTTGAACATTATAGTAACTGTTCGTTGATAAGTGAATCGAACATTCCTTAGTCCAAAGGGCATTCGGGTGAAACAAAGCATTCCTTGAGAGGTGATGAAAGCCGTTTTTTCCTAACCAGCGGGGTACAGTAAGATCTTATTGTAGCCCAAGTAGGCATCCATGAAGCTAAACAGCTCGTGACCTGCTGTCGCATCAACTAACTAATCAATCCTTAGAAAGAGGAAGCTATCCTTTGGGCAAGCCTTGCTGAGGTCATTGAAGTCTATAAATACCCTCCATTTTTCGCTCTTCTTCTTGACAACAACACAATTATAGAGCTAGTCGGGGTAAAAAATTTCACCCACAAATCCGGCCTTGAGGAGTTTCTGCACTTCTTCTTGTGTTGCTTTAGTTTTTTCCTTCGAAGCCACTTGCTTCTTTTGCCGTACTGGTTTAAAGGTAGGGTCAACTTGCAACTGATGAATAGCTATCAACGGATCAATGCCTGGCATGTCGTTATGCCCTTAAGCAAAAATATCATAGTTGGCCTTCAAAAAGGTTATCAGATCAGTCTTAATATGATCAGGGAGCTGTGTGCCTATCAAGGCTATTTTGGATTGATTAGTGGGATGAACCTTAATTTTTATTAGGTCCTCAAGCAAGGCTTAACATGGGCTGGTTTTATCCTAGAGATCTTCCATGCCATGTTCAAACCTTATTGATTGCTATCTATGTTGATCGAGTATTTGTTCACCTGGTCCGTTCCGGTGCCAGGTATTGGTTGAAGGATCTAGTGGGTAAAATGGTGGTGGGGGAGGTAGTTGAGAAGTAATCAGGTGACTTGTCTCCTGTGCCGACGCGATATTAAAACACGTTCTCGCTAGGGCCTAGTCGCCCTTTACTTCCCCAGTTCTGTGCATGATGGGAAATTTTATGGATAGATGAAGAGTAAAGATCGCCGGCCCAAAGTCGTTCAACAATGGTCTGCCCAGGATCGCATTGTACTCCAAAAGGCAATTAACTACAATAAATTGAGCATCCCGGGTAGCTTATTTGGGAGGGTTGCCCACAATGATCATGAGGTTGGCCCATCCAAGCGGGCTAACAGATGAGCCGTTAAACCCTATCGAGGGAGTCTGGATCGGAGCGAGATCCAAGAATTTCCTTCCCATCTTATTGTAAGCAGTGACAAAGAGAATGTCAGCTGAGCTTCTGGTCTCTACCAATATTTTGCATACTTCAAAGTTATTAATGACCAATGCGTCATCATGAGGCAAATGAATGCCTCTTAGCTCCTCTTGAGAAAATGTGATCATGCCATATCGGGGGGTTTTGTGATGAGTCAAACAACACGTATGATCGAGTGGGGTTAACTGAGCCGTTTGGGCGTAAGCTTTTCGAACGAAATTACTCTCTCCGGCCAAAGTAAAATTGCCATGTATTGTGTCGATGACCCCCGCAAGGCATTGCCTAAGATCGGGCTGCCTTTGATTCCGGTCCATCATAGCTGGCTGGTTGTTCTCCGAATGCGGTGGATCAATTTATTCCTTCAAGAACCCCTTCTTGATGAGGCTCTCGATCTCATTTTTTAAATCAAAGCATTCCTATGTGAGGTGGCCATGATCCCGATGGAAAGCGCACCTTTGTTTCTCTTCTTTGGATCAGCTTTCATTCGTTGGGACCATTTTACAAAAGGCTGACCCTATGCGTCACTCAAGATGTGGTTAATGGGAACTTTAAGGGGGTGAAGTTGGTGAATCTTCTGATCGGTGATCTATCCTTCCTATCAGCAATGTCCGACCTCTGTTTCTTATCTGATTGTCGCTTGTCCTCCTGATCTTTGTCCTTCATCTTTTGGTTGGATTCCCTATTTTTCTTGTCGGTGTCAAATACCTTATCCACACCGATGTACTTTATTTCCCTTTCAAGCAGCTCTGTTAGGGTTTTCGGTTCCTTTTTGGCAAATGAAATCCGTAGACTTTTCGTATTAAGGCCTTTCATTATGGCTGCAATAGCAACCCCTTCAGTTAGCACATTGATCTCTAGTAGTGCCGAACTGAACCTTTGAATGTAAGCCTTTAAGCTCTCATTCTTTTCCTGATCGATCAAGGTGAAGGAGGTGAGTCGTCGGTTGTTTGGGTTGGTGACTACTTACAAAGTGAGCAACAAGAGCAGCACTCAGGCTTTGAAAAAAGACTACGAAGGAAGGTGCTAGGCTCTGGAACAAGGTCCGGGCGAGCCCCTTGAGGGTCATGGGGAAAGCCCTACACATGATGGGGTCAAAGATTCCCCTTAAGTACATGTGATCCTTGAAGGTTAAGATGTGTTCCTGGGCATGTATGGTCCCATCATTGGGATCAATGGCAGAAAGCTTGAATTTTTTAGGGAGGGATTCCTATAATATATGGGCAGTGAATGGAAAGGTATGGTCGGTGTGGTCGGGCTTTTCTTGATCAGCTCGGGTGTCACCGACAAGGCCATTTCTCCGAGTCATTGTTGTATATGGTCGGTGGTATCCACTCGGGTTCGTCTTGGTGATGACGAACATGAAGCATGGGATCTTTCAGGGGTACGATCCCCCACCAGATGGCGCCGTCATTCCAAATTGGTCGGCCTCCTTTGAGACCGTACCTCCGAGCTGCTATCCTCATCCTCTTGGTGAAGGGCGTGAATATTGTTGCTATTGATAAGGAGTGCTGAGTGGTGACTTTCAATCGCCACTCGCTTTTTTTGAAAGGGATGGTTATGTTTCATAACACCTCTCGGTGGAGGGACATTATGCTTCTGAGGAGGGATATTTTGTAGGGAATGATTTTGTACTCCATTTTACATAAGGAAGTCTTGTTGTTGAGACAGAGTTTGGGTAATGGAAGTCATTTTTTCTATTTTTTTCTACATATAAAATATCTGGCATTTGACTAGATTGTTGATCGATGAAGACCCAATCTCATTCTGAGGTGGGAGATCCTCCGGTAGAGTCAAAGGTAGAGAAGGTCCAATACGCAGTGTAGGACCCACATGTATGGTTGATCCTGCTAGTGGCATGGAAGCTTGACCACTCAGCAGAGGAGGTACATTGCTGTGACCAACAAACGCCGAGGCGGGATCATCTTTATTGTGGACTCTAGAACGAGTGACAGCCATGTTTTAGTTGAGATGTGTATTTTTTAGATGAAAGAGCACTGAAAAAATGAATTTTTGGGTCCCACGGTGGGCGCCAAACTGATGATGTCAAAAAAGGGTAATGGGTCAGTGACTTTATAGATCGGGTATTCCGGTTTATTTGGGTTCCCGCTCTTGAACACCGGTGTGGTATTTCCCTAGAAGGCTCCGACGATCAAGTCAATTTCTAGAGCAAGTAGAGAATATGGAGTTTTAAGATCGTGTGTGAATCACATACCTCTATTTGCTTGGGAGGGAGCTTTTATATAGGTGGTCAAATGGATTGCCACGTGGACAATACAAATTGCTTCATAGGTTGGCCTCTTAACCCATTATCTTACCTCTAATCACAATTAATGGTTGACGTAAGTTGTTGGGCTACCATTTAAGGATCCACCTTACTTGGTAATTATGTCATGCTTTACCTTGCTTGGGTCAAATGTCAAAGCCGTCTTGTGATCATGCGGAAAGGACAGAAAACTTCTGACCACCTTTACTAAGTGGTGTGGACAAATCGGGTTACACCTGACTGGTCGAGGTGAACCTAATGGGTCGGTCCAACTGTTTGGATGTATAATCCGACCTGACACGTGTCGACCAAGGAATGGCTTGCGGATTTTTACCTTCTTCGGGCACACTAATGTACTTCTATAAAATGTTGTGTTTCTAATAAATCTAATCATCCTTTAATTGCTGGGAGAAGAATTTGATAAATTTTTTTGAAGAATTAGGTCATCGGCCACTTTATTAAGGATACATTAATTATAACCACACTTTTTAAAAACTTTTACACCATTTTTCTAAATAAATAATAATGCTTTCACAGTCAGGTGGTATCTGGCTTGCATTTTGTAATGAAAGAGAATGGAATCCAATATTGCATTTCACCTCAAGTGAGACAGTCTTTCACTCAATCAAAGTCTTTTTTTGTACGTGCATATCAATGGATTGTGCATATAGAGTTATCAGATTAATAAATAAATAAATAAAAAGGCAAAGAAAGTGACATCACTATCAAGACTCAAAAAAAAGATAATAATTTAAAATTAATACATGAAGAAAGGGACTTTACCTGCTTCATTCTTTTCTCTCCACAGATCACTTTCTGAAAAAGAACAAAAAAAAAAAAAAAGTAAAACAGAAATTTGTCCACTAAGGGAAATGTTAGATTCTTTTTTCAACCAATAACTGGAATCTCCAACAAGCGCACTGCATGTTTAAAAGCACTAATGTGGAATTTAAAACATCATTTCTCGGTTTCTGTTGGAAAATAAAGCAAGATACTACTATAGTAACAAAATGATCCAAGGTAAAAAGATAATAAATTTACTGGTACATATGACTGTATATATGCTGGCCTTAAAAAGTATATCGCGTATTTCAAAACACATTTCATTTGATAATATTTAGGAAAAAAATATAAAAAATCTTTCTTAACTATCACCTTGTGACACTTTATCCCCTCAACTATTGATTGTAACAATTTGCCCTCCTAAATTATTGAATTGTGACAAATAACCTCATTCCATGATTTTCAATTTGTTTTATGGTAAATCAACCATTGGATCACTGTGATTTTTGGTGTGCTTGACATAGACAGACAGATTATGCAATATAACGGTCGGTTTTTGAAAATACAGACCGCTGTATTAAAAAAAAACTATGAAAATACATATATTTTTTAGATTGTATTTTAAAATGTAGACCGTTAGATTAGATAATCTGTCTGTTCATGTCAAGCACGCCAAAATCATTGTGGTCCAACGGTCGGTCTGCCATAAAACAGACTGTAAAAAATCATGGAAGGAAATTATTTGTCACAATTCAATAGTTTAGGGGGACAAAGTATTGCAATCGATAGTTGACGATGTGATAGTTGAGGAGGATTTTCTGTATTTTTCCCTAATATTTATTAGGTACTATGTTGTTTCCGGTTAGAGATGATATCTTCGGCTAGCAGTAGCCCGGCCTCTCCCACATGGAATGTGGGGCTCCATATTGGATATATTCCCGTGTGTTGGAGCACTAGACAAATGGTCTTCTTGTTGCACCATAATAAGAAACCGGCTACTTTTAATTTGCTCTCATCTTACGAGACTAGGATGCACCACAAGGGAATGTCTTTCCTTGTTAGGTCTACTAATTAAGAGCACCAGACATGAATGGTCTTATGTGGACCACATAGCCAAAAAGAATTCTATTGGGTTTGTTGGTCACCCACTTCTTAAGGCACCCCCAAAAGCCATTACCCACTTGATTGGAACCACTTCTTTTTTTTCCTTAAAACTAAACTATTGACATAATGAAATTGTTTCATAATTTCATATCCGAATAGCATTTTGCATGGCTTATTATTAAAAGACGACACGATGCATGATAGATAGATGAGACATTAACTAATCACATTCTGACAGATGTAAATAAGAGCACAATTAGAGCTCCATTAACCTATCCATTAAGGACTGATCCTTAAATTAAAATAAGTACTACTTTCATTGGAATAGGGTATTTTGAAAAACCAACCGTTGGATTAGATAATTTTCTTATGTATGTCATGTCTGTCAAAAATCACAGTAATCCAATGATCGACTTTTAAAATACAGACTGTTAAACAATTGTACAGCATTCAACGGTAAATAGTACTGTTAGAGTGTTTAACGAACTGTATTTTGAAAATCGATTGACCGATTACTGTGATTTTTGGCAAACATAACATGTATAAGAAGAATATCTAATCTAATGGTCGGTTTTTTAAAATACCATTGACTGTATAGAAAATGAAAGCTAAATGATGTGTGGTCCTTATTTTAATTTGAGAGCCCGTCCTTATTCTATCATTTCTGTCAACACATATATTATTGCATTCTTTCTTTTCTTTTGACTTTCCCAAGAAGAAGAACGAAGTGGAAGGTGCACAAATTGACCAAGAAATTCAAGCTAATCATAAATGTTTGAAAGATTTTTATCATTATTTTTGTACCTCCTCTATCCTATAAAAAAATAGGTCTCTTTCAAAAAACACGCATATTAAAAAAATTCATTAATGCATTGATTTGTGATCCTCTTTACCTTTTATTTCTAAAACTATCCTTTTTTTACAATTGTATTTAATGTCATGTCAAGAAATACTTGTAATAATAAAGGGTAATATGGAAAAGTTAAAAAAAATATAATTTGACTTTTCAAAATAGACTATCATTTTAAAACAGTCAAAAAAGAAAAGAAAGTTTATCTTTATAGGACGGATGGAGTAATTTTAATTGAGAAGTGCATGAGACTTTGATGTCACACGGCTCATAGGAATTCATTCATAGTTAGAATAGATTCATACACCAAGTCGACTGATCTGTCATTATTTGATTTCTCTCCAGGAATATTCTCAAAATGCTTTGTTGAAATAGAAGCAGCATGACTAAACAACTTCAATCCAATGGTACAACAATTAAAAAAAAAAAAAAAAAAAAACTTATAATCAAAGAAAAATGAAATTTGGCAAAAATAATAATAATAATAATAAACTCAA
>JAESVK010001085.1:51787-82322 GCA_017140935.1 Hamamelis virginiana
TCCCAAATTTGGTTAGCGTGTCACAGGTTGAACTGAAGGGGAAAATACACAAATACACATCACGAAAAGAAATTTTTAGAAAGAGAGAAAAGGGATTCTACCAAAAATGGAAGTTATAACAGCAGCATCAAATTAAAGTGGTCGAAATTTATGCAGGGTTTTCGCATATAAGACATAAGAAAAGATATATCGCAGGCCAACTGAAGACCAAAACATCACGTTTGTTTCATCACTCAAAAGAAGATGAGAAAGGAAAATTAAAGGAGATTGACAAGAGAATAGAAAATTGATTAGACCCCATTTGGTTTGCAACACTAAGGGTCCGTTTTGGAATTGACAAATTAGAATAGAATTAATTTGCAATTTTATTCAGTTTCTCTTGAGATTAATGGTGAGAGATTTAACAAGGACCATTGGATCAATGTTGGAGATGATCAACCAGCTAGAGATTAAACATGCATATAAAAAATATCTTATTTAATTTGTTTAATGCAAGACTAGCTTTCTCCTTTTAAATGGTGTATGGAAAGTGAAACTCCCACTTCATTAAACCATTTTATTAATGGTGTGGATTAAAATTTAAAACTACTTCCTTTGACGTACTCTAAGAGATGGGTTTTCTTAGTATAGTATAAATAGACTTTGGATTTCAATTCTGTAGTGAATCATCGATCATATCCCTACATTTGTTTGGATCGAAGTAGCTTCTTCAATTCTCATTTGAGAAGGAAGTATATTTCTGAGAGAATTACTCCCACCAAAGTCTAAGGTGTGAATCCAGAGGGCTTGATTAAGTTTGCAGATTGATGTTATAGTCTACCCAGTTAGACTTCTTTGATCTACTCAGCTATTACATTATTTTATTGTAAGTTTTTTGCTTTTTTTATTTTTTTTGTCGATCAATTAATTTTACTTGATATATTAATGGAATTGTTGATCTTGATTTTTTGTAAAATTCTTTCATTTTTAATTCCTAGCTAGAAAACATGAGTTTAGTCTTGCTCTTAATGAGCAAAAATATTAGGACATGTGTAATACAACGACTAAAATTAGCTTATATTTGTTGATCCAATTAACGGCAAAAATAAAAATTCAGATATCATGTTATCATATCATAAACACAGATGTACATGAGTGATTTGTTTTTGTGTTTTGATTTCAACTGTTGGATTGCTCATTAGGAGGTCATAATATATCTGCTCATTATGAGCAAATCCAAATTCCTAGAACACGTACGGTTGGTAGTGAATTTTGAAAACAAGCACTTAAAAGCCAAAAAAATTAAAAAGAGAAAAAAAAAAAAAATGTGGCCATCTAATAAACCAAAAAACTATGAAAACAGTGAGATAGAACAAGTTTTTAGAAATATTTTCCTATTTTTCATCACCTACTTTGGAGTCGATGGTAATTTTATATTTGACCTTAAAACACAAGTAATGTTAATATTAGAGTTTTCCCATGCTTTCAACGACTCTGAGATCATTTGTGTACTTGTATGACACATCATTCTCACGTAATCATATAACATGCACTACAATTGCCTAAATTTATGGTCTTGATCGTAGAAAAAATTTAAATGGACCAAAACATCCCTATAAAATTATAAAATGCATAAATGAGCACAATCAAAATAAAATGCTTCATAATTGAATTAATGATTGTAGCATTCCCATAAATTTAATGAAATATCACAATAAAATACCTCCTAATAAACTAAGCTTTCTTATGATCGAATGCATATATACCAATTTGTTTTTGAATATATAGAACGGAAAATCTTCTCAATATTTGTCTCTTGAATACATATACGAACAGGGATGAAGCTATATGGTGTTGAGGGGTTTCTCGGACTCCCCTGAACTCCTTTTTTTTTTTTTTTTTTTTTTTTTAAATTTTCAAGTTTTTTAAAATTTTTTTTTGGCCCCCCTCAATTTTTTTTTTTTTTTTTATAACCACATTCTGCCATTCACAGGGGTGGTACTACAATTTTTTCAACTGCTATTAGCTTTAGCTCCATACATATTACTCTCCATATATTTTATAATTACCTTCTTGCCATCACACACACACACACACACACATATATATATATATATATATATATATATATATATATATATAAGTTACAAATTCCCAAATTTGAAAAGAAAAGTCAAAACACTCAAAACCCCTTTTCAGATTTTCAGATTTCCCAGCTCCCTTCCGTCTCTCTTCCTTCTATCTGATTCTTCTCTCCCACTCGCACGCCCCATCTCTCAAGTCTCAATCCTCTCATCTTCCTCTCCCATTCCCAGACTCCAAATTTCTCATTCTCGCTTCTCTGTCAATCTCTCATTCTCTCATCTCTCAACCAAGGCGCAAACCCAAAATATCCATCACTGCCATAAAGTTACCTCATGCTCTTGGTCTCTCGATCTCTCTTACACAGTCGTATCGATAAGGAAATGCAACGTTGGTGATGAAAACGGTGGTATATTTTCTATTTTTTCCATTTGGTTAAATACTATTTGTTTGGCTGAATGTTTAATCGTTCTTGTTCGGTTACTGCTGATTCGGGTTTGTTTGGTTGCCAAGAAAATAAATTTAATTTGAAAGCTATTTGTAGTTTGGTTCTTCATTTGCATTTATTTGATTGTCTAGAAAATTATATTTGGTTACTATTTGATGTTTGGTTGTTGATTTGCATTTGTTTGGTTACCGAGGAATTTCTATTTGGAAGCTTGAAATTATGCCAAAAAATGTGAAAATTTCCTAGCCCGCTGAACCAAAGTTGGCCCCCCTCAACCAAATTCCTGGCTTCGTCCCTGTATACGAATGCAAATAAACTCTCTAGTCATAGTTTTTCTTAATTCTTTAAAATTGTTATAAGTTCAATTTGTCGAACAACAAAGTCTCTATTTGGATCTCAGAAATAGTAAGGGAAAGAAGAAGGACAAGGATAAAAATGCGCTTTAGAGAGAAATTTATTTTGATATAATTTTTCAGCAATTTTCCTTTCTTTCCATCGCTGATCTCTTTATCTCTTCATTGATTTTTTTTAAATAAAATATTTTAATCAACTTAATTAAGATATTCCAAATTAGTTGTATGCACCTCTTCTTTTATCACTTAATTAGTATCTATATATGGATAGGAAAATGGAACTCAAATTTGCGTGAATGCGTGAAATTAACTAGAAAAATTTCTTGAGTAAGGGAAAAAAAAAAAAATATATATATATATATATATAGGTTGCCAAATATGCCTTTCATTAAGGATCATTAGCCTAAGGAAAATTAATGGGAGAGATCTTTTTATCAGATTCATCCATCAGTTAATTATGTGACAATAACACACAAATTAGTAATAATTACAATAATATATATATGTGATCATATGCTCTAAAAATGCATGCCAAATCAGTTTATGGTTTGTTTGTTTGTTTTTTTTTTTTTTTTTTTTTTTTTTTTAATCAGACCATAAATGAAACTAATTATCATATCCTCATGTATATGTAAGTTAGACATTAGAGTTAATATAAAACTAAAGTGTTTTTAAGTTGCAAGTTTGGAGTAGATTTTTGTACATACTTGAAAGTTTTTGCAAGTTTGGGAGTAGAAATTAATTTTACCAAAATTCACAGGTTTTGAGATGGAAACCAAGGACAAAACTAGAAAAGAATAGAGATAGAAAGACTTAATGGAGTTTGGTCGGTAATTATAAACAAAAACAGATGCATGAGATGAGGACAAGTGTCTCTCAATTAATGGCCGAGATTGAGATATATGCCTAATTTTTATCAACCATGCATATGCACCCACCAACTAGCTTAGTGGCCGGAATGGTATCCGAGCTGGAGTAGTAGTAAGATATTGTTATTTGATGCATGAAAAATGGATGTGATTTGAACAATTAGGTCCCGTTTGGTTTGTGACTACTATAACTAGAATGGAAATGGGAATAAAAATTAAATTAATAAGTAATGGAAACAAAAATGGAATGGAGTAAGAATGTAAAATAAGAAAGGAGATTAATGGTACGTCATCCCTATTCTTTTATTAATTTGATCACAACAAGAAGAATGCTCTCATTTTATTCTAATTTAATTTGATGGTAGTAGGTGGTGTGTGATGTTGTGGAGTGGCACTCAGAGTGTTAGCAATGGTAACTAGCTAGGGTGGTACTGGGAAAGGTAGCATAGTGGTGATTGGATGTGGCATTAATTTGTTGTAGCAATGGTGATGGTGGTGGACCTATGACAGTGACGTTGTAAGCTAGTTATTCGAGAGTTAGTCATCGATATTCCGCTATATCAGGTAATATTAATAGGATGCAATGGTGGAATGATTTTATAAATAAAATGTCCATTCTCTTAAAACGAACATTCAAATCTTGTTATCTCGATCTTGATCTAAGAGCAACAAGTGCTGCTTCTTGAATTGAGATTTAAAGAGTTTTTGAAAGTTTGATCTCAAATAAACTATGGTACTGTATCTTTTATGAAAATTGTAATTGTTCCAAAGAACAGCAGAGATTTCACAAGTTTTTTCTTGTCTTTGGATTTGAAAGTGGAAGAATCGGCACTTTGTGTATTGTGCTCGGTGGGTCTTCTTCAATCTTGAAGAATACTTAGATCGAGCTTCTTTGACTGAACTTCAACTCTGTACGTAGTCCAAATAAAGAAATCATTATTGCATTAGAGCCTCCTAGCTATTTATAGAGAACGTTAATGGGACTCATCTCCAAATTTGAATTCTTTAATTTTAGAGATTTTAGCTAACTAATTAGATAATATTTATTTTCTTATTTTAGGCATTAATCTAAATTTGGAATTAAATGGAAGACTTATCCTCTCATGTGATGATATGACAATATTCCATATGTTGATACGTATCCTTCGTTCTTTTGCTTGTAGGATCCATGCCAATATTCTAAAGCTTGATCGAATTGTTGATCAATCTGTCATAAGAGTCAGACTTTTGAATTGTTGACTATTTACTAATCAAGTGATGATCTATAAATGCCTCCACTTCAAGACATGGTATATAAATGTACTTGTGTGTGCACACAAATTGGCCTTCGCAGTGTACGCGGGCGTGCTAGAACCAAATAGGTTCAAATCAAAGCCAATCCATTTGACCCTGGGCGTCAATTGATAAGAGGAAAGCCAAGAAATCAATCAAATTGATTTTTGACCGATCAATAGGCCACCTTAAAATCAAGGATGGATGACAAGCGATTGTGAAAGGGTTGAGGTTCTTCCCTTTATTAGGGTTCTTTTTTCCTATGACAGATCAATAGAACTTTAACATAAAATTAAAGTATGAAATGTAGAATGTAGAATGAATGAAAAGCAATTAAATTAAATGAGTAGAACGAATTAATTTAAAAGCAATGTTAGCAAGCTAATTTAATAAAATAAGAACATGCTAATTTAATTCAATGTAAGCAAGCAATTCTATGGAATTGCAGTAAATTACCATAAATTGATGAAAACGATTGCAGCTAGGAATTGAATAACAATGCTGAAATTGAAACTCTAATGAACTATATAAAGAAGATAAACTATTAGTAGTTTTGGTGACATTGAGTGTGTGCTTGAAGCCTCCAAAGTCTGGTATTTATAGACAAATCCCAATAGCTGTTAGCCTCTCTTCACGTGCTTGCTTGCTGCTCAATTTTAATTGTAGTGCTCCCTGATGTATACTACCATATCCCTTGAAAATAGAGAACAATTGCAGCTTTATCTGACTTGGTCAAGTAGACTGATTTGCTGAGTAGAATGGGCTTCTCCAACGTTTAGGCTTTGCTGATCTTACTGGACTTCGGCTTCATATGACTTTGCTAGACTTTAATTCTTTGTGGTACAATTTATGAGCCCACTTGGAATTCGCCCAACTCATTTTATTTTTGGCCCAACAACTTGATATATATATATAAAGGCGAGGTTTGAAGTCCTTAGTTCTTCTTTTTTTAATGGATGTTGCTTGGTAAATCTGGCCTAAAAAGGATTGTAGCATTGTGAAAATCTATATATAACTTTCTCTATTATTTTAGAATTAGGAAACACAATTTCTATATGTACTCCCACTCGCATTGTTAATGTATATAGTAGTTACTATTTACCGTAGTTTCTATTTCCTGTATAGTTTCCATATTCTGTATAGGGTCTAGCCTATATAAGGCTCTCTTTGTACATTGATTATTTATCATTCTTAATACAGAGTTTTATACTTTTCTCTCAACATGGTATCAGAGCCGAATACCTAGGAAACCTCGCCCACCAAACCTTGCCTACCACCACCACAGTGCCCCGCCGCGCCTTGTCTACCACCACCACAGTGCCCCGCCGCCGATCAACCTCAAATCCGCCGGAAATCCTTGCCGTCCAACTATCAAACCTATCCAAGTCAAAAATCTCAATCTTCTAGTAACCCAAATCAGCCAACCTACCACTCAAAAGCATTGTTTTTGTCCGATCTTCAAAACCCAACCAAAACCACCCAAAAATACCTCCTCACGCGCTCTCACGCGCCTCCTCTATAGGCCGCGCGTCAGATCTACTTGCAGCGGCCTCTCACGCGCACTCACGCGCCCAGCACATTCACCGCCTTGCTGACGTCAGCCCTACCCGCCACAACATCAGATCCGACCCAGAACCGAACCGACCCAGCCGCCACGTCACCAGGTCCGATCCAGAACCGAACCGCCAGTTCTTATCTGCCACGTCACCAAGTCCTACCCTCACTGCCACGTCACCCGGTCCGACCCGACCCGAACCCGATCCAATCCAACCCGACCCGACCCGGTCCAACCCGAACCCGACCCTTTGACCAACCCGTTGACTTCCAATTTTTTGCAAAATTACGGTTTGCCTTCCTCTTACTGGCAAATTACCATTCTGCCCCCTGACAAATTACCATTTTGCCCCAATTTTTTCTGGAAAATTACAGTTCTGCCCCACCAGCCTTCCCAGCATTTTTCGACGTCCTGAATCCGTTTTTGCGGTCCGTTTTGTCAAATTCAGTCATCTTTTGATACTTTGAAGAGCAATGGCCGATTCAGACGTTTCTAAGCCCATTCCAACGACTCTCAATGGCCGTAATTATTTTATTTGGGCTCATGCTATGTCGCTCTACCTTAAAGGGCGTCTTCTTTGGAAATATGTTTCTGGAGAATCGGTTCGACCTGTGCAAGATGACACGGAGACTGAGTCCAAATTCTCTGAGCGCCTTGAAGCTTGGGTCGGTAAAAATAGTCAGATCATGTCATGGTTTCACTGCACCTGTGATCCCTCTATTCATTCTCAATTTCCTCGCTTCATAACTGCTAAAGAGATTTGGGATTTTTTGCGACACCGCTATTCTACTTCTGATCTATCTCACCGCTATCAGCTCTTGACCAGTCTTCATCGGTTGCATCAAGCTCCAGGTCAATCTATTGACAGTTTTGCCTCTCAGATGTATGGAATTTGGAATCAGCTCGACAATATCCCTCATTCCTGGTCCACTTCGAAAGATGCGGAACTCTATGCCTCTATTCGGGAGGAAGACCGCTTGATTCATTTTCTCATGGCACTTCGAGATGAGTTTGAACCTGTTCGTGCTCAGTTACTTAATCAGGAACCACTACCTAGTTTGGACATTGCTATTTCCAAACTTATCTCTGATGAGACTCGCCGTGGTCTTTCCCAGTCTCCCTACACTGACTCAGTACTCATTACCCACCACCCCAGGGGGGACTCTGATGGTAAATCCTCCTCTGCTGACACAGCCCTTGCTACTCATCATCCCAGACGGGACTCACGGGACTCGAGTCAGAAATCCTGTCGATATTGCCATGAGACTACCCATGCTCTTCTCAATTGTCCGGTTCGAATTTGTAAGTTTTGTCGTAAGAAAGGGCCTGGTCACTATCAGTGGGACTGTCCTCGCAATCCCACTCCCAACAGTCAACCCCAGTTCAACCGCTCCAGAGACCAATTCCGGCATTCCGGACAATCCTCACACTCTACAGTTGCTTCCGCCACAGAGGAATCTTCTGCTCGGGATCCTACAGCCCCTATCACTGTTGCTGATCTAGCCTCTCTGCTCCAACAGGTTGTCTCCCATTCTGGTACTTCCCTCTCTACTGCCCTATCTGCTACACCCTCAGGTAATTCCTCTTGGTTCTTTGATTCTGCCTGTAGTAATCATATGACCTCTGATCCTACTATTTTCTCTACTAAACAATCTACCTCTCATACTCCTGCCATTCATACTGCCGATGGGTCTCATATGCATGTCAGCCATATAGGACATATTTCTGATTCAAGACTATCCTTGTCTGATACATATCTCATTCCTAAACTAACCTTGAATCTTCTCTCTGTGGGTCAACTCTGTGATTTGGGTCTCACTGTTATTTTTTCTCGGTCTGGTTGTGTTGTACAGGATCCGCGGAATGGACAGACTCTTGGGATAGGCCGTAAAGTTGGTCGTCTGTTTGAGCTCATCAATCTCCACACCACTTCATCCTCACCGCCGATTGCTGCTCCTGCTCACTCTATTTCTTCTTTACATTTATGGCATTCTCGTCTTGGACATGTTTCTATTAGTCGTTTAAAGTCTTTAATTTCTACTGGTTGTTTGGGATCAGTTAGTAATGAACATTTAGATTGTTTATCTTGTCAACTTGCTAAACAGCCGGCTTTGCCTTTTAATAATAGTGACTCTATTTCTTCTGCTCCTTTTGATCTAGTTCACTCTGATATCTGGGGTCCTTCTCCCACTTCCACCATGGGTGGATCACGCTATTTTGTGATTTTTATTGATGATTATTCTCGTTATACTTGGCTTTATCTTCTGCATACTCGTTCTGAACTCAAACAGGTGTATTATGATTTTGCACGAATGGTCAAAACTCAATTCTATTGTGATATCAAAGTTTTTCGTGCCGATAATGCCATGGAATATCGAGACTCGGAGTTTCTTTCCTTTCTTCGTGCCAATGGCACTCTTCCCCACCGATCTTGTCCTGGCACTTCCCAACAAAATGGGCGTGCTGAACGCAAACATCGTCACCTTTTGGATACTACACGAGCTCTTCTTATCTCTTCATCCTGTCCAGAGCATCTTTGGGGAGAAGCTGCTCTTACTGCTGCTCACTCCATCAATCGTATACCTTCCCCCACCACTGGGAACCAATCTCCATATGAGCGTCTCTATGGTCGTATTCCTGACTATCAGACTCTTCGAGTTTTTGGTTGTGCTTGTTTTGTTCTTCTTCAACCTCATGAACGAACCAAGTTAGAACCACGAGCTCGTCTTTGTTGTTTTCTGGGTTATGGGATAGAACATAAAGGCTATCGTTGTTGGGATCCTTTATCCAAACGTCTTCGTATTTCTCGTCATGTCATTTTTTGGGAACATAAAATGTTCTCATCTCTTTCCCAATTTCACTTACCTTTTTCTGCTCATCCAGAACCATTCTTCACTAATTCATCTATTTCTTTATTTCCTGATGATTCTCCAACAGGGTCTGATCAACTTACGACTTCTCCTGCGGAGCCTACATTACCTGCGGATCCTGTTCCTGACTCAGCCACTCCCTTTGATCCTGACAGTGATCCTCCACTTCGTCGCTCTACCCGGGTAAGGGAACCACCCACTCATCTTCGTGATTTTCATTGTTTTTCTACTATTCTCTCTCATCATGAACCTCAAACATATCATGAAGCTTGTTCTAATCCCCTGTGGCAAGCAGCAATGTCTGATGAATTGCAGGCTTTTCGCAACACTCATACTTGGGATCTGGTTGATCTTCCCTTGGGCAAATCTGTAGTGGGTTGTAACTGGGTGTATAAAATAAAGACCCATTCCGATGGTTCCATCGAGCGCTACAAAGCTCGTCTAGTGGCTAGAGGCTTTACTCAGGAGCATGGCATTGACTATGAGGAGACTTTTGCTCCTGTGGCTCGTATTACCTCAGTCCGCAGCTTGATTGCTATTGCTGCTACTCAACATTGGCAACTGTTCCAAATGGATGTTAAGAATGCTTTCCTTCATGGCGATCTTACTGAAGAAGTTTACATGCACCCTCCACCTGGATATGATCATCCTCCACACAAGGTCTGTAAACTTCGTCGTGCTATCTATGGGTTGAAACAGGCCCCTCGAGCATGGTTCGCCAAGTTTAGTGCTGTTATTGGAGATTTTGGCTTCACCTCTTGTCCATATGATTCAGCTTTATTTCTTCGTAAGACGGATCGCGGTCTTACTCTTCTCCTTCTCTATGTTGATGACATGATTATTACTGGCGATGACCTTGGTGGTATTTCAGATCTCAAATCCTTTCTTCGTCAACACTTTGAGATGAAGGATCTTGGCACCCTCAGTTATTTTCTTGGTCTTGAGATCAATTCTGGTTCACATGGGTACTATCTCTCTCAAGCCAAGTATGCATCCGATCTTCTCACTCGAGCTGGTCTCACTGATGCCAAAACTGTTGCTACTCCTCTTGAGACAAATGCTCAACTTACTCCTTTTGATGGCAATCTGCTGCCTGATGCCACACTTTATCGTCAGCTTGTCGGCAGTCTTATTTATCTTACTGTCACACGACCAGATCTTGCATATGCTGTTCATCTTGTTAGCCAGTTTATGTCTGCTCCACGCTCCACTCATTATGCTGCTGTTCTTCGTATCCTTCGATATGTCAAGGGTACATTGTTTCATGGTCTTCATTTCTCTGCTACCTCTTCTCTGGAATTACGTGCTTACTCCGATGCTGACTGGGCTGGGGATCCTACTGATCGTCGTTCTACCACTGGATTCTGTTTCTTTCTAGGCGATTCTCTTATCTCCTGGCGCAGTAAGAAGCAAACTGTCATTGCTCGGTCTAGTACTGAAGCTGAATATCGTGCTCTTGCTGACACTACTCAAGAACTTATCTGGCTTCGTTGGTTACTTGAAGCCATGGGTGTTTCTCATTCCTCTGCCACTACCTTGTACTGTGACAATCGAAGTGCTATTCAGATAGCGCACAATGATGTCTTTCATGATCGTACTAAACATATTGAAATTGATTGTCACTTTGTTCGTCATCATATTGGTCAAGGAACTGTGCATCTTCTTCCTGTTTCGTCCGCTGATCAAGTTGCGGATATTTTTACTAAGGCTCTTCCTTTGGGACGATTTCAGGATCTGATTGACAAACTCAAGCTGGTTTCACTTCCACCACCTTGAGTTTGAGGGGGGATGTTAATGTATATAGTAGTTACTATTTACCGTAGTTTCTATTTCCTGTATAGTTTCCATATTTTGTATAGGGTCTAGCCTATATAAGGCTCTCTTTGTACATTGATTATTTATCATTCTTAATACAGAGTTTTATACTTTTCTCTCAACACGCATAATACAAAAGAGCATGCCAAAATAATTTACTTTGAAGCTTTCGGCTGTGTCAAGTTTTGGGCTTGGTCTTTCTGCACATAGGTGACCACGATGGGCTTCCTTGCACCAGCTAACTCATCTTTGCCCATTTAATTAAATTTGATGATGCAGTAAGCCTGCTGCTCTTCAATATCATTGCTTATCTTTATTTTTTCTAACCACAAACACACATATGTAAGGTCAGACTTTGGCTCGGCTAGATTCTCTAGACGTGTTTCAGTTGCTGAGGTCTCCTCCACTCTTCCAATTCTCTTGCTTACTAGAGTTTGGTAGGTAGCTATAAACAAAACAAAGGCATGAGATGAAGGCAAGTGTCCCTTAATTAATGACCAAAATTGAGATACCTAATCTTTATCAACCTCCCACCAATTGGGGGGTTCAAAAACCTGCCTCACCAGAGCCGACCCAACCCATAATCCGCGGTTATAATGATTTTGTGAGTTGGATTGGATGGATTTTATGGGATTTTTAATGGGTCTGTTTGGTTGGAGAATTTGGAGTTTTAAAACTGCCTAAACGTGAGCCCACTTGCCACTTATATATATATAATAAATTTATATTACAAAATTACCTAGTCAAAGACACAAAGTAGATCGAGAATTTATATTGTTGAGTTCAAAGTAAATTGGTAAATGATGGTAATTTGAATTTATATTGTTTATGTGTCTTGTTGTAGGGTAATTTTTTTTGGTACTTTAGTTTTTTAGTGTTGGAAGAATTGTTTAAATTATAGTCTTTTTTTTTTTTTTTTAAAGCAATAGGGATTAGATTATATTAATAAATTTAAGAATGACAATACACATACAATGAATCCACCCCACCAAACTGTAGAGCCTAAACATTATAGTAGAAATTGGAAACCTAATAAAAACATATGCCACCAATTAAATCATATGCCACCAGTTCTAAAAACATACCCACCTAGCCAACAAAAATATTGGAACAAGGGAAAATAACTAGCAATGCCCGGAACCTCAACACAACCTGCAATACACAAAGCAATCCAATCAACCCAAGGCTCCTAGCCAATCCTGCCACATATCAACCCAACCATCCAAAGCTCCCAACCAATCCAAACTGCTAAGCAATTGATTTCCATGTAACAGCCCTTCCCCTTTTCTTTCAAAGCCAAGCAACAAACGGACTCCTCCTTTTAACACCTTGCTTAGAAAAAAAATCTGCCATGCTATTTACCTCCCTTGGCGCATTAATCAATCTAACTAATCCAATGTCACTAATCAAAGATTGAATTTCATTTAAAATAAACTCGTACTTCCACCTAGCTGAATCGCCTTTTACCCATGATACCGCCACCTTGGAGTTAGACTCAATAATGAGTGTTTTACTAGATTTCCATATTGAACCAGCAAATAACAACAAAGCCTGTTTGATTGCTAATAGCTCTACTAGATTTGAGTCCACTATACCAATAGAGCATGAAAAAAATACATAAAACACAACCCAAAACATCTCTAAGGACACCACCAATCCCCCCAGGCCCTGGCTTGCCTTCTGCAGACCCATCAATATTGAACTTTAGCTCTCCTATACCTGGTGCAGTCCAATCCAAAACAGTCCTGCATTAAAGAACACAATATGTATTGATTGATATGAATCTGAAGTGTCTTTTCTTGTTAAAATAGTTTTAGAGACTTTAGGTCTATATATAAAAAATAAAAAAAGTAGTATTGCTTGACCCACCCACCCATTGATTAAACACCCACCCTTATATTCCACTAATATGTTGATTATTACGGGTGGGTTGGATGACGGTTGGGAGGATTATCTACCCTCCAATGGTGGGTTTATTGGTAGTTTTACCTCGATCTAATCCACCCCCAACCGATCCACGCACACCCCGACCACCAACAAGCTTAATGGATGAGGCCACAGGAATTGTTGCTAATATATATGGAGTATGTAGTAGTAAGATGTTGTTTGATGCATGAAAAATGGATATGGTTTGAACAATTAGGTCCCATTTGGTTTTTTGACTAACACTATGTTTTGATTGAGAGATTTAGAGAGAATATCGGAAAAGAAGAGAAGAGAAGAAAGCTGAGGAAATATAACTTTCTGTTGTTTGGTTATCTTTCATAAAGGAAGAGAAAAGAAAATATTAATGTATAATTTCCAAAATTACCCTTATTACAAAACAAACAAAATTACCAAGTATCATGCTTAGAAAGTGTAAAATGCATGCTTAAAATAACTTTGGTCCAAAAACAATAATACATGAAATCATAGACAAAGCTAAACGAATGTGATTATGGGTTATATCAAGGTGTACATATGGGTATATTTGGTATTATGAAAGTTGCATATGGGCATAAATATCATTTTATTGTTTAAGAAAAGAGAATATATATGGTCATGGTCATCCCTATATTCTTTTATTTGATCACAACAAGAAGAATGCTTTAAAAAGAGTGCTCATTTTATTCTAATAGCAGTGATTTAATTTGATGGTAGTGATAGTAGTAGGTGGTGTGTGATGTTGTGGCAGTGGCACTCAGAGTGTTAGTGATGGTAGCTAAGGTGGTGGCAAGGGTAGCATAGTGGTGATTGGATGTGGAATTCATTGTAGCAATGGTGACGGTGGTGGGCCTATGACCGCGAAGGTGGTAAGGCAGTTGTTGCGTTACAATGGTAGTGGTTGAGGTAGTGATGAGATGCAATGGTGGAATGATTTTAATTATAAATAAAATGTCCATTCACTTATATGAGATGCACACACAAATTTTGTGTCCTTAAATCAATAAACAAGAAAAGCAAACAAATTAATTATAATTTTTTATTAATTTGTATAGTGAATGGGATACGATTCTCTGTGGTTATATTCTTTACAAAAGAATAAAATCCTCTAACTCAATATCCTATGTGATGACCTCACGATCCAAGGGCTTTGTCAGCTTTATCTTAAATCAACCCTTCAAATCTTGTTATCTCGATCTTGATTCAAGGGCAACGGACACTGCTTCTTGAACTGAGATTTAAAGTCTCTTAATTTTTTTCATTTGTGAAGAACGTACCAAAGAGTTAAGTTCAATCGAGGGCTTGTGAAAGTTTAATCTTGAATAAACTATGGCGTTTTCTTTATGAAAATTGTAATTGTTCCAAAGAACAGTGGAGATTTTACAACTTTCTCCTTGTCTTTGAATTCGAAAATTGAAGAATCGACACTTTGTGTATTGTGCTTGGTGAGTTTTCTACGTATATAATCTTGAAGAATACTTTGGGGCTAACTGCATCTTTAGGGTTTGACTGAACTTCAATTTTGTAGCCCAAAAGAAGAGATCATTAATGAATGAATTAGTACCTCTCCTATTAATAGAGAAGGTTGTGACTCATCTCCAAATTTGAATCCCTTAATTTTAGAGATGTTAACTAATTAGAGAATATTTATTTTTTTTTATTTTTGGCATTAATTTAATTTTGAATTTAAATAGAAGACTTATCTTCTCATGTGATGATATGGCATCCATGGGTTAACACATGTGCCTCGTCATAGACCTACATTATTTTCAGTGAGTCATCTTTTGATTGCGGGACCCATGCCAATCTAGAGCTTGATTTGTTGATAAGTTATAGAGCCATACTTTTGAATTGTTGACTATTTACTAATCAAATGGTGATCTATATTTCACTGAATGCCTCCACTTCATGGCATGGTGTATAAATGTACTTGATATATGTAGAAGGCGAGGCTTGAAATCGTTACCTTTTTGTTTTTTTTAATGGATGTAGCTTGGTAAATCTAGCGAGTGATTTACCACTTGATAAAGTTTGGCTTTAAAAGGATTGTAGCATTGTGAAAATTTATAGCTTTCCTTTCTTCTATCCTTTTACAATTAGGAAAAACAATTTCTATATGTACCCTCACTTGCACAGTAGAAAGGAGCATACCAAAATAATTTACTTTGAAGCTTTCGACTGTGTCAAGTTTTGGGGGCTTGGTCTTTCTGCACATAGGTGACGACAATGGCTTCAATTTGGATTTCTTTGGTTAGGTACTGGCTTTAATCTTCAATTTGGCTTTCTGCCCAAACCCACCCATCTTTGCCAATTTAAATTTGATGCTGCAGTAAGCCTGCTATCTTCATCATCTTTGCCAATTTTTTTTTAAAGTAACTCTCTTCGAAAAACTATTTGTAAAAACGACCTTCTCAAAAAAAATTATAAAAATGATGTTTGCTGACTGAATCAAACTGTTAATTAAGCAAGCGGGTCCCATATTTCATACTGGCACTAAAAACTAGGGGTGGCAAATGGGTGGGTTTGGGCAGGTTTGGGTTGGATTATAAAATGTACATGACCCATTTATGACCCATTTAACTAGTACAATGTCTAGACACATTTAAACCAATGCCCACATATCATGGGTCGACCCGACCCGACCCACCAACCCATATATCATAGATCAACTTTTTTTTTTTTTTCCTTTTTTTATCCTTTCTCGCATATACACGCCAACAAAAAAACTCAAAATAAAATAAAATTGCCACATTTAACAACAAAATTTAACATGTCATATTTATATAAAATTTAACATGTCATATATATGTATATATATATATATCTTGACCCATGCCCATATATCATGGGTCGACCGACCCACCAATCCATATATATGGGTCGACCCTTTTTTTTTTTTAAAATATCAAACGCATATACACGCCAACAAAATAAAATAAAATTGCCGCATTTAACATGTCATATTTAAATTCTCAACAAAAACTGCGTTCTTACAGTTATTCAAAATGTTACAATTTTGCAATCAGTTTTTTCAAAAACCAACTGTTGGATCACTGTGAGTTTTTGCAAGCATGACATAAAGAAGAGTGGCATCACTATGAGTTTTTGCAGGCATGACAGTTCCTAAAACTGACCGTTGGATTAGATGCCCCTCTTCTGTATGTTCTACTTGAAAAACTCACAGTGATCCGACGGTTGGTTTTTTGAAAAGTGTCATTGTGAAAATATGTAATATTTAGCCAAAAAGAGAATCATGTGCCCTTATGTCAAAAAAACCTTCAGTTTTATATATTTTGGCATTCTGCACTTCTGTAGGGTTAGTTGCAAAATATATTTTAAAAAATCGACCGTTGGATAAAATACTCATCTTATGAATGTCATGCCTACCAAAAATCATGATGATCCAACGATTGGTTTTTGAAAAAATTGACTTCAAAATTGTGACATTTTGGATAACTGTAAGAACGCAGTTTTAGTTGAAAATTTAAATATGACATGTTAAATTTTATTGTTAAATGCGGTAATTTTATTTTATTTTGTTGGTGTGTATATGCGTTATATATATACAGAGGTGCTAATATAAGGTGCACCTGATGCAAGATGCATCAGGTGGCCTCTTGTAGAGCTACTTGCATTATAAATTTTGTAAAACTGTTCGTTGGATTAGATACCCCTTTAATGTATGTCATCCTTGCCAAAAATCACAGTGATCCAACGGTTGGTTTATGAGAAAATTGACTGCTAAAAAATGATAACATTTTAAAGAACAAAAAAGTCATAGATTTTCAAAGTTACATTTCTCAGAAACCAACCGTTGGATCACTGTGATTTTTGGCAGGCATGACATACATTATAGGGGTATCTAATCCAACGGTCAGTTTTCCAAAATTTATAATGCAAGTGGCTCTACAAGAGGCCACCTGATGCAAGATGCATCAGGTGCACCTTATATTAGCACCTATAGATATATATATATATATATATATATATAGATAAACGAATGGATCGACCCATGATATATGGGCATGGGTCAAGATATATATGACATGTAAATTTTGTATATATATGACATGTTAAATTTTGTTGTTAAATGCGGCAATTTTATTTTATTTTGTTGGTGTGTATATGCGTTATAAAAAATAAAAAATAAAAATAAAAAACTGAATGGGTCGACCCATGATATATGTGTTTGTGGGTCGGATCAACCCATGATATATATGGGTTGGCGGGTCGGGTCGACCCATGATATATGGGCATGGGTCAAGATATATATATATATGACATGTTAAATTTTGTTATTAAATGTGGTAATTTTATTTTATTTTGAGTTTTTTTGTTGGCGTGTATATGCCCAAAAAAAAAAAAAAAAAAAACGGGTTGACCCATGATATATGGGCATGGGTCAAGACATGGTAGTTAAATGGGTATATGTCCCAAACCTAAAAACAAAAATTATATAAATGAATTTAATTAGTTGGGTACCCAATGGGCACCCATGGGTTACCCATATCCATCCCAATTATAAATGGGTTTAATTTTGTGGTCCAATTATGACCCATTTATTAAAATGTATCAACTCATACCCATTACTACTAAATGGATTTGGACGGGTTAATGGGTTTGGGCTAATTTTGCCACCCCTACTAAAAACGTTTGTTTGAAATCGTGGTTCAATACTTAAAAAATAAAAAATAAAAAACTGTTGTTTTAAACCGCAGTTTTTACTGATTAGTTTATAAACTGAGATCTAAATGTGCCATTCACTTCACGACGTTACACTAAAAACCTGTTCTTCCCTGTAGCCCATTCTCGCTGGAACTTTGGAGTTATAACCGTGCATGCAGCAGAGTCATAGGGTATTCCCCGATCCAAATTCTCTAGACGTGTTTCATTTGCAAAGGTCTCCTCTCTTTTTCTAATTCTCTTGCTTACTAGAGTTTGGTGAGTAATTATAAACAAAACAGAGGTAAGAGATGAGGACAAGAATCTCTCAACTAAGGGCCAAGATTGAGGCCACAGAAATTGTTGCCGATCTAGTGTAGTCTTAGGATGTTGTTTGATGCATGAAAAATGGTTGTGGTTTGAACAATTAAGTCCCATTTGATTTGTGACTAACACTATATTTGGATTGAAAGATTTGGAGAGGATATCAAGAAAAAAAGATTTTTATTAAAACAAGAGAAGATAAGAAAGTTGGAGAATTATTTGGTTAGCTTTCATGAAGGTAGAGGTGATAAAATTTTAATGTGTAATTTCCAAAATTACTCCGATTGTACAATAAATAAAATTACCTAGTACCATGCTTAGAAAGTGTGAAATGCATAAATAACTTTGGTCCAAAAACAATAATACGTGAAATACTAGACAAAGCTAATCGCATGTGATTTATTCATTCATTATTTTATAAAAGGTATTTTATGTCAATAATTCTAAGTTTTCGGAATATTACGTGAACGAACCCGATCTAAAGATAATGGTGATTTTATTGCCACCACACAATTTTCTTGTATATATATATATATTGTTGGCCCAAATATACTCTAGAGGGGGGTAAATAGAGTATAGGCAAATAAAAATTGATTTCAAAATGGGATAGAATATTTTTGAAATCTTGAACTTTAGATAACTAGAATGCAATATTAAACAATAACTCAATAACACAAATAGCAAATAAATAATTTGAAATGAAAGAGATTGAGTTAGAGAGATTCAAATACTAGGATTTTTAACGTGGTTCGATCTCCGTCTACGTCCACGCCTCAAGAACTCCGTCTCAAGGATTAATCCACTATCAAGACTCCTTCAAGGTGGAGAAACCTTTACACTTGCCTTCTTTCAAAGGTGGAAGACAACTCACCCACAAGAGTTTCACAAAACCCTTACAACTCACAATAAATAAGAGATGATTGAGTAACAATACAATGAATTCTTCAACAAGCTGATTTGTAATAAATACAAGCACACTAATGACTTCTCAAATGCTCAATAAATATAGCTCAAAGGATTTCACAAAGAGAAGTTTGAGAAATGAATGCTTGAGAGTAAATGATATCAATAAAAATGAGAGAGATTGACTAGGTAGTTCATAAATGAGAGCCAAACCTCTATATATAATGAACTAGGGCCAAAATGGCCGTTTGAAAACCCTAGACTTAGACTAGAAAAGATGGGGGTAGGTTAGGCTCATTTAATGCTTGATTTTCTATAAAGAGAAAGAGTCGTTTTGAAGTTACAAAATAATTAGTCGACTAGGACAAGGTGGTTAGTCGACTAGAAACTTAAAAACACATTTAGAAAATTTTTCGGGATCGATTAGTCGACTAGAAGAAGAGGATTAGTCGACTATCAATTCTGCAACAAAAACATGGCTACTGACCTTCCATTAGTCGACTGATAAAAGATGGTTAGTCGACTAGGAAATCATTAGTCAACTAGACCAAGGTGTTTAGTCGACTAACTTAAGATTTCTCAAAACACTGCCTCTAACTTTCACTTAGTCGACTAGGACTAAAGTGTTAGTCGACTAGAGAAGTTGCATTGTCAATATTTCGAAATTCTTAAGTCCAAATCAACTTATAACACTTGGGCAAGTTAACTAAGTGTTCCAAAACATTTTGAGCAAGTTTGAAAATATTTTCAAGCGTGAATGCTAATGCAATATGAGATAAAAATTGTTTTCTCTTGAGCTATACAATATTGAACATAAGAGAAGCCTTACAATAAGTTCCTAATCACTAGGAGAGTAACTTGACTTCAAAAGGTCTTCATAATCTTCATAAGCTTGTCTTCGAGTTGATCTTCAAGTATTGAACTTCATGAGCTTGATTTGAATTGGGTGCGCATTGAATTGCTTGATGAATGTTGATGAGCTTCAACAAGATATAAGACTTCATGTTCTATGGAGACAATACTTAACCATTTGTTAGATAAAAAGTATGGTTTAGTTATCATCAAAATTAGGTCAAAGACCTTAGGGCTAACAATTTCCCTCTTTTTTTATGATGACAAACCATTACTTTGAAATACATGTAGAAAGCAAAGTTAGCACAACAAACATGGTTAAATCAACATATTCAATAAGCAATAATATGGACGCAATACACAAGCTCATTCAAAGTATTCAAATATTTATCCTCCTTTGTCATCTCAAAAAGGGAACAATAGAAAAGAGAAATAGAATAATACAACATACAATATGCACAATCACAATTCCATTGGTCCAACCATACCAAGTTCACGTCGAATTGTGCAAAAATGATCCTCTTGGAGAGGTTTCGTGAAAATGTCTGCCAATTGGTTGTCTGTACTAACAAATTCTAGTTCAACATCTCCCCTTTGCACATGATCACGAATGAAATGGTGCCTAATTTCAATCTGTTTTGTGCGTGAGTGTAAACAAGGATTTTTAGAAATATTGATTGCACTAGTGTTATCACAACGAATATATATGTGAGTGAATTGGATCCTATAGTCTTCAAATTGTTGTTTCATGTACAAAACTTAAGCACAACAACTTCCGGCGGCAATGTATTCCGCTTCAGTGGTGGAAAGAGATACCAAAGTTTGTTTCTTGCTAAACAAAGAAACAAGCAAGTGTAGACATCCATTTTTTACCATGAGTATGGTCATTAATGGTTGCCTGTGATTTGAGGTGAAATAGGATGTTAAAACCCTAAGTTGCCAGTTTTACCTTTGTGAACAGTTAATTAGAGGTCATTATCGCATGTAGGTTTTTAGGTCAGATTGAGTCGGTTCCTTTTGAATTTAGTTTTTAAAGAGTCTAGGAATATCCCTGTTAAATTTCATAGCATTCTGAGCCAAGCTTGATAGAAAATAAGGCCTTTTGTGACTTGAAGGACAACATTATCATTTGGATCACAAAAGCTCTGAATGACTGTCGATTTTGTCCCATATAATCTCGAGACTTTGGCATTGATATTTAGGGTGTATTTGGTAGCTAAGTTGATCAATGGCAAGGTTCATAGAGCCTCTGGGCTCATGTTTGGCTCTTAAGGCCCAAAGGTCCCTTTTAAGCTCAGATTAGGGTTTCGATCGGGAATTATCAGGATTCGATTATTTTATCAATTGGATGCCTTCAAAAGCTTTAAAACACTTTCTTAAATGTTTTTAAAACTTGTTTCGAGAAGAAAAAAAGATTTTGATAACAATCGATTAGCAGATTTCAAAACCCTAATTTGGGCCCGGTAAGCCCTAAACAGCTAATCGATCGACTTTTTCCTAAAACTTTGACTTTGGTCAATGAATTTTCACTTCAAACACTTCTCAAAACATGGAGAATTGAATCAAGATCGTTTTGGCGCTTGAATCGTCGAATTTGAACTTGAAACGGGCTTGAAAAGCAAAAAAAAAAAAAAAAAAAACCGAAACCGGGTCGAAACGGGCTGAGATAGGCCCACATAAGGCAAATTAGGCTTGGGGGTTCGATGACCATCCCCCTAGGGACGGCCAACCATCCATGAGGGACGGCCAACCGTCCCCTAGTGGATGATCATCCAAGCCATTTGCCTAAAGTTGCTAATTTTCAGTGTTTTACCTGTCTGGGACTCTTCCAAGTGTCTAGCTCCGCCTTGGGGACTCTGGCATGAATTTTGAGACCTTAGAAAACTCAATTGAGACCTTTGGATCATTCCTAAGAGTTTCAATGTGAGCCATTGATCAATTTGAAGCTTCTCTATAAATACAAGGCCCTGAAATCAGTTTTAGAGGAGCACAAAGAACTTCAATTGGAAGATCCTCACCTAAGCTCACAAAGAACTTCAACAATGGTTCACAAAGAACCCCCAAATGTGCTCATAAAGAACACTTAATACAATCTCACAAAGTTGGTGTGTACAATAAATGCTTCACAAAGCTGATTCACACAAGTATAGAGCACAACTAATAGCTTCTCAAATGATTAACAAGTATATATAGCTCAAGAGTTTGGTAGAGAATGCTTTGAACAATAAATGCTTTCAATCAATGATAATAACTAAGATTGGATTGATGTAAATAAATGAGGAACAAACCTCTTTATATAACACTCAAGGTCTGATATGGCCGTTTGAATGGAGCTTGAATGCCATTGGAGGAGAGGAGAAGAGCAGGTGTTCATTTAATACTCGAAATACTCAAAATATAAAGAGCCGTTTTGATTTTGCAGGCTCATTAGTCGACTAGGCAAAAGGTATTAGTCGACTAAGCAGTTGAAAATCAAAGAAAGTTTTGTTCCCGAGCATGATTAGTCGACTGGGCAACTTTGTTAGTCGACTAGACTAGTTAAAAAGTGTTTACAAAAATTCTCGGGCACAGGTAGTCGACTAGGCAAGGGTGTTTAGTCGACTAGCTCTTCTGCAAATCCAAACATGGCTACTGGAGTGACATTAGTAGACTAGTCACAAGTGCTTAGTCGACTAATCGACACATTAGTCGACTAATTACTATGTTTAGTCGAGTAGACTTAGAATTTCTAAAGTATTAGCTTCTGGACCATGTTTAGTCGACTAGACTAGGTTGTTTAGTCGACTAAGCATACTCTTGAGCTAAAAACTTAAAATTCTTAAGTCTATTTCAACTTAACACATCCAAGATAGTTAACTAGAGTTTTCAAAGGCATGTTTGTAAGTTTTCTAAAGAAAATGAATGCTAATGCAACATGAGAAAACTTTTTGGCTTGAGCTATGCAAGATTAATCAAATGAGTTGCCTTACAAATGATTCCTAAACATCTTGTCTTCAAAAGTCTTCAAGGAATGACTTCAAGATGTCCTCCACAAGCTTCATGATTCAATGACTTGCAGATTTGTACAATTGGGAAGCTTTGAGTGTGTTAATAAGCTCCAACAAGATATTGCTTGGATACTATGGAGACATCTTATATGTTTGACTTGCAATTACTGTTAAAAAAAAAAATCAATTAACCAACCAAATTTACCCAATGGGAAATGTCTCTTTCACCAAAAGTAAATTGACTTAGCCGATTTTCTTTACTAGTCTCTGTGGATCGACACCCGTGCTTACCACTCTCTTCGGATTGAGGTTAAACATAGGTAAATTATAAATGAAATAATATTGACCGTAAATACGGAATTTAACCTCCCGTATTTCCAGTGATCACTAGGTCATATCCATAGGGAGTGGAATAGGTTCTAGTGATTTTTAGGTCATGCTATCCAATGAATACAAATAAAGTGAAAAATATGGGTTGGTTGTTGTTGAAAGTGATTTGTGCCAATTTAATGGCAAGTTTAGTATGAAAAACCTTGTAAAGTAAAGAAAATGGATCCTATGGTTTCATTCCTTCCAAACCTATGGTAAATGCTTTCTCTTACAACACACACTCAAGAATCCATTTGAGCTATGGTCTTGAATGGAGGATTTAGCAATATGAGTTCATAAATAGAGAGACAAATGATGGAATGTAGTTCTCCACTCTCATTGGCATTTTCACAAACAAATAGAATGCATATGTGCTCATCAATCTAAACACAACAACTTACTGGTTGTATTTAGATCATGAATATGAATCTACAAGGCTTCATAAGATGAGAGAGTGGGAAAACAACATTCCATTTGACATTGAAGCTTTTGAAATGAGAGAAATACACTTACCTAGGGTTTGGAGAGGGAATCCACCATAGAATCCACCTTTAATGTTTAGCTAGCCATGAGATGCAAGTAAATGCATAAAACAAGAGTAGTAAATGCCAAGAACAAGTAATAAATGCTATCACCAGATTAACAAACGTAAATGTGGCTTATTTGAGATTAAAAGAGTAAAAACAACCTAGACTAAGCTTACAAAGGATGAACAACAAGAAATGACTGAAAACAAACCTAAACTAGAAGGAAAATATCAAAAACGTAGCTAAACCTAGGTTAAACTAAGAAACTATCTAAGAACTAATCTAAGAACACTTTCTTAGCTGCAAACTTAGGCTTAAATACCCCCCTTTAGGGTTACAAGACATGAGGTTTAAAAACCCCAAAAAGCCCCTAGCTTAAGCTGCAAAATACACAGAAAAAATGGATTCGCGAAATCTATT
Source organism: Hamamelis virginiana (assembly GCA_017140935.1). Taxonomy (NCBI): domain Eukaryota; kingdom Viridiplantae; phylum Streptophyta; class Magnoliopsida; order Saxifragales; family Hamamelidaceae; genus Hamamelis; species Hamamelis virginiana. The sequence goes on from JAESVK010001085.1 coordinate 75,998, forward strand.
ACCGGTAATAATCTGCACTGCATCCTGAATTGATGAAATCTTCAATCTATTACTGGTAATCAAATTCCATTACTGGTAATAGATTCTCCAACTTGAAAAACCTTCATTTTTAGCTCCCAAATGCAGAAATTACACGCATCCAAACGATCCTTCCACCAATAGAGGTTGATTTGGGAGCTTTAAGTCACAAGAGTGGATCTCATGGCTTCATTTGGCATCAAACGACTCATAAAAGACGAGAGAAAAGGGCCGCTTAACCTGCAGGAGACAAAAACAAAGGAAAACATAAAAACACCTAATCCTAACAGTTATATAAGTAAAAGATAATTAAAAAGGAAAGAAAAGACTATAAAATAAACACAATTTGGTGTCACAACACCCCCTCCAACTTAAATCTTGCTAGTCTCTAGCAAGAGACTGCAAGCAAAACAGAATCAAGCATCAAGAACTCACTTTCATTACACAAACATGAGTAAGTACTATCACCTCACAAAATAATGCTAGAATTTGAAATAGCTAAGCAAGAACTCTCCAGTGGAAGTGATAGTGCCAATGATGCAATTCAGAACAAGAAAATGCAGAAAAATAAGAGCACTCTAGGCCGCCCACAATGATAAGCAGAGGATAAGAAGAAAACTTAGAAAATAGACATGGAAATCACAGTAGAATGCATAACTCAGTCATTCAAATGTAGGAATGCTCAAGGGAGAACAAAATTAATGTAGGAAATAAAAAAGGGCTTCATTTAGCATTTAATGACTAAGGGTACAAAAGGGGTTTTCAACCAAAATGGATATTGGCTAAATACAGTTTGGGTTCACTACCCTATGTGCTAACATCACTACCCTAGCTACCCTATGGTTTCCAAATTCACTGTTCTGAACTAAATAACTTATCAGAAATACAAATCCAAACCATAATCACAACCTAAACTACCCTAAGCACTGCCCCTTCACTCTTCAGCACCATCAGAATTACCATCCCCAGAATTATCATCCTCTTCTGATCCATCATCGTTAACAAAACTAGCTTCATCATCAGACCCAGCTTCATCAAGTTCTTCATAAATCCCATCCTCCAAGTTAGGAGGATAATGGGGAACCGCATCATCCAAGCCCTTCAAGATTCTTTGCTCTCTCACCACTGACTCAAGCCTGTGCTCAAGCTGCCTTTGTTTTCCCATTATCAGTTTGAACCAACCCCGAATCTTCCTTTCAAGACGCTTTAGTGGAGAAGTACTGGCAGATTTAATAGTGGCAGTGGCAGTTGGAGATTGAGGATTTTCCTCTCTTGACTTCATTGCATCGCTCTTTCGTTGAGTGCCAAAAGTAATACGACGAAACTTCGACGTCTCCAATTCTACTCGACTAGGCTTCTTGATTCCTTGTTCGAAAGCCAACTGAGTAATGAGAGCAGGGAAAAGCATGTGGCTCTTCCAGTTTGTCTTTGGAAAATCTCTCATTGCTTCCCAAATCACCAAGGCATGGTCAATGACACATCCATGCATAACCTCATACAGAAATTTGACATCTTCCAATCTTGGCTTCTTTTATAATCCTTGGGGCTTCAAGCTATAGTGGATGAGCTTGTTCATTATTGCATATTCACTTTTCAGTAGCCCTTGAGAGTAATTCTTCTTAAACCTTCTGGGGTCTTTGCACACTACTTGGGCCAATTCAGCAGGGGATTTGTTTGTTAAAGGACAAAATGGGAAAGAATTTGAGTCAGATGGAGGTCGAGTGTAATCCAAGAACGAGGCAATAGATTGTGGGGTAACCACCATGGGCTTGCCATTCACAACTGTTTTCATGACATGAACTTGAACTTGAGCTTGATCTTGAGAATTGTCTTCAACCATATTGGAGTAGAAATCCCTTACGAAGGAAGGAATGTATCCCGCAACTTTGTCACCCAAGAAAAAGAGACCTTGAGTGGTAATCGTTTGCCTAGTCAAGTGAGCTTCTTCAAAAGTTTCTAAAGCGATTGCCCTCTCACAGTTGAAACCCCTCGAGACAATGGATTCCTCCCATGACTTAGCTAAGGGCCTTCGAAGGCCTAAATCGACCAACTCCTCATAAGTTCGCCCCTCTTCATTAACCATTGGGGCATTACCTTTAGACTTAGGTTTTGAGCTCCCCTCACCACCCTTCCTTTTCTTTGTGAATTTATCAACTACCTTCTCAACCACCTTGGCCTTTCCTTTAGGAGAGGCATTCTTGGTGCGAGCAGTCGCAACCAAAATCACTCCCAAAATACAGAGCAATAACAACACTACAACCAAGACATCCCAAACTCCCAATTCCAACAAAACTATACATCCATCCTCCACACACCTCACAGCACAATGCAAACACTTCCTCCCAGCCATACTCATAGCACAACCCAACACAAAGTTATCCCATAGTAACAAGCAAATGCAACATAATGCGGCAAAGTAACCCATTTCCATTTAGCAAGCAATGTAGGTACAAACTTCAAAGTAAATCTTCAAAATAGCCCAGAACTTAAGTGACTTACCCCTATTTTCTGAGAATGAGCTCCCAAAGCCAACCAAACTTCTCTTTCTTCAGCAAACACCACAGATGGTGGTTAAGATTTCAATGGATAGGGAAGAGAGAGATGGGGGAAGAAATTTCGTGGGGTAAGGAAAGGGTATAGACCGAATTCAGTGGAGGGTTGAGCAGATTCTAGGGTTCGCGATTGCTGGATTCGAGAGGAGGGAGAAGAGAAGGGATTAGGGCTTAGAGTCTCAAGGGATGCGTGTGGGGTAGGCTCCACTATTGAGGGTTTTATATGTGGGGTATGTGAGGGTGAGGTGGCTAAAGGGGATTGGACAAAAGGGCTGACATGGCAATTCACTTCTGCAAAAAAAATATGAAATTCAAACTTTATTATGGGTAACAAATTTCCATTATCGGTAATAAACTGCACTGCCTCTGCTGTAATTTACCCCATTACCGGTAACACATTTTTCATTACCGGTAATAAAATGCACTGCATCTTCAACATTTCAAAACCAAAATTCTATTACGGGTAATCAATTTTCATTACCGGTAATAATTCTGCAGCAACACAAAATTCCACATTTGGTCCTCAAAACCCAAATTTCTTAAATTTCTTCACATATGCTCATACTACACACTCCAAAAGGACTTACATACTTCATCAAACCTCAACAATACCTTCCCTAAGCTTTGGAACCAAAATTTACCCCCTGGCTTCTATGGTTTCATGAAAAATGGCAACTTTTAGGCTCAAGCATGGTGCTAGTGGTGACACAAGCAAGAATTTAGGATCAAATGTTCAAATATGGCCTAAAATCACTTTTCAAACATGTGTGAATGTTCCCCATTGAGCAAAATGCAAAAGAATAGAATGAGCATGCTTGAATGGCATTTTTGAGCAAAAGTGGCTATGAATATGGACTTTATGCACAAAACTCATATTAGCTGCTTGTGCTGAAAATGATGTGCGCAATAGATTCCCAAGCATAGAAATCCACCGGTCGTCAAGCAATAAATTCTAGGGAGTTCCTAGGTCATCTCCACAGGGAGTGGAACAGGTCTAAATGATCCTTATGTGTTGCAAACCAAAGAATGTAAAAGAAAGTGTAAAATATGGGGGTTTTGATTGTTGAGTGTTTGTTTATGCTAAATGATGATAACTTGAAAAAGAAAACTAATTAAGTCAAGAAGATGGGTCCTATGGGTTCATTCCTTCCAACCTTTGATATATGATTTCTCAAACATAAACTCAATCAAGAATCATTTACTCTATGGTATTGATTGGAAGATATAACAATGGAGGCTCAAATAAAGTGAAACAATTGATAAAATGAAGTTCAATACTCTCATTGGCATTTTCACAAACATGTAGCATGCATATGTGCCCAATAACCAATTATAACAAGCCATGCAATGGTCATGAATATGATATTACAAGGGTTCAAAAGATGAAGCATTTTTACAAACATGTAATATGCATATGTGCTCAATAACCAAACATAACAAGTCATACAATGATCATGAATATGAAACTACAAGGTTTCTAAGGATTAGAGAGCATATAAACAACATTCTATGAACATTGAAAGCTTTTGAGATGAGAAAACACCATTTACCTAGGGTTTGGAGAGGAAATCCACCATAGAGCCCACCTTTGAGGTGTTTAGCTAGCCATCCAAAGATATAAATGCAAGAAACTTGAATTGAAAGCTATTTATATTACTTAAGAATGAAAATACAAAGTTTAACAAGCTACAAATAAAGAACAACAAAGATTACAAACCATAGATGAAAACAAGAATACCAAACTAACCTAAACTAAACTAATCCTAACCTAAACTAAGAGAAAAACTAAACTAACCTAAGAGAGCCCTAAAAACTAAGTGGGAAAGGTAGAGAGGGAGGCAAACCAGCTGCCAAAAGAGTTTAAATACCCCCCATTAGGGCTACAAAACATGGGTACCAAAAGACAAGAATGCCCTTGCAAAAGGGGCAAATTTCAAGCAACCCGGGGGATTTCCTGCACATAGGGACCGGTACCCCTCTAGGAGGGACCAGTACCCCCCTGCTGAAAAGCCAAAACTGCTCTATTTTGCCTTGCGAAAGCCTCCGACTTCAAATGGTCATATCTCTCTCATCCGAAGTCGGATTTTGACGTTCTTTATATGCACGCGAAGCTTGAGAAGTCTTCTTTCCAACCATGGTGGTATCATTGTCCAATTCAATCTAGAGAGAGACAGGTTTTCCAAAATGTCCAGATTGGTCGCTTTTTGCACTTCATGACTTCATTTGCCCATATCTCCCAAACCACTTGGCATTTAGCTTTGAAATTTGATATGTGGCATCTAGACACACTTAGAAGTATGTTCTATAAGTCCCATGACCTTTGAAGACTTCCAAGGCTTGACTCCAAGCTCTCACTTTGCATACAAAAAACATCCATTTTAGCGCATTCAACCTGCAAGGGCTCAAAAACAACAAAAGAGTCAAACGCACCTATTTACAAGTATAAATGGCTCAAGTATGTACAAAATGATGGGAATAATGCAATGAAAGTATGCAATAATATGGTGCAATCATTAGTGATTGTACCACAATCATACCATTCAACTATGGTATTACTATGTTCTCTTATATATATAATTGTTTAATAAATAGCGTTTTGTATAAATATCTGTACAATTGGGTTTAAATCTCTGTTTCAAGAAATCTGTGCAGATTATATAAATTAAAGTCGTCACCGATGAAGCCGTGAAGATCATCTCGAATTAAAAGAGCATTCAGAAGGATCCGCAGCAACCGGGGGAAGTACGAAAGAGCAGACGAGGAGTCTCTGCATGAAAAAGTCAAAGTTTGATCTTGACTATCGATAGCCAAGATGCGCTATCGATAGTGCCTCTATCGATAGCGCACCTTCGCTATCGATAGTCAAGAGGCGGCTGCGGGCAATGTAGATATTTTGAGATATTTTGAGGGCCTTTTGGTCTTTTTCCTTTTCCTTCTATAAATAGAAGTGTAACGACGACTTAAAGGGGGTTCATGACTTTTGCTCTGAATCATTACTCTGTTATTTTAATTCAAGTTACAGTTTATTTTCGCATTTTATTCGGTAGTTTACGTTTTCAGCAATTTCCGATTTCTGCAATTTTTCTTTCAATGCCTGGCTCAATTCTCACTTGAGAATTGTTCTTTACTATTAAGTCTTTATTTTCAGCACTTTACGTTTCTGCTATTTTCCCTTTTTATGCATGGCTCAGTTCTCACTTGAGAATTGTTCTTTACTTTTTCTGTCTTTTTCTTTATTTACTTAAGTCTTTTCTTTATTTACTTCAGTCACTTTTCTTTATTTATTTCCGCCATTTTCTTTATTTATTTCTGCCATTTTTCTTTATTTTTTCAGTCATTTACTTACCGCTTTTATTTTCTTTTTCCATCCCGTGAACCCTTTAAGCTTGTCATGGATAAAGGATATTCTCCTCCATTGATGTGTAGCTAATACTCCAAGCTTGGGTGAGGATGAAGTTGGATTCATTATACAATCCTATTTTATAAACATCCCTCTATTTGTATTATGTGATTGCATAGTTGTGAAGGTTTTACCGCACACTATCGCTAAATATAATATCATATAATTGTACATCTGTGATTGCAATTATATAATTATGCAATGGTTCTTATTGGTATGAATACAAACCAGCATGCTTTATTCCTCATTTAAGGTGGATAGCGATATTCCATTCTTTTCCAGGATAAACTTGCCGGTCCTGTATTCATAATCTTTTTGGGACTTCCTTCTTGTAGTTGGAAGAACCACCATACAT
>JAESVK010001085.1:119078-150083 GCA_017140935.1 Hamamelis virginiana
TGGTATTTTCAATTTTACATCAAGAATTAGCATAATTCATTTAAAATGCCATATGACTTCTTTTCATGAAAATTGAATTGGAAATAAAAATACTAAGAAAATAGAATTTTGAAAATCATGAAATAAATACTTAGCATAAGTTTTGTAAAAGCCATGGAAGTGGCATTTTAAACTAAGTCTTAATTCATGAAAATTTTTGATATGTGCATTACTTGAAATATTTTGAAAACTTATCATGATATGATTATTTGAAAAATCACGATATGATGAATTGAATTGAAAATTTGGAAATTGCCCACCTTTAGGCATTTTATCAAACACCTAGTATGCACACTTTTGAAAATAGTTGTGAAAACTTGTCATGAAGTTTTTGAAAGCCCCCAAGTGATGTTTAAAACATATTTGAATCATGGCATGAGAAATTTAAATCAAAAAAATCAAATTCTAATATCTTGGGAATTTTATCAAACACTTGATGGGTAACATTTCAAGCTTGTGAAGCTACTGAAATGGGGCTCCCAAGCTTTGCCAAATACAAATTTCATGAACACAAGTCATCAAAAAATATCCAAGGATCAATATTGAAGCATCTAGACATCAATGATTCAATGAAAGAGCATGGAAAGTAAGCTTACCTCTTGTAGAGTATGGATGTAGGAGAGATGAGCATTAGGCTCCAATAACAAGCTTGAGTTGTTGGGATCATGAGAAGGTGCTTTATAGCTCTTCATCTTCTTATATGGGTACTTTGATTCATACCTATTTGCCATGAGTATAGGTAGAGGTTGAACTTGAGAAGATGGGTATATGTATTTGGGTTTTGGATCCCTAAATTTGAAATCAAGAGGATGAACTCCTAGGTTTTTGATTCAGAAATTGAGATGAGTATCAACACTAGAGGTGTTTGGAGTTTGATTTGGATGATATAAAATCAAATTTGATAGATTTTGAGAGAAATTGGAAAATTCTAGAGAGAAAAAGTGCCAAATTGGGAGAAATTTGAAGAGATATGCAAATGAGGGCTTAAACCATCTAAATAGGGGATGATGGCTCGGGTGGCCGTCCACCAAGGGACGGCTGGCCATCCACCTTGGACGGTTGGCCATCCTTGGTTGGATGGTCATCCATCCTTGAGCCCAATTTTGACTTTTTGTGGACTTTTGAAGCCCATTAGGCCCAATTTTGACTATTTTGGCCTATTTTGACCAATTTTAACTCATTTTCTTTCAAAATTTGATTTAGGAAAGTGCATTTGATTGAGATTGAATGATATTTGATGAATTGATAAGAAATAAAGAGGATTTGGTGCATACCTAAGTGAGAATTGAGCAATTGTGAATAGGAAAGTTCACATGAAATAATGAATTTTTGGTTGAAAACCATGAGATTTAGAAATGAATGAATGAAAAGATTGTGTAAATAAGTTTGTAATCATGAAATAATTATGAATACATTTGATTTGGTAAGATTGTAAGATCCATGAAGGGGATTATGAAAGTAAGTAAACCCATGAAGGGTGGCTAATGAGAAAAGCCCATTTTGGAGGCCCAAGTCCATAAGATTTTGTGAAATGCATTGTTGGAATAAACATGAAAAGTATATAAGAATGATATCAAGAAATGTGGATATGATATGATGATTGGAAATGAAATTTCCAAAAGAATTGAAAATCCTTGAGATGACTAGAAATGAAATTTCTAAATTGAGTTGAAAACTCCTTAAATTTTTATGATAATTGGAAATGTAATTTCCAAAAGGATTGAAAATCCTTGAGTTAACTAGAAATGAAATTTCTAGTAATGAGTCGAAGATTCTCAAATTTTTATGATAATTGGAAATGCAATTTCCAAAAGGATTGAAAATCCTTGAGTTAACTAGAAATGAAATTTCTAGTAATGAGTCGAAGACTCTCAAATTTTTATGAAATGCAATTTCCAAAAGGATTGAAAATCCTTGAGTTGACTAGAAATGAAATTTCTAGATTGAATCGGAGACTCTCAAATTTTTAGATAATTGGAAATGCAATTTCCAAAAGGATTGAAAATCCTTAAGCTGACTAGAAATGAAATTTCTAGAAATGAGTCGATGACTCTCAAAATTTTAGATAATTGGAAATGAAATTTCCAAAAGGATTAAAAATCCTTGAGATAACTAGAAGTGAGACTTCTAGAGAGAATTCGAAGCGAAGCTTTCAAGATAATTTTGATGATAATTGGTCTGATTATCCCTATTTTGTTGCGTCAAAAATGGGATGTCATATTTTTTCGTTGATATTCACTGGCGAAGCCATAAACATCAACGAGGGGCTTCTGTAGACATCCATTTTTGACCATGAGTATGGTCATGAATGGTTGCCTGTGTTTAGAGATGAAATAGGGTGTCAAAACCCTAAGTTCCCAGTTTTACCCTTTGTGGGTAACTAGATAGAGGTCATTATCGCATGTAGGTTTTTAAGTCAGATTGAGTCGGTTCTTTTTGCATTAGGTTTTTAGAGAGTCTAGGAACATCCCTGCAAAATTCCATGGCATTCAGAGCAAGGCTTGACAGAAAATAAGGCCTTTTGTGACTGAACGGCAGATTGGTCCTTTGAATCACAAAAGCCCTGAATGACTGTCAATCTTATCTCGAATGATCTCGAAGCTTTGGCATATATATTTAAAGTGTGTTTTGTAGTTAAGTTGATCAGTGGCAAGGTCTGTTGAGCCTCCTGGCTCATGTTTGGCTCTTAAGGCCCAAAAGGCCTTTTCAAGCCCAGATTAGGGTTTCGACCGAAAATAACCGGGATTCGATATTTTTATCAAACCAGAGCCTTCAAAGGTTTCAAAACACTTTTCTAAAACATTTTAAAACTTGTTTCGAGAAGAAGAAATGATTTCGAAAGCAATCGGTTGGCAAATTTCAAAACCTTGATTTGGGCCCGGCAGGCCCAAAAGTGAACGAGAGGCCTCCCGATTCAGGTTGGTCTGTTCACAATTTCTCATGTTTTTTATTATTTAGAATGAATGGAATTAGAATCATATAGCATGTAATAGACCTTTGAAATGTTTCTCTTCATTTCATGAATAAAAGAATTTCATCTTTTTAGTTTTGAATAAATCGCTTCAAACAATTACAATTGAAATCAAACATTGGGTTGTTTTGCCTTAGGGAATTGGACCGCACCCAAGGTAACTTTATGGGCTGCCTACATATCTCCATCTTTTTGACCATTTCTTAAAAACTTCAACTTTCTTATTTTGAATACTTGGAGAATCAAGTCCTTGTCGTTCATGGGATCAATTGAAAAGCATTTTTTTTTTTTTAATTCTCTACTTTTTGCTTAGGTAGCCTTTGCAGGTTTTCTACCTAGCGAGCTCTTGCCCTAATTTTTGCCTAAGTAGCCTTTTCAGGTTTTCTACTTAGCGGGCTCTTTTTATTATTTTTTTTATTATTTATTTTTCATACATGATACTTTTTCAATTGATCCAAATTGGTAGGCTGAGAGAATTCGATCCCATCTATGTCCATAAGACGCACGGCTCCACCTGATAATATCTCTTTGATGATGTAGGGTCCCACCCAACTTGGCTTGAACTTCCCTCTTGGATCATGAATCGTCATTCTGATTTCTTTGAGTACCAAATCCCCTTTCTTCAAGCCCCTGTTCCTGACTCTCTTGTTAAAAGCTCTTGCTATTCTTCTCTGATAACCTTGAACATGGTATAGGGCCCTCAATCTCTTTACATCAATCAGTAACAGCTGCTCATATCTATCCCTCATCCAATCGACTTCTGCTAGTTAGCTTTCCTTAATTACTCTTAGTGAAGGTATTTCCAACTCAATTGGTAACACTGCTTCCATACCATACACTAATGAATAAGGCGTAGCCCCAGTTGACGCCCTAATGGATGTGCGATAGCCCCATAATGCCAGAGGCAACTTCTCATGCCAATCATTGTATGTATCGGAGGTCTTCTTCAAAATCGTCTTCAAGTTCTTATTGGCTGCCTCAACTGCTCCATTAGTCTGCGAGCGATAGGGAGAGGAATGATGATGAATTATGCCATATTTCTTAAGAAGCTCTTTAGCCTCTTTTCGAAAGTGTTGCCCATTATCAGAGATGAACTCACGTGGTACTCCATACCGATAGATGATATTGCATTGTATGAATTTGGCAACCTGCTTAGCATTCAAAGTCTTGTACGACACTGCTTCTACCCACTTGGTAAAGTAATCAATGGCTACCAGTATGTATTCGTGCCCATTCGAGGCTGCAGGAGTGATCTTGCCGATGATGTCAATGCCCCATGTTGCAATTGGCCATGGTGATGGCATGGTAGTGAGTGGCATGGATGGCTGATGCTTACCACTTGCAAACACTTGGCACTTATGACGTTTCTTGACATGCTTTCCATTAGGGGTGTGCAAAAACCCGCCCAACCCGCCGGACCCGACCCCACCCACCCCGACCCCATCCGCAATCCGCGGTTACAATGGTTAGGCGGGTTGGGTTGGGTGGATTTGATGAATTTTTGGCGGGTTGGGTCGGTTGGCGGGTATAGAGGTGACAACCCGCCCTAAACCCGCCACCACCCGCCAAATAATTATATATAAATAAATAATATATTTATATAAAATAAATTTCATTACTACATTATATTTTCCCTTAATTGGATATGCTTGCAAGTTAGTGTTTTTTATTTCTTTAGAGATGTTTATTATGATAGTTTGAATATACACCTATTTGATTTCATATTCTTTCAATTTTAAATGTGAAACTATATGTTAGTTTGTAAGATTTTTTAATAATAATAAACCTTTATTGTTATATATCTAGCTAGTTAGTAACTTCTATTGTTGTAGGGCAATTTATTTTGGCACTTTAGTTTATTACTATGGGAAGAATTGTTTGGATTATAGTTTAATTACTAAATAACACAATATTGCATTGTTATATACGAATTTGAGGTGTTTTTGCTTGTTAAAAAGATTTTAAGAACTTTAGGTGTTTATAAAAAAAAATAGTAATGCTTCACCCGCTCAATCCGCCCAATCCGCCGGTTGAAATTCGCCATATATTTAACCAATCCGCCTGTTATTGAGGTAGGCGGGTGGGAGAATTAGCCACCCGCCAAGGGCGGGTTGGTTGGCGGTTTTACCCTCCACCCGCCCTCACCCGACCCACGCACACCCCTACTTTCCATAATCACTTTCTAAGGTAGACCAGTGATACCCCAATCTCAGAATCTTCTTTGCAAGCATATACCCATTCATGTGTGGAGCCCCAGCCCCTTCATGTATTTCCTGAATAATCTGCTCTGCTTCATCTTTTGTTGCACACAAGAGATGGACACCGTTAAAAGACCTTTTATACAATTTCCCACTGCATAAGATGAACTGGCTAGCCAACCTTCTCAAAGTTCTTCGGTCAACATAGGATGCTTGCGGCGGATACTCCCCTTTTTTTAAGTACTGCTAAATATCATGATGCCACGGCTTCCCGTCATTTGGTTCTCCTTCCCTTAGGGCACAACAATAGATGGGCTCTTCTCTAGATTCAATGATCATCGGTGCTACTCCCCCTTCTGTTGGGATCTCTGCCATGGATGCTAGAGTGGCTAAGGCATCAGCAAACTTGTTCTTTTGCCTTGACAGATAAAATAATTTTATTTGACGGAATTCTTTCACCAATGTCTCTAGATAATCGTGATATGGTAGCAGCTTCTCATCTTTAGTCTTCCATTCCCCTCTAGTCTGACATATAATAAGGGCTGAATCCCCATACACTTCAAGCTCTTCTACTCCCAAGGCCAATGCTGATTCTAAAGCTAGAATGCAAGCATCATATTCAGCTATGTTGTTGGTTGCCTTAAAATTCAGCTTCACGGCCTCAGTTATTATCACATCTTCAGGTGTCTCCAAGCAAACTCCTATACCGCTGCTTTCCTATTCAATGCTCCATCAAAGTGTGCTTTCCATATCTTCTTCTCAACCACAAGGATCTCCTCATATGGGAATTGGTAATTGTCATTGCCTGCTTGTGAAGTAGCATATTCTGCCAGGTGTTCTGCTATAGCTCTTCCTTTTACTGATTTCTGCAGTACATACTGAATGTTGAATTCTGATAACAACAACAACCACCGCACTGTTTTATAGGACAAAACAGGCTTCTCAAGCAAATACTTCAATGGGTCCATTCGACTGATCAAAAGTACTTGGAAAGATATCATGTAATGGCGAAGCTTTTGAGTTGCCCACACCAATGCCATGCATGTCTTTTCCAAAACACTATAGTTCACTTCATAATCCGTCATTTTCTTGCTAAGATAGTAGATGGCATTTTCTTTCGAGGATTCCTTGAGTTACTGAGCTAACATAGCTCCCATCGCGGTTTCGGTGACAGTTAAGTAAAGTAATAACGGCTCACCTTGTCGCGAGGAACCAGTATTGGTGGGTTGCTCAAATACCTTTTTATGGTATCAAATGCCTCTTGACATTCCTCATTCCACTTGGTCGGTACATCATTCTTTAGCAGCTTGAAAATCGGTTCACAGATGGTTGTCAAGTGGGCTATGAAACGACTAATAAACTGAACCCTTCCCAAGAATCCTCGGATTTCATTTTGTCTTTGGTGGTTGCATCTCCATGATGGCTTTGATTTTCCCTGGATCTACTTATATCCCTCTCTGTGTGATCATGAAACTAAGTAGCTTTCCAGCGGTTACTCCAAAGGCACATTTCTAAGGGTTCAAACGCAGTTTGTACTTGATAATTCTTTCAAAAAACTTCTTCAAAGCAACTAAATGTCCTTCCCTATCCACAAACTTCACGATCATATCATCTACGTACACTTCCACCTCCTTGTGAATCAAATCATGCAGCAGTGTGGTAGCCATCCTTTGGTATGTCGTGCCAGCATTCTTAAGGCCGAAGGGCATAACCCGATAACAAAATGTCCTTCATTGTGTGATGAAGGCTATCTTTTTCATATCTTGGGAAGCCATTTTGATCTAGTTATAACCCGAAAAGCCATCCATAAAAGACAAGAGTGCATGGCCAGCAGTGTTGTCGACTAAGATATCAATATGTGGCAGAGGGAAGTCATCCTTGGGACACGCCTTATTAAGATCTCTGAAATAAACACACATCCTTACTTTCCCATCCTTCTTAGGCACTGGAACGATGTTAGCTAACCATTCTGGGTACTCTACTACTTGCAAAAAACCGGCGTTCATCTACTTGACCACCTCATCATTAATCTTCAAGGCTCATTCTGGCTTCATTCTCCGCAACTGCTGCTTGACCGGCTTCATGTTCGGATCAGTGGGGATGAAGTGCTGCACAATGTCGGGATCAATGCCTGGCATATCTCGATACGACCATGCGAAAGCCTCAATGTTCTCTTCCAAAACCCCTACCAATGATTCTCTCTCTTGCGACGACAATGTTGATCCAATTTTAATTATTTTAGGTGATTCATCCGTCCCTAAATCGATTGAAATTAGTTCTAAAAAACCTAATCCCAACTAGATCCTAACTATTTCACCCCTTTTAAATTCGAGTAACAAGTATTTGATAAATCAACCACAATCAACCAGCATGTTTTGAATTGTATATGATCACCAAATAACATATAGATAGAGAACACAAGATAAATCATCTATCAAGAGGGATCCATGAACACAAGTATCATTCCATCCTTCTTGATAGCTAGAAATCACATCAACATGTATCAAATGAACACACGATATACGTGGAAACCCTTTCGGGAGAAAACCACGGGAGAACAAGAGCAATCCACTATGAAAGAAGGGTTACAGAGATTATACCATACACTCTATTTCACCAACCCATGGCCTAGTGTACTGAGATCTCACCAACTCAGTCCATCGAGTCCTCCTTCTTCAAAGCTTGCTCGACAACTACTCAAGTAGTCTCACTCTTGATGCCTTCATCCAAGAGCCATGAGAATGATCCTATCTCCACAGAAGATTCTCACAAGATGCATGTAAGTTTGGTTTCCAAGGTTTTTAATCCATTCTAAGAGAAGTCCATGATCAATCAATAAACATTCAAGCTCAATCTCAATTTGGAAAGGGAAAAACAACAGCCCACAAGTGAAGAACAAAGGTAGGTCTAAGAATAGAAATGTTCTCTGGCGGCTGAGGTCGCTAGAATCTCGAGTGACCTAATGCTTATATAGTGTGATAAGTGACCAATGAGAAAACAGGGTAAAAAGTAGGAAAAACTAGGGTTTGCACGAACTTGGATCGATCCAGCCAAGACTTGGATCGATCCAAATTGAATTGACCAAAAAACAAGCTTCTGTAGTTGAGTTTAACTCGAAATTGGATCGATCCAGCCAAGGCTTGGATCGATCCAGCTTGGCCAATTTTCAATAAACAAACAAGGATTGAGATGATGTTTACATGGGATCGATCCAAGTCAAACTTGGATCGATCCAAGTACTTAGAAACTCCAAAATTCACATATTTAAAAGGGATGTAATGAATTCTAACCTCCTAGGTTCAATCCTTAGGTCACTAGGTCACTTACCATCCTAATCCATGGAGATATAGGAGCATTTTAGCACGGCTTCACTTGTGATCATTAGTACACATCTATAAATGTACAACCCAAACCAAGTTTTGGAACAAAAAAAGCCAACACTCATAAACTAAACCTAACAAGTTCATCCATGTTAGGTTGAGCATGTCCTTTCCCATATTGCTCGTCGAGCTCAGGAGGAACATCCTCTCGTGGGTTATGTTCATGCCATACAAATCTAAAGATGATAAAAAAGAGACACTGCAAGAGAGATGGAAAGAGAATGAATATTTCTTTTATTAATTAAAAGTTGAATAACAGAATACAGAAGATGAAACAAACTGACACTCATACCTCCTTAAATGAGGTTGAGGTTTTTATTGGAAAAAAGGAAATCCTACACTACTACAAAAAAAAGCAGGGAAATCCTATTCTACTGAAGACACCTACAAGTTATCATCGGGTGGAAGTGACTCGATCTCCTCACAATCATGGATGAAAGGACAATCTTCAAAGCCCCAGTTTGGTAAAGGTGGAGTCGTGGGTTTAATTGGATAGAGCGCCTCGACTTCATAAGTATGCACTTCAAGACACAGAACCATCTGCTCGAACATATTTTTCATGGCACCAGCATCAAGGTCTTCAACCCAATCCTTTTCTTCCTTACCAACTCCACTAGTAACAATATCATCATCCACTGAAGTAATAAGAGAGCACCATTCATCACCAA
The DNA here is from genome assembly GCA_017140935.1 of Hamamelis virginiana. Classification (NCBI taxonomy): domain Eukaryota; kingdom Viridiplantae; phylum Streptophyta; class Magnoliopsida; order Saxifragales; family Hamamelidaceae; genus Hamamelis; species Hamamelis virginiana. Next base: position 128,335 of record JAESVK010001085.1, read on the forward strand.
AGAAAATCTCAAACCCAAGTACACTGATCTTCTGATCCTCAAGGTAATACGGTTCAGGGAAACCACAATATGGAAAGTCATCACCCTCCTTGATGAAAGCCCCATTCAAAGTTGGCCTATACAGTTTCAGGGTTGAGTCAAGGGTTCGTCCTTTCGCGCTCGCGAAGTCTTTCTCTTTCTTTCTCTAAGTCATTATCTTCTTATCTTCCTTAGTAGGTTTGTAGCCTAACCCATAAGGATAGATAGCAGAGGGGTACTTCACAGTATCAGAAATGCTTTGCAATCTTCGGCCCAACCCCATTCCAGGAAAAATTTCATTCCTTTCATAATCTGTCCTACATGCAAGTTTCCATGAGGATTATAATCGAGAGGTATCAGCTCCTTCTGTTCGGGATCTCATTCGATAGCCTGCACATACTCGAACCCTGACAGTAGCACTTCTGACGATTCCTGGCTGATCTCATAGATTGGCACTCGACTATTTTTGTTCATTTCCATATCTCCCTTCAAAGTGACCACTGACCCCTGGTGAGGAAACTTAATCTTTTGGTGAAGTGATGACGCTACAGCCCCAATCGGATGAATCCACGGTCTTCCCAAAAGCATATTAAAACTGGCTAAACTGGCTGGCACATCTAGGATCTGAAAATCAACCTTAAATTCAATTGGCCCGATAACAACTGGAAAGGTCACCATTCCCACAACTTCTCTACGAGTATTGTCATAAGCCCTAACGATTTGTCCTGATGGCAAAAATTCAAATGGTTCAATCCCCAATGTAGTAGTAGTACTGAGCGAACATACATTCAATGCTGACCCGTTATCAACCAAGACTGAAGGAACTCTCTTTCCCAAAATATCCACTGTGATGTACAGAGCTTACAGATGATTACTCCCACTCTTGGGTAAGTCAGATTCAGTAAATAAGATGGATGGTCCATGATGAACCAAACCTACCAAACCCTCAGGGGACGTATCAATAGGAACCTGCACCTGATTGAGCAACCGAAGCACCGTCTACCTGTGTTTCTGTGAAGCCATGAGCAATCTCCAAATGGTAATGTTAGCCTGTGTTCTCTTTAACTGTTTCAGTATTTCTTCATCTTCTTCTATGACATCTGATCGCTGACCCTTCTCTAATTCTCCCAACAGATTACTGGCTTCTAAATGAGCTGGCTTGAAATGGCGTCCGCCTCGAGTCAGATGGTCTACTTCCTCATCACTACTAGCCCAAAGGTTCTCTATCGTCTCAGGTGTGTTCATGAGATCTTCCCACTCAATTATACCATCAAATATCTACATTCCCTGGTGATCTTCGCGACTGAAGAGGTTCTATTCTCAAACTGTTCCTGTACGATATTCTGACTCGACTCTTCGGGTGAAGATGGAACAACCGGTTCAACTTTGCAGGCAAATCATCCCACCCCATAGGAATGATAGGTTCATCAGAAATCTTTCTCGATGAATAGAGCACATAATAATCAAATTTGCCGCTCGATTCTCCTAACAATCCAACCTCCGGGTCTCCAGCTAGATACCTCTCCTTTAACTGACGTTGGGAATTCCCACTTCTAGGCACTTCCTCTGGAGTTTCAGGTTGTAAGGGCTCTTCAGGCTGTACAGGTTCTTCAGGTTGATACAACTCTCCATCATTAAGTAAATCTTGAACCAATTTCCCTAAAACTCTGCAATTCTCCGTGTCATGCCCGAAGATGTTGTGGTACTGGCAAAAAGGCTTATGGAAGAGGGGTATGAGTGGGGTAATGAGGCCTTGGGATCGGGCTTGGTAGAAGGCTTCCGTTAAGGTAGTTTTGAGTGGGACATATGGTCGGATTGGGTGACGATATTTTGGGTCGTCGAGGCCCGGGGCACTGATTTGAGCTGGCGGTGGTATGGCATGGGTTGGGAGAGGATTACTGGTGACATTTGGTTGACTTGGTGGATTTGGTGGGGCAATAACTTTCTTGTCAATGAGGTCTTAGATTTCATAGCGAAGGTGCATAAATTGGTTGGTGTGATGGCCTTTGGATTGGTGGAACTGACAATACTCATTTTCTTTGAAGTTTCTGGGCAAAGGATCTGGAAGAGGTAGGGTTCCAGAGGGGTAAGGAGATCAAGTGCCTTCAATTTCACAAGGACACGTTCTAGAGACATGCATAGATTGGTGAATTGGCGGGCTGGCTCTCTAGTTTGGAATGGGCGGTTTGATTGGGTAGCTTGAATAGGTTGGGTGATGGCATTGACTTCAGGGTTAGGTTTGTGGTTAAGAGGTGGTTGGCGGTTTCTGAAGGGTTCTTCGGCCTTGAAAGCCCCACTGACCAGAGCATCTTCAACTTGAGTGCCAGCAATAACAAGGGCCTTGAAATTAGGGAAGTACTGTGAGAACAAATACTTGTTGTAGATAGGCAAGAGACTGTTCAGCACCATCTGCACCTACTCATCATTTGTAGGCCTGTGGGTCATTTGCGAAGCTTTCGCCCTCCATTTAGAAATGAAAGCAGAGAAACTCTCCCTCGGTTCCTGCTTAGTAGTCTCAAGATCCCTACGAGTCACATCAATCTCAGTGTTGTACTTGTAATGATCAGTGAATTCATTGCAAACATCCTCCCATGTCTTCAACTTAGTCTCATCTAAGGATAAAAACCACTTCGAGGCTAACCCTTTCAGTGATTCATGAAACATTTGAGCCAACAGCTCATCATCGGCTCCACGAGGTTGCATCGCCCTCACATACATTTTCAAATGGGTTTTAGGGCAACCCATCCCATCAAACTTCTCTAGCTCAGGCATCTTAAAACTGAACGGCATACGAGTTTGGGGAACAGTGAATAAGATGTCACATCAACCATGTCATCAGATCGATGCATCCCCTTCAGGGCTTTCTCTAAGGCTTCAACCTTACTTGACAACAGAATCGAATCCCCAGAGAGGAACCTAGATCCATCGGGTTCGCCATCCAGATTGATGGGCTTAGACCTAACGCCTAACTGGGCCTTGGCACTGTCATCAACTTGGGCCGGGATAGGTGGATCAGATGTACTCTTCGGGTTCTCTAAGTGGGCCTCCCTATCCTGATCTGTACTGGTCTGTTTATCTTGGGACATTTTCTTGATCTATTCAGTCTCACGGGCCAATGCATCAATTCGATCCATGATAGCATTCAACACTTTAGCGGTGGGGCTAGATTCTCCGTCAGCCATTGAGGATAAACTCGGGGGTTCAACACTAAAAGACGCCCTCTAGAATCACGACGCCAGGCCAGAATTCTACACAATGAAATGGGCTTTTTTAGAAAAAAGGGAAGAGTCCATGATGCTCAAAACATACTGATAGAATATCGAAGAGGCGCTATCCAAATAGAAGGAAAGAGAAAAAAGGAAAACCGTCCTATCATAAGTCCAATTCATTTCCCTATTTCACAAGGGCACTTCCTTAGAAATTAGGAAACAAATCAAAATCACCAATAGGCGAATAAAACATGATCAGCCAATCAAGGCTCAAAGAACAACACCAATGACCAGTCCTTCATTCTTGGGACACTTTCCTTTGAATCGAAGGTCTTAGTCAAAACAAGCCAAAACAACCTAATCACATAAAAAGGGAATGTACCTTTAGAATATTCTCTTCCATCCTCAAAATAGTCATTTCGTTCTAAGGACCAAAATCCTTAAAGTAAAGGGCCTATATTAAAAATATCAAAGTTTATCCAAGGGTACTATATCCCTAAGTTCTAGCATTCACAAACAAGGCTCACATCAGATTGGGACAATTTCGGCAGCATAACGACGCAATTATGTGCTAAAAGAAATTTGGCAGCTTAACGGCGTAGGTATGTGTCAAGGGAAAATTTCGACGGCATAACGGTACAGTTAAATACCAAAAGGAATTTTGGCAGCATAACAGTACAATTGTGTGTCGAAATTTCGGCAGCATAACAGGTGTGTGCAAACACTGGAGGGTAGAGTGTCTTACTTGGCTGTCTACATGGACTAATGCAAAAGGTGGGTTCAAAGGTTCCTATTGCAGACCAATCCATATACCTAACCACATGTGACACATGGCGTGCCTCGTGGGTCAAACGGTACTGATTGGTCTTTGATATACCCCGAAGGGTACTTGACAATAGGTTGATGGTTTCGTCATGATTGCCCTAGTGTCGAGTGGTGACAGGGATCAGGACTAGACCATCGTTTGGCAAGGCAACATCGTCCTATCACACAATGACATGCAGCTAATATAACTAAAATGATATGCAATCACACAAATGCAAGTGGTTGATTTTAATTAATTTAAGAAATTAAATAGCCAAATTAAATCAATGAAGTTTAACCCTCGATATCCCAGCGGAGTCGCCAGTTCTGTGGACCAGCCTTTTAACGGGGCTTAGGTGTCCACATCATCACCGGGCGGTGATTAGAGATTTTTAGAAAAATAAAACAAAGGAGTCGCCACCTTATTTTTAAGGAATAAGGAAACCATGAAAAATATTTTATTTTAAATAAAACAGAACAAAACTCCATTTTCAATGAAAAAACAGTCTTCGAACCAGAGATGGATCCGGGGGCTAGGTTACTACGTGGGAAGGTTTCAAGCTTTCACTTGTAGGCACTCACCTCACCCTAATTAAAGGACTTCTAATTTATTTGGGCTATTTAAATTCTTAATGCAAACAATCCTAAATAATCTAATCAACCAACAAAATAGTGATATAAATGCAGTAATCTATATTAGTTATATTAATAATAAAAAATATACAAACAAACCCTAAGAACCCTAGAATACCCTACGGGCATCCTAGGGCGGACTTGAGCCCTATTAGCGCCTACGTAACTTACTAGTATCACCTAGCAAGTATCAAAGTCCACGTAGTTCGACTACCCTAGGACTCTCCTATTGTAATCGATCATATCATCAAAGGTATTCAACCTAATTCAAGACCCTATCTTTGAGAGTATTTATCCATTTAAAATCATTTATTTGAAATCATTTCAAATTAAAAGACTTTTTCCAAAATCCAAATATTCTAAATAATTCTCATCTTTAGAATTTAATTCCAATTGAAAATATTTTTCAAAGATATTTCAATAAAACAAATCATATGAGGATGAATCTCATTCCAAGGTAAAAATCTTACAACATTTTAAATTCATTTGAAAATCATTTAATAATCAAATCTTTCATAAAATCATGTTTATTTCATAAACATTACATCAAAATCCTTTTAGAAAATCCCTCCAAGATAGACTTCTTAAATCAATTAAAACACTCAATTCGGATCATAATCTTTACAACAAAGGAAAGTCCTAGGGAAGGTCAAGTGACCTTCCTAAACCTAGGGTCTCTAACTAGCCCTAAAGTTAATCTAGAATCCTAAAATCCAAATGCAATGCATGCTATAATTTAAATAAATCAAACAAATATACATGAAATTGATCCTAACAATGCATGAAAATGCTCCTGAATGCACATTAATTTTACTATGTGATCCTAAGCATATTTTTAAGTTGGATTTGGCCCTAAAATAATTTTTAGAAGTGATTTAAGGACATAAACAAATCCGGACAGATTTGAATATGAACCTTAAACTACTCTAAAAACCATGAAAACAAAGAAAAAAAATTGTGACAATGACCTGGCATGCTTTCTACATGAATACACTACAAGATAAACTATCAAAATCATGCTTAAACAATTATTTTAAACACAAGGGGAGAATCTTACCTTTGCACGCTCCCTCGTCCACATTTTTATATTCAAACCATCAAGACCATGGCAAGTATTCAAGAAATCATAAAATCATGGAAAATGAGGACCAACTTATTGCATGCCAAAATAACATATTAACATATTCAATAATCATGAATATCATTGATCAAACACCAAAAGATTTCAATGATTACATAAACATATCGATACCTATTTTAAACATGCTTACACACATAAAATAACAACCAAGCTAACCCTAATCATACTTACTCACATAAAATAATGATAAAACTACCCTAATCAAGCTTACTCACATAAAATAAAAATAAAACTAATTCTAATCATGCATCTACACATAAAATAACAATAAAACTAATTCTAACCATGCATATACACATAAAATCATGACAAAAACTAATCCTAACATGCATACTCATATAAAATCATAACAAAGCTAACCCTAACATGCATACTCACATAAAATCCTAACTAAGCTAACCCTAATCACATTTAATCACATAAAATAATAATAAAGCTAACCCTAACATGCATTTAATCACAATAAAAGACACCCTAATATGCTTACTAACATGCAATCATAATGAAACTAACCCTTAATGCATTTACTTACATAAAATCATGCAAATAATTATCCTAAACAAACATGCTCACATACAACTATCCTAAACATACTAACTCACATGAAATCATAATAACTAACATTCTATTCTAACATGCAAATATATTAAACAAACATTACGGATAATCAAACTCAAACTAAGACTAACAAGAAAATCACATGTAAAAAACAAGAGATGAAGATTTATATAAAAATCGAAAACCAAGAAAGAACACTCACCTTTCTTCTCTCTTGATTAATCTCCTTCAAGCTCCAAGCTTATGATCCTTCTTCTTCTCCCTCCTTCACTCTTGTATTCTCCTCTAATGGTGTAAGAAAATCAGATCTGTAACCTCCTTTCTCAACCCTATAATCCTTTCTCTTTCTTTCTCAACTCTATAGTAGTGTATTTATAGAGCTAGGGTTTAAAAACCTTGAATGTTTGGGATTAATCCATCTAAAAACAATCCTAAGGCTTAGAATGAGTCCCCCTAGGGTTTACAAGCTGAATCCCCTTCGAATTTATTCAAAAAAAACCAATCAAATTGGCCAAAATGGGTGGAATAGCCTCAAACCTTCCAAAATTGCAAAATTTGCTCGAGCATCCTGGTGACCATCCAAGGCTGGATGGCTAGCCGTCCTGGGCTGGACGGTTGGCCGTCCTAGCTAGGACGGTCACCTTGTGAACTTTCCCCAATTTCTCCCATTTTCAATGGGATTTCGTATTTTGGCCATATCTTGGTCAATTCTCATCCAAATTTGATGATCCAGGTATCAAAACGACCGTGTTTTGATCCTCCACATTTTCAGAAGGTTTTTGGGTCAAAAATACTTGACCATGGTCAAGGTTTTTAGCAAAAAGCTAGCCAATTGACCCGGTTGTGTCAAAATTGGTCATATGACCATTCTTTGTTTTGTAAAATTTTTCAATTAGGCTTGAACCACTTCTAAAAACATGGTTTTAATATGAAATTGGCACTTGAAAACACATTTTGAAAATATTTAACTTTGGTGAAAACGACTAATTCACAGTCAAATTGACTGAAACCCTAGTTTGTCTTATTCTCGCCCGTGGAATCGATTTTGGGCAAATCTATTTCAACCATTCAAAGGCTCAATTGACACTTCAAATACACTTCCCACATCCATATAAATCTCATGAAACAATCTGTTTCAAATTCGGAGGTCATTCGGAAATTATACGAGAAAAAAGACAAAAATGCCCCTCAAGTCGCAAAAACCCTAATTACCTATCGAGCTCTCATCAGAATATCATGAAAATTTACAGGGATGTTCTAAAACACCTCAAAAGTCAAATGCAATACAAATGAACTTATTCCAATTCAAATGTACACATGAAATGATGAATTGTCCCCTTTTCCCCAAGAATGGCAGTTTGGGAAACTTGGTCTTTACAGGCCCAATTCTTCACCAAATGATCAACTATTCAAGTTTATTATTTTCAAAAATACATGATGACATAATTGGTAAAAATGGGGTGTCTACAACATGCATGGCATTGGTGTGGGCAACTCAAAAGCTTCGCCATTACATGATGTCTTTCCAAGTACTCTTAATTAGTCGAATGGACCCGTTGAAGTATCTGCTGGAAAAGCCTGCTTTGTCTTATAAAACTGCGCGGTAGTTATTGTTATTAACAGAATTCGACATTCAATATGTATTGCAGAAATAAGTGAAAGGAAGAGCTCTATATATAGTAGAGGCTTCAATTTGATCAATGGCTCTCGTTAAAACCCTAGGGAATGATCCAAGGGTCTTAAATGAGTCTTCCAAGGTCGTGCACAATCCCCCAAGCTGATCCAAAGACTTTTGAAAGAGTCCCAAGCAGGTAGAACTCAAAAAATCACAAAATTTGGCAGATCAGGAGACTAAGCTCGGGTGACTGTCCACCCTAGGACGGTTGACCATCCCTAGGTGGATGGTCATCGATCTCTAGTGCAAAAAATCAAGTTTTGGGCCTGTCTTAGCCCATTTCGATCCTGTTTCGACTTTTTCCGGCTTTTACGGCCCATTTTAAGTCTAAATTCGATGATTCAATAACCAAAACGACCGTGATTAGATCCTCCATGTTTTGAGAAGTGTTTGAAGTGAAAATTCATTGACCTCAGTCAAATTATTTTAGGAGAAAGTCAACCGATTAGCTATTTTGGGCCTGTCGAGCCCAAATTAAGGTTTTGAAATCTACTAACCAATCGCTCTCGAAATCGTTTCTACTTCTTAAAATAAGTTTTAAAATCATTTAATAAAGTGTTTTAAAGCTTTTGAAGGCTTTTTGACAAAAAGATCGAATCCCGGCTGCTTTAGATGAAAACCCTATTATGAGCTTAAAAGGGCTCTGTCGGCCTTAAGAGCCAAACATGAGCCCAAAGGCTCAATGGACCTTGCCACTGATCAACTTGGATATCAAACACACCCTAATTATCCATGCCAAAGTCTCGAGACAATCCGAGGTAAGATCGACAGTCATTTAGAGCTTTTGTGATTCAAATGACAATGCTGCCTTTCAAGTCGCAAAAGTCCTTATTACCTTTCAAGCCTTACTCGAAATGCTATAAAATTTAGTAGGGATATTCGTAGACTCTCTAAAAACTCAATACAAAAAGAACCAACTCGATCTAACCTAAAAACCTACATACGATAATGGCCTCTAACTAATTACACAAAAGGGTACTATGGGCAACTTAGGATTTCAACACCCCATTTCAACTCAGCTCACAGGCAACCATCTATGACTCTATTCAGGGTCAAAAATGGATGTTTACACACAGCTGTCTTATGCTTGAGTTGTTAGGGTTTGATAGTGTCTTGTGCAGCCTTAACTTTAAGGATGTAATCAATACTCATTGGCTCTAATTAGTTATGCAAGAAGATAGATGAGTATATAAGCAATAAGGAATCATCACTCTTATTAATATGAGAGAGAATGTCACGGCTCGTTCACAAATATAATTCTTAGTTTGAATTCCATGGCCATGGTGATAGATGAACTATGAAAGAGTTTAATCAGGTTCGTCTTATTGAGAATCATATTTTGCAGAACATATAACAAGTTGTTAAGATAGGGTTTGACTTAATAACCATGCCCAATGATCTTAACAGTGACATTAGGGGATGAGGATTAAGTAACATGAAGGGTTCACATAGTTCTACTATTCATCCACACCTAGGACACATCATGACACATTGCTAGACGTCACTCATGACTAGTGAAAGCCTAATGATAAGTGTTATCATTGAGGGCAAAATTGAAATTGTTCCAATTGAACCATAAATAGAAATTTTTTATTTCGGGAACATGAGATGTCCCGGTCCATTACTAGGTTAGGGTGAACCCAATGGGTCACACACAATAGGACTCAAGAGAGCTCTTTAATTTATGAGAGGGGTAAGTTTCTAATATAAAGTAACTTATAAGGTCTCTTTAATTAATAGTTAATTAGGGAGGACCAAGTTGCAAAATATTAGAAACCCTAGTATTTACTATAAATACAAGGGGATGAGTGCATGCTATCACGAAGCCCACTTAACCCTAAAAATAGAAGATGAGGCTATCATCACTTTCACCCACCCATATGGCCGTGACCTAGGGACTCTCCCATGGCCATGATTTGCCTTTTCTCCCTCTCTAGCTTGGTTTTAATCAAGTGTTGATCAATCGCAAGAAAGTTCAAGAGTCTTGGGTTCGTGTGGATACTATTGGAGGCTTCATACTTTTGGAGCTCGGATTTGATTGGAGTTTCGCAAAGGCAATCATCAAGTAAGTATGATTTAAATAAGTTTATTTCATGTTCTTGTATATGTATTCATGGTTCGATGTTTGATTTTGGTCCTTTGTATGGTTGTTATTATGAATCATTTTATGAAAAAGTTTATATGATGTTTTCCTTCCGCTGCGATTCTTTGATCACAACCTTTCACATTTCTCATCATCGTTTAGCAACCTTTACATCCTTTTGGTAGTGGATTATGTTTCCAAGTGGGTTGAAGCTATCCCATCTAAGACGAATGACCATAAAGTTGTTTTGAAATTCTTCAAAGAAAATGTCTTGTCTAGATTTTGGGTACCCAAGGCCATCATAATTGACGGTGGTATGCACTTTTACAACCGCCCATTTGAAGCATTAATGAAAAAGTATGGGGTGACCCATAAAGTGTCAACAACCAATCACCCACGAACAAATGGCCAAGCTGAGTTGGCAAATAGGGAGATCAAGCATATTTTGGAAAAGACGGTTAACCCAAATAGGAAAAATTGGTCACTTCAGTCGATTGACGCCTTATGGGCATACCACACGGCTTTTAAAACTGTTCTAGGCATGTCTCTCTATCGCATTGTCTATGGTAAAGCATGTCACATGCCAGTTGAGATTGAACAAAGGGCCTTTTGGACCATTAAGCAGCTTAATTTTAATCTTGATGCAACAGGTTCAAGAGAAAGCTCCAACTGAATGAGCTCGAAGAGATTAGGCGAGATGCCTATGAAAGCACTAGGGTGTACAAAGACAAAATGAAGGCTTTTCATGATAAAAACATTTATCGCAAATCTTTTGAGCCAAGCAAAAAGTCCTCTTGTATAACTATAGGTTGCACTTGTTTCCGGGTAAACTTCGGTCCCACTGGGTAGGACCTTTCATTGTCAAACAATTTTACCTCACGGGGCGGTGGAAATTGAAAATCCAAATAATGGTAATGTTTTCAAAGTCAATGGCCAAAGACTTAAACAATTTTTGGAAAATTTTATGCGTAAAATTGTAGTCGAGGAACTGGTGGACCCAGTCTACCAAGATGCCCCATCTGAGTAACCTCTGGTGTTATTCATTGTAAATAATCTTTTATTGTTCTTTTTTTTGTTCATTTTTATTGGAAATGTGGATACTCTAACCCATGTGCAGGTGATAGAAGATTCATAGCTTTAACACAGGTGCTTTTGTTCCATTTTCCTCTCATTTTGTCTTGAGTGCTTATCTTTTCATGCATTGAGGACAATGCACATTTCTAAGTTAGGAGGGGAGGTTACATTTGTGTTTATTTTTTCACACAGGGTAGTTCTAGAGAAAATTTGAAATTTTTTCTGACTCATGCCTAAATTGTGCATAATACTCTATTTTGGTCCCTTTTGATGAGGAATCATTGATATGATGCTTGCTTCAGTATGTGAGTTGTGTTTTGATTATGAGGAGTGATGTTTTAATTTGTTCTCATGATTAATGCAGCTTTTGTTCCCCTTTATGCACAATGCACACCAAGTTTTAAAATTCATGCTTATCTATGCATTTGAGTACTCCTTTGAGCTTATATCATCATGAATCTTGTTGAACATGTCTAAAAATCATTGTCTATCATTTGTGCAAGCTTTTCTATGCTAACTTGGGCATTTGGTTGAGTTAAGTATGGATTAGCCTCATCCGTGAGCATTTCTTGCGTATATGCATGCTAGCATAGTTGAAATATGGATTTGATCATTATGGAACATTTTTGTTTGCTTTAAAAGTGACTTTAGGCCCTTTTTGTCTTGTCTAACCCATAAATATACATCGAGTCTATCCCTCGTCCCTTTTTGAAGCTTTGTACTGTTTCCAAGCTTTTGTCGCAGCCTAGAAGCCAAAAGACAGTAAAAATCGGGTTGTGGGCGTCAAACAAGTTTGGGGAGGTCAAATAATGGTGTAGACATGTTTTGGATTGTGTAATGGAGTTGTTTGAATGGTTGGAAGGTACTAAAAGTGCTTTGGTGCAAATTGGGTATGCCTTGAGCCAAATTGGGATTTCAGCAAGTCAGGCCTCGCAAAGATAAAGTATGGGTAACTCCCAAGTTTAGCCTTCTTATGCAAGCAACGAGGAACAAAAGCAAAGCCATGTCAAGAAGAGAAGCCCCAGTACGAGGTTAACCTGTAGCACCTGAGGAGCCAGCGCCCCCTAAAAGAAAGAGTTCTCCAATCCAGAAACTCAGAAATGAAATCAAGGGCTGGTTCAAATGTTTGTTGGGGAAGCACAGGCAACTCGAACCGCGTTGATATGTTCATGAGAGAACAGCGGGAGGCAAGAGGCGAGTACTAAGCACCACCTCCATATCCTCCAAACTTGGAGCGAAATCTTTCTGATGATGAATTGACATTTGTGGACTGTGGATCAGTCGTAGATAAGATTTCATGCTTTCGTGTTTATTAGTTTATTGGTTGTGTCTTAGGTTTAGGATATTTTCAGTTTATTTCAAGCTTGGGTAGTTTAGGTTAGCGATGGCTATTTTGGGTAGTAACCTAGCTGTGTTTTAACCATCGTCTAATTCCTTAGTCAGCTTGTTAACCCATAATCATTTCAAACCTTAAAGACCTAAAAGATTTTTAGCAATTAATTGTTCTGCTATGATCATTTTGTGAATTATCTGCTTTGTGTTGCATGCATATCTTATCTTCTACTGTTGTATTGTGATTGTGTGCTGAGGTGAGATCATCATCTTGGTTTTGATTCACTGTTATTCATGCTATAGCTCTACTTCCATTTTTGTTCTAATTTGTCTCGTTGCTAGAATGCATAGCTTTGTATGAATCTTTTTGCATGGCAATCACACACACTCGGGAATACTGCTTATCTATTTTTAAATTTCAACACCATTCTCTCTCAATCTAGGCTTTCAAGTATGCTATTGTAGGTATTGTTGAATTGAATCCTTTGAAGGGAATTATGATTCTTTTTTATGTTTGCTAGGGACTAGTAAAATTTAAGTTTGGGGGGGTGATTAGTAGTCATAATTGCATTTCCTTATGCTTTATTTATTGCATTTAAGTTATCTTTTGCCTGCATTTGCTTGCGAATTGGTATGTGTTACATTTTTGGTGTTTTCCTAGGTTGTGCAGGTAATCTCGCGTTACATCCATGCTTTTGGAGCCTTTTAGAGCATTCTTGAAAGCCTTGATGTGTTCATAAAGCGTCATGGTTATCGAAGGAAGTTGGCTTAGAAATCTTGCAAGCTTTCAATGAAAGAGTACCAAAGAAGCAGACAATCGACAGTTTGGTCGACTGTCTAGTCGCCTGTCTCAAACAGTAGCTGCATCTCGGAATTAATTGCTGAGATAGTCGACTGTTTGTTTCAAATAGTCAACTACTTTCTCTAAATAGTCGACTGTTTCCCCGTATTCTGCTGACCTTCTTGTATTTATTTGGTTTTATCAGAGGCAGTTTAGTCTTGTATCTGCTGGCCTATTTAAAGGAATTGTTGTAACCCTAGCTGGACTCTTTTAATTTTCTTAGTTGCTCTCTTAGGTTAACTTAGTTTTCTTAAGGTTTTAGGTTTTCTCTCTTAGTTTAGCTTAGATTTTCAGCTGGTTCGTGTCATTTCTCTCTTGTAAGCTTAGTTTAGGTTGCCTTCATTCTTATATTTTCAGTTGTAAGGTGACATTTCCATTTGGTAATCAATAGCATAGCATTTATTTCATGTTTCTTGCATTTATTGTTCTTTATTGTGTTTTTACTACCATTCATGGCTAGCTAAACACCTCAAGGTGGGTTTTATGGTGGATTTCCTCTCCAAACCCTAGGTAAATGGTGTTTTCTCATCTCAAAAGCTTTCAATGTTAATGGAATGATGTTTAAATGCTCTCTCATCTTTTGAACCCTTGAAGTTTCATATTCATGAACATTGTATGACTAGTTATACTTGTTGTGCTTGGTTAATGAGCACATATGCACACTACATGTTTGCGAAAATGCCAATGAGAGTATTGAACTTCATTCCATCATTTATTTCATCCTATTTGAGCCTCCATTGTTAAATCTCCCAATCAAGACCATAGAGTAAATGGACTCTTGATTGAGCATTGTTTGAGAAATCATTTATCAAAGGTTTGGAAGGAATGAACCCATAAAACTCATCTTATTTAACTTAACTAGTTTTTATTTGCAAATTGCCATCAATTTGGCACAACCAACTCTCAACATTAATCAAAACCCCCATGATTTTACACTTTCTTTGCATTCATTGGGTAACAACACCTAAGAATCATTTAGACCTGTGAACCAGCCAACCTGATCGGGAGGCCTCTCGTTCACTTTTTGGGTTTCTTGAGTGGATTGTGGATGATGTTTATCCGTCTCGATTTATCCTTCTCTATTATCCACATTTATCCTTCTCTATTATCCACTCAAGATTGGGTTTTTTGAAAAAGGATAAGAGTTTGTAAAAAACTGGGAGTCGCCACCTTATTTTTAGGGAACAAGGAAACCACAAAAAAGAGTTTTATTTTCAATAAAACATTGACCTCATATTTTGGAAAAGCACGGTCTTTGAATCAAAGTTGGATTCGGGGGCTAGACTACGAAGTGGAAAGGTTCCAAGGAACTCCTTGTAGGCATCCACCTCGCCCTAATTAAAGGTCTCCTAATTACTATTGGGCTTTATCAAAATCTTATCAAAACAATGCTATTTATCTAATCAACCACAAAATATGAATAATAATATATAATAATTGCTTGACAAAGATCAAAGTCCACGTAGTTCGATTACATAGGACTCTCCTATTGTAATAAACCACATAATCGTAGAGGTTCTATCTTATCTTGGACTCTAGCTTCGAGAGTTTGAGTTTGATTAAAACACTTGTTGTGAGATATGGAATTTCATTCCTTTTTTTGAATTCTTTCAAAATCACTTTTTAGACTTGTTCTCGAAGTAGGTTTTTAGGTAAAATAGAACTCTAGTCTTATTGTAATTGTTACAACAAAGAAGAGTCCTAAGTGGGGTCAAGTGACCCCCCCTAATCCTAAGGTTTCTAGCTAGTCCAGGTTAGTCTAAATACCTAAAATACTAAATAATGCATACTGGAATTTCTGGAGAATAAATAAAAAATATAATCAAGAGTGTAAACAATGCATGAAAATGTCCTAAATGCGAATCTAAGTTAGCTATGAGAACCTAGGCATGTTTCTAAGTTAGTTTGGGCCTAAAAAATTGAGTTTTAATACACTTTAAAGCCACTTTAAATCCATGGACAGATTTGAAAGTAGTCTTGAAGTGTACTTAAAACCCTAAAACAATGAATAAAAATGATAAAAAAAAAATGCACTAAATGCAACCTAATATGCATACTAAAACTATCATCAAGACATAGCATCATAATCATACTTCTCATAATTCATTTAATCACAAGGGAAGGGACTCACCTTTGCATGCTCTCTCGAACACATTTTATATATCAATCAAATATTCCAAGTGATAAAAAAAAAAAAAAAAACACTATGACAAGAATAATACTAATACTAAACTTGAATAGATTAACAACCTAATATAAAGGACTTAAACATGCATTCCTATACATTGAAAATCCTATCATGCATACTAAAAGAGATTCTAAATATGAACACTTACTTCTAAACACTCAATCCTAATATGGTATGATAATAGAAGAGAAGAAATATGCACATATTCCATGTATTATTTAACTAATCCCTATCATGCATACTAATAAATAAGCCTATCATGCATACTAACAATGAACTAAATCCTATGCATGCATACTAACAATGGACTAAATCCTATGCATACTTAAAGAAATAAAACCTAATCTAACATGATCATAGAAGAAGAAGAAGAAGAAGAAGAAGAAAAGAAAACTTTAAACTACATAACCTACTAACCTCTTTCTTTGCCTCCTTCCCACTTGCTCTAAGCCTTCTCTTCAAGCTCCAAAGACTCCAAGGACCTCAAGGACTTTAAAACTTAAGCTAGAGTGCTATGGGGGAAGCTTGTGCAATTGCTCAAGCCTCTACTCTCCAAGCTAGCTCTCTAAAGCTTATTCTGTGTGTTAAAACTGATTTCAGAGCCCTCTATTTATAGGGAGGCCTGAGTTTGATCAATGGCCGAGTTTAAATCTCTTAGGAATGATCCACGGGCTCTAAAACAGTCTTCCAAGGTGTTTAAACTCATCCAAAAGTCCCAATGGCCGAACTGGACACATGGCAGGGCTTGGAAGAGTCCCGCGCAGAAAAGAGACTGAAGAAGAGTAATTATTGGCTAAAGAGGTCGATGGCCATCCACCTTGGGATGGTTGGCCGTCCCTCATGGACGGTTGGCCATCCTTTGGTGGACGGGTCATCGATCCTCCATCCCCAAATTTGCCCTATGTGGGCCTATCTCAGCCCGTTTCGACCAGGTTTCGGTTTTTTTCAGCTTATCGAGCCCGTTTTAAGTCCAAATTAGACGATTCAAGCGCCGAAACGATTGTGATTCAATTCTACATGTTTTAAGAAGTGTTTAAAGTGAAAATTCATTGACCAAGGTCAAAGTTTTAGGGAAAATTCGACCGATGAGCTGTTTAGGGCCTGCTGGGCCCAAATTAGGGTTTTGAAATCTGCTAACCGATTGCTTTCGAAATCATTTCTTCTTCTTGAAACAAGTTTTAAAGTGTTTTAGGAAAGTGTTTTGAAGCCTTTGAAGGCTTTGGTTTGATAAAAATATCGAATCCCGGTCATTTCCGATCGAAACCCTATTCTGGGCTTTGAAAGGACCTTTTAAGCCTCAAGAGCCAAACATGAGCCAGAAGGTTCAACAGACTTTGCCATTGATCAACTTAGCTACTAAACACACTTTACATATCTATGCCAAAGCCTCGAGGCCATTCGAGACAATACTGACAGTCATTCAGAGCTTTTGTGATCAAAAGGACAGTACTGCCCTTCAAGTCACAAAAGGCCTTATTTTCTATCAAGCCTGACTCAGAATGCCATGAAATTTTGCAGGGATGCTTCTAGACTCTCTAAAAACTAAATACAAAAAGAACCGACTCAATCTGACCTAAAAACCTACATGTGATGACTTCTAACTAACTACCCACATGGGTAAAACTGGGATCTTAGGGCTTTAACACCCTATTTCCCCTCTAAACACAGGCAACCATTCATGACCATACCCATGGTCAAAAATGGATGTCTACAAGACCTGTTCCACTCCCTGTGGATATGACCTAGGGACTCTTTTAGAATTATTGCTTGATGACCGGTAGATTCCTACGCTTGGGATTCTATTACGCACATCACATTTTTAGTTCAAGCATCTGTTTCAAAATACCACCATATCCTAAATCTGAAGCATCTGTTTCTACAATTTTAAAACTATTAAAATTTGTAATATGTAATAAAGGTAAACCCTTTATTCTGGACTTAACTTGTTTTACAGCATTAGTATGTTCTTCTGTCCATTTTGGGGGATTCTTTTTTAATCTATCATATAAAGGTTACATATTTTATTTATGTCTTTACAAAAACTTCCTACATAATTAAGACATCCTAAAAAATTTTGTAATTGTTTTTTGTCTTTTATTTCATCTTGAAATTTATTACCAAATTCTAAACTTCTTTCTATTGGAATAATTGTACATTTGTGTATCTAATGTCCTAAAAATCTAATCTTAGTCTGAAACAATTTAATTTTGGAAGCTGAAATTACTAAACCATTCTTTATAATCTTTAAGAATGTTTCCAATGTTTATCCAAATTATTACTATAAACTAATACATCATCTATATAAACTATACTCTAATCTGTATAGGCATTAAAAATATTGTTCATTACAATTTGAAATTTTGAGGGTGCATTCTTTAAGCCAAAAGGCATTACATTCCATTCATATTGTCCAAATGGTACATTAGAGGCTGTTTGATATCTATCTTCCTCTTTTATTTGGATTTGCCAAAATCCTAATTTCATATCAAATTTACTAAAAATTACAGAATCATGTAATCTATTTAAGAGGTCTTGTTTATTTGGTATTGGATATCTTATCTAGCTTAAAACTTTATTTAAGGGCTTATAATTTATTACTAACCTAGGTGTTCCTCTTTCAATTTCACTTGGCTTATTTACATAAAAGGCATAACAACTCCATGGTGATTTACTCTTTCTTATTAAACATTTGTCTAATAATTCTTGTATTTTCTTTTGACAATATTTCCTTTTATCAGAAGTAGCTTTACAATATTTCCTTTTAGCTACTTTTGATGGTATAAAGACACTATTACAGGACCTACTAATATACACAGATTACATGACTTAATCTTAACAATGAATTTTCTTTTAACAAAGTATATAATATTGCAAAATGATATATATATATATATAGTCTCGTTCCTATGAGGACTTTCTTATATGAGAACTTGGCTTTTTGGCCATTGTAAATTGTGTATTTTGAAAAACTTACCGTTGGATTTAATATTCTTCCTATGTATGACTGGCATACCAAAAATTATAGTGATTGGACCACTATTTCTTAAATACAAATTGTGAAAAATTAAATACTTATATAATGCTCAACAATCTGTATTTCAAAAATCGGTGGTCCGATTACTATGATTTTTGGCATGCTTATAACACATAGGAAGAATATTAAATCCAACGATCGGTTTTTCAAAATACCCATTTTACATTGGCCAAAAGGCCAAGTCCTCATATAAGGAAGTCCTTATAGGAACGGGACTATCTATATATATATATATATGTAGGGTCCGGTTCAAATGACACATTAATTTGACTCTCATAACAACTCCTAATCTACTTTATTCCTTTCACTTTAATCTAAGGGTCATGAATGCATTGATTTTAAAAACAAGAGTTTGACTTTTGCATTTTCTCTCTCTTGCCCATATGGTTTCCTTCCTTACTTTTCATTTTCTCTCTCCTGCCCCAACTCTCTCCATACGCAACCCATTTCTATCTTTTCCCTCCTACCCCCCGCACGCAAATCTCTCTCTTCTCATCTGATTCTTTCATCATTCCTTGCACCTCCCCAACCCCTACCTCCCATGGTCACTGGCGAACAAGAACCTCATGACGACTCTCTACACGCTCACGGAACAAATGTCACACGCAAGTTGTTGTTATAGATGTCATTTTTCTTCAAAATCTAATCTTAATTTTATGATCATGAAACTAGTGTGAATTGAAGCACCCCCAATGACCACCAAAGGAATATTATAGGGAGTGAGAGAGAGAGAGAGAATAATAGGATGCGGGTTCGGCAGAGAAGAGAGAGTCTGAAACGCAGACTGAGTAAATTTATTCATGTTTGAAGAAGAAGTAGGAAGAGGAGAAAGAGGAGGCAAAATGCAGAGCTTCGTGAAAACCCTAACAAGGAAGACAATAACGCTCGAGGTTGAATTGAGCGATACCATTAACACGTCAAGGCCAAGACCCAGGACAAGGAAGGGATTCCGCCGGACCAGTAGCTATTTATCTTCGCAGGGAAGCAGCTGGAAGATGGGCGTACTCTTGTTACATCTAATTGTGGCCTGATTACTTATTGGAAATTGGATTTTGAGACTGCCTTTTGGAATTTGATTGCACTAGTTTATAGTTGACCAAGACCCTTTGATGAAACTATTATTGGTTTGTCTAAAATGTCAGAATTTGCAAAATTGTGACGGTGCCTAGTGGCCCTGTTTTTGGCTTTTTGAATATCTGCATTGGAATATATTGTCAAGTGTCCCATGTTCTTTCAAAAAAAAAAAAAAAACGCAGACTGAATAAGAAGAGACGGAGGGAGAGAGAAAATGTTAGTGCCACAAATCTTATTGTAGTGTGTGAACACTGAACATTTTGTTTTTTTGTTTTTTAAATTTTTTTTTTCTCTTTTATTGGTTCAATATTGGGGTGAGCAAGGAAAATAGGCAATTAAAATTCCTTTTTTGTTTGGCCGAAAATTCGCTGGTGACCATGGGAGGTAGGGGCTTGGGGAGGTGTAAGAAAGCAAGAAAGAACCAGATGGAAAGAGAGAGAGATGTGCGTGTGGGGTAGGAGGAAAGAGAGAGAGAGATGGGTTGTGTGTGGAGAGTGTGGGCAGGAGAGAGAAAATGAAAAGTGAGAAAGGAAACCACATGGGCAGGAGAGAGAAAATGCAAAAAGTCAAATTCTTGTTTTTAAAATCAAAGCATTCATGGCCTTTAGATTAAAGTGAAAGGAATGGAGGAGATTAAGAGTTGTCATGAGAGTCAAATTAATGTGTCATGTGAACCGGCCCCATATATGTAATGATAAAGGAAAATGAATTGTAGAAGAGGAAGATGAGCCTCAAATAAGAAACCTCAAGAGAAGTTGATATTTTACATCTTGCTACAATAATAAATTATCAAAAATGTCATGTTTATGTAACTATAGTAATTGATAAAATAAATCATATGCAATTAATAGCCATATTGCTTCAGGAGCAGATATGAATTGTATTATGGGAGGATTAGTCCCGGTACAATACTTAGAAAAAAACTACAGAAAGCTTACATACAGCAGATGGTACAAGAATGCAAATACAATACAAGTTATCTAATGCACAAGTTTGTAATCATGGAATTTGCTTAAAAACATCATTTATATTATTAAAAGATACAACAAAACCCATAATATTAGGAACACCATTTTTACAATTGATTAGGCCCTTTACGGCAGATGATGAAGGAATTAAAACAAGAATTTTAGACCAAGATTTAACTTTTGAATTTATCGAAGCACCAAAAACAAAAGAATTAAATAGAATTAAAAAAGTATTAATAACAAAACAAATAAATTTAATAAGTAAAAGAAAACATAATGAATCACTACAAAAAGAAATTAAAATTATGAATATAGATAGAAAACTAGAAGATAATAAGCTTAAAGAAAGAATAGCTCAATTCGAAGAAAAAATAAAAACAGAAGTATGTTCAGATTTACCTCATGCTTTTTGGAATAGGAAAAAACATATAGTCAGTCTCCCTTATATAAAAGATTTTTCTAAAAATGATATACCTACAAAAGCAGACCAATACAAATTAATAAAGAAATGATAGAATATTGTCAAAAGGAAATACAAGAATTATTAGACAAATGTTTAATAAGAAAGAGTAAATCACCGTGGAGTTGTTCTGCCTTTTATGTAAATAAACCAAGTGAAATTGAAAGAGGAACACCTAGGTGGTATCTTCAAATATATATATATATATATATATATATATATATATATATATATATAGGGATAGGTTCTCCTAACCATTCTTTTTACCATTATTTATACCATTCGTTTTCAAAATACCAATGTGGGTTTAATATTTTGAGAAACTGACCGTTGATTACATATTCTGCTTATATACATTACGTATGCTAAAAATCACAGTGATCCAATGATTGGTTAATGAAAAATTTACATGTGAAAAATTATTATAATTAAAAACATCGCAGTTTTTTAATGTGAGATTTTTTAAAATCTGACCGTTAGATCAATGTGTTTTTTGCCATACGTAATGTATATAAGGAGAATATGTAATCCAACGGTCAGTTTCTCAAAATATTAGACCCACATTGGTATTTTGAAAATGGATGGTATAAATAATGGTAAAAAGAATGGTTAGGAGAACCTATCCCATATATATATATATATATATATATATATATA
>JAESVK010001086.1:0-15516 GCA_017140935.1 Hamamelis virginiana
AGAGTAAGTGAGTTCCTTAAGCTTGTGGGAGGGGAATCCTATCATGGAGTTTGTTTGATTTTAATTATTAAGAGTTAATTGATTAAAAGTCAAAACTAACCGAGAATAGGATTACTCTATTCAAGGATGTTTGGTCATGCTAGCACTAGTAACCAAACACCCCCCAAAGAGGAGAAAGTCTATAAATATGAGTGTTTCACACACTCTAAGCCGAAGAGAAACCCTAGGGCCGAAAATTCTCTCTCCCTCTCCCTCCCCATGCTAGCTTGCTCACAAGGGTTGTGAAAGGCTAGAAGGTTTTTGGAGTCTTGCTCTCGTGTGGATACGCTTTGGAGGTTTTATATTTTTGAAACTCGAAGGAAAGCTACACCGAAGAATACAATCAAGTAAGTTTTTATTTGCTTTGATTATTTGTGTTTGTTTATATACATGATCCGATGCTTGAATCGTTCTTGGAGGTTTTGTGAACATGGATTTATTTTATAAACAGAAAAAGTTTTTGTTTTACATATTCCGCTGCGAATCCATGTCTGTGGTTTTTCACAGAACCTTTCAGTTCTTAACCATTGTGAATAAGGGGAATGTACTCTTCATGTTTGTAGGTGTCATTTCTGCAAACTCTCACTAGACTACAACTCGTCCACTAGGGGGAACCTAGGGGTTTAAAGGCTTGTTGCATACACTAAATGCAATCGTGTTTTCCTGCGAAAGTGGATTAGTTAGGTTTGTTTATTTTGTTTAGCTTTTGTTTTATGCTAGTTCTTGCTAGGGACTAGCAAGGTTCAAGTTGGAGGGGGTGATTGCACCATAATATTGCATACTTTTATTGCATTATTTCCATCATTTTGTATATACTTGAGTCATTTATACTTGTAATAGGTGTTGTTGACTCTTTTGTTGTTTTTGAGCCCTTACAGGTTGAATACGCTAAAATGGATCCTTATTGCGTGGAAAGTTGGACATTGAAAGTCTTCGAAGATTGAATCAGATCATGAAACTACCATGGTTGGAAAGTAGACTTCTCAAGCTTCACGTGCATATAAAGAACGTCCAAATCCGACTCCGGACGAGAAAGTTACAAGCATTTGAAATTGGAGCATCTTTTTGGGCATACTTTCAAAGTAGCTATCGGTCCCCCTTTAAGTGGTACCGGTACCCCATACCTACTGCCTAGCAGCTACCGGTCCCCCCATACCCACTGCCTAGCAAGGATTATATATGAGTTTAAATATTTTAGAAATATGAGAACTCATATAAATAAAGATAATGTACTTAATACAATATCATTAATGCTGCAATAGTTGTTGGCAGATATTGGCATTATATCCTGAATAAGGGTAAGTATATTCTTAAATTAATTAAGAATGTAATAGTTGTATGAATAAAGAAATCAAAAAGCATGTCATTTACAAGTTGCCTAAAAGAATGTCTAGTACATATTGTTCTCTATCATTAACATAGGTCTCATTTACTAGACATCAAAGTTGGCAGCAGAATTATAGTTTAATTACTATCATTGAAAATAATAAAGATGCAAAGTTTGTTTGCATAGGATCTCCATTGCCATAACACCTCATGGGAGTTATAAGCCTTGTCTTTCGAAGACTAGTATAAGATACTATGGTGATTGGCTTTAGTGCAAGTGGGAGATTGTTAGAGGTATGCCCTAAAACCAATCCTAAAGAGCATATCTATGTCATATTAGGATAAGAAGGTATTACTTGTCGTTTATATATTCAATTATATATACGATAATGTCCATAAATAAATGATAAGAGAAATAAGTATCTCAAGTTGTTGGAATATGGAGACTCATATTTCTCATACACATTTATTCTAAAAGAGTTCCTACTCATAGGTATATTAAAGATGATATTTATTAAACCGACAAGGGTAGCACAGATTTAAACTAACTCCATTGGGAGGATAGGTAGTCTTTCCTATCAGTGTAGTCACACTTAGGTTAATCTGTGGGTGCATGTTAGAGAACATGTACACTGATCTTGATCTGCTAGAATATTCCTATGGAGATTAAGTCAAAGGTATATTCTTATGTTACATCCATTTACTTGGTAATCCTAAGACCTGAGACACCATGGATGTCTTGTGCCTGAATTGTTAGGGTTTGATAGTGTCTTATACAGCCTTACCCTAAGGTTGTAGTCGGCGCTCATTAGCTCTAATAAGTCTTGCATGAAGACATATAAGTGGTCAATAAGGAATCATTACTCTCATTGATAAAAGAGAGAATGTCAGGGTCAGTTCTCAAAGATAACTCTCAATGTGAATCTCTGGCCAGAGTGATAGGCGAACTATGAAAGTGTTTCATAGGGTTCTACTATTCACCCAAACCTAGGGCATGTCATGACACATTGCTAGACGTCACTCATGACCAGTGAAAGCCAATTGATAAGTGTTATCAATGAGGGCATAATTGGAATAGTTTCAATTAAACCTTAAAACAGAAAGTTTCTATTTTAGGAGACATGGAGATATCCCTAGTCACTGCTAGGTTGGGGTGAACCCAATGGGTCACACACAAACAAAGAGCATAAACGAGTCTCTTGAATTAAAGAGAGAAGGGAATTTCCTAAAACTAATTATATTAATAACCTTATATATTAATTGTGAATATATATAAGGAATTGAGTTATATATTAATTATTAATATATAAAAGGAATTAAGTTACTTTTGGAAATAAGTATTAAATAGAAACCCTAGGGGTTTTCTATAAGTACTAGATGATAAGACATGCTAGCAAAAAAGCCTCCCATTCATCAAATTAGAGAAATAGTTTATCTCCCCTCTCCAAGCTTAATTCTTCCATTGTTCAGAAGCTCCAAGGATTCAAGAGGTCTTGTGTTCGTGTGGATACCGTTGGAGGCTTCATCCTTTTGAAGCTCGGGTTTATCAATCACAAATCGAAAGGCTAACCAAGTAAGTTTTATTTATGTTTGATAAATATGTATGCTTGTTTGTAAATCACATATCCCTATTCTTGTTCGAATCCTGCCGGGATATTCGATGATGGAATTATTTATATAAAAAAATTTATTTTGTCTTCCGCTGCGATTCCATGATTTTCGAATAAACCTTTCAATGGTATCAGAGCCAAATCAAGCATGGTAATGTGTTTGATGATGGCAATAATGTTTTAATTAATTAAAATCAAGAAAACCAATGGTTTTAGAGACCATATGTGAGTTCGGCAACGAGGGTTCTTCATGAACCCTTTATGCTTTGAGTTTTGATGGCTTTAGGGATTGTTTAAACCCTTTAGGAGGATTTGGATCTTGTGGAGGCAGCCCCTATAGGTTTCGGCAATATGGGGTTTAATACCCTTGATGATTGGTTTTGATATATGTTAAATCCCTAGATTTATTTTGGGGTTTTTCTCTCAATTCTCTCTCATGAATTTCGGGACCACCTAGGGTTGTTTGCCTTATTGTTTTGATTGTTGGGGTCTGTTCCCCATCATGGGTTGAAACTTGGAGCATGATCAATTCCCCCCAAATAGATTCTGCACTCTCTCTCTCTTTTCACGGCACTTAGGGTTTTGAAACCCCTATTTGTTTTGTTTATTTATTCTTTTATTATGTGATGATTGATTTAGGTTTTGGAAACCATATAATCAACATCCATAATCAAATCTTGGATTTTTGAAACCCTAGATAAGAATAGATGAAGTTCTTGATTTTGAGAAATAAAGAACAACACTTGTTTTTGAGAAAAATACGTTCAATGGTGATTAGGGTTTTAGAAACCCTAATGAGGGTTCACGGCCATGAGGGTTTTTCCCTCTATGGCATACGACTACTAGGGTTTTCAAACCCTAGAATATATTTGCATATATCTTGATTGATTTTAAATTGTTAAAAGTTTGATTCTTGATGAATGCAAATAACATAGTTTAAATTTGTTTAAACTTGAGTTTTAATGGAGTTCATGTTAATATGTTTAACAATGGTGATTTAGGGTTCTTGAATCCTTGATATCATCAAAAATGGTGGCTGGTTTTAAGTTTTTAGAAACCCTAAACCAAAATAGGAATGTTTCTTGATTTGTTTTAGGAATCCCTAATTGTCAAATTAAGAAATCCCTAGTTTCCTATTTTGAAATCATTTAATTTAGGAAAGTTTCTTATTTGTTTTGATTCTTCCCTATTATGAATGATTTTGATTTAGGAAATAATGCAGCAAATTTTAGTGTTTATGGAAACCCTAAAAGATTGGATTAAGGTAAGACTTAACCCTAACCCTAACACACACTCTCTCTCTCTCTCCCACTATGATTCACGGCCACATGGGTTTGGAACCCTAGTGTGCCGTATTTTATTTTATATTTTCATAATCTTATGTTCTTCATGTGTTTTATAAAGTGTTTATAAAGTTTTCAAAATAAATTTAATTGTTTTTGAAAATTAAAAATGAAGAACATATAGGTTTGATGAAAAAGTGTTTTATAAAACAATTTTAGTGTTCTTAAGAGAATGTGCAATTCATGTGATGAGTCATTGTTTTTAATTGCTTAAAAACATTTAGGGATGCTTCTAGATGATATATAAGTATGTTAAAATCGTTTTGGCATAATTATATGTTGCATGGATTAATTTTAAAATCATTTTAGAATTAAAACTGGGTTGCTGTTTTTTCTGGGCAGCAACCATGAAGCTTTTGTAAAATCTATGGAAAATAGTTTCTGGGATTTTTGTGAAAGGAATCGATCGAAATGCATGGAATCGCAGCGGAAGAGAAAACAAAACTTTTTAATAATAGTATTCCATCATCGAAAGATTCTAAACAAGAATCGAACAAGCATTGGGATATGAGATTTAATTACAAACAAATAAAATTAATAAAACATAAATTAATCTTACTTGATTCGTCTTTCGATTTGCAATCCTCGACCTCGAACTTCAACGCAATGAAGCCTCCAACGGTATCCACACAAGGGTAAGATTCCCTAAACCCTTCTAGTCTTCCACAACACTTGAGAAAGCTAGAATGGAGAGGGAGAGGAGAGAGAGAATTTTCGGCCAAGAGGGTTGCTTAACCCTAGAATGAGTGAAGCACTCATATTTATAAACATTCTCCTCTTTAAGGGACGTTTGGTTACTAGTGCTAGCATGACCAAATATCCTTGAATAGAATAATCCTATTCTTGGTTAATTTTGACCTTTAATTAATTAACTTTTAATTAATCAAAATCAAACTTAACTTAAAGATAGGATTCCCCTCTCTCAAGTTTAAGGAACTCTCTTACCCTCTATTGTGTGTGACCCATTGGGTTCACCCCAACCTAGCAGTGACTAGGGACATCTCCATGTCGCCTAAAATAGAAACTTTCTATTTAAAGGTTTAATTGAAACTATTCCAATTATGCCCTTATTGATAACACTTATCAATAGGCTTTCACTGGTCATGAGTGACGTCTAGCAATGTGTCATGACATGCCCTAGGTTTGGGTGAATAGCAGAACTATATGAACCCTTCTTGTTACTTAATCCTTCATCCCCTAATGTCATAGTTAAGATATTTAAGGTATGGATATAAGTCAAAACCCTATCTTAACTTTCTTGTCATATGTTCTTCAAATTATAATCTCAATAAGATGAACCCTATGAAACCCTTTCATATTTCATCTATCACTCTGGCCAGAGATTCACATTGAGAGTTATATTTAAGAACTGACCCTGACATTCTCTCTCATAACATTGAGAGTGATGATTCCTTATTGACCACTCATATGCCTTCATGCAAGACCTATTAGAGCCAATGAGTGCTGACTACAACCTTAAGATCAAGGCTGTATAAAACACTATCAAACCCTAATAACTCAGGCACAAGACATCCATGGTGTCTCAGGTCTTAGGATTACCAAATGGACGTAACATAAGAATATTCCTTTAACTTAATATCCATAGGAATATTCTAGTAGATCAAGTTCAGTGTACATAATCTCTAATATGCACCCACAGATTAACCTAAGTGTCTCTACACTGATAGGAAAGACTACCTATCCTCCCATTGGAGTTAGTTTAAATCTGTGCCACTCTTGCCGGTTTAATAAATGTCCTCTTTAATAAACCTATGAGCAGGAACACTTTAAGAATAAATGTATATGAGAAATATGAGTCTTCATATCTCAACAAACTTGAGATACACATTTCTCTTATCATTTATTCATGGACATTATCGTATATATATTTAAACATACAAACGATAAGCAGTACCTTCTTATCCTAATATGAAATAGATATGCACTTTAGGATTGGTTTTAGGGCATACCTCTAACATTTTGAAGCATGCCACCTATTGACTTCATTAATATTAGGTCTTAACAAAGTATAGGAAAAGTTCCCATGATTTTTAATGACCTAGAATAGCTACACTAGATTTTTTATGATTAAGAGTTAAATCTGGAAAAATTGACTCTCTATCGTAAAATGTCTCTAATTGATACCAAACGTTGGAATCAAGTCTTGAGACTCCTGCCATTGTTTAGAGGACTGAAAAACCCAGTGAATTGAAGTGTTTCCATGACTTAGTTCATTTTAGGTTAAGCCATATAAAGCCATTTGTGAGCAAATTCCAGAATCTGCCATGGTTTGGAGTTAGTGTCACAAAGTGCTTTAAAGTGATACCAAACGTTGCAATCACCAAACGAGACCTATGCCATTTGAAAGAGGACTGAAAAATCCTTGTGAAATAGAGTATTCTCACATTTTAAAAGTTTGTTTTAATATAGGAAAGTTTAGTCCCAAAACAGTAGCTAAATTCTTAGTTTTGTGAAAAACTGGGTTTGTGTCTTCTTTAGAAATTTTAGTATTGAGTTATTATTTAATTCCTTCCTCATAGGTTAATGTTGATTAATCTATAATTCATATTAAAGTGTTAAATGCAAGATAGGAATTGTGAGAATAATTTCTCAAATTAAATTCTAATTATTTAAAACCCTAATAGAGTTAATTAGGAGTTTTATTTATGAAAAGACACTAATATTATCATATGAGATATGATGCGATTATTTTAAATGATATTTAAAAGTACTTTATTATTGTTATAAGATAATAATAATAACATTGACTTTAATTAATTAAATGCCATTGCCATCATTGCCTTTCTTTTTGTTATTGTTTTTCTTTATGCAATGTGAATGTATAAATATGAATGGATGATTATGGACTTAAGACCAATTAAATAAGATGTGATTGGCCGCATTGGATGTGTTTGGTTTATTTTAATGGGTTGTATTTAAAGTAGTTTAAATGTTGGTGATGTAATTAATTTGAGGCTTGCATGCCTCTTTCCCTCTCAATCCCTATGTATCCCCTATCTCCTTAATCCCATTCTTTCTTTTATTTTAAATGTAATATTTCATACTTGGTGGAGCATGGTGGACTTGAGGTGCATGGTGGAGTCTTGTTCGAGAGGAAAAGCAAGGACTTGAGAAGGACTTTGCGAAGACTTTAAGACTCTTCAAAAATCTTTTAGTCTTGATATAATAGTTACATAATTTTAATTGCGATCACCTAACCCTCATTATAGACCTAGGGTTCATCTTTTTGGCTCAAAGATTGAACCCGCCCTAAAAGTCCATAACCAATCCAAGGCCCATTAATATATGTGATGTATGCTAGTTAGATGGCCTTGACCTAACATATTATATGTTCAAGATGAATCCACCCTAGCCTCTAGAAGGACAGTGGGAGGATAATCGAGAACTAATAATAAAGTAGGTCTAAACCTTTATTATATATGTTTGATATATATGTGATGCATGTGATGTATGTTTATTTAAAATGAGACCATTTTACAAAACCCCTTTAATTCAAAAATTAAGTTGTAAGGAAGAGGCCTTGGGCTTTATCCTAGCCTCCCATTATTACATGATAGGTGGATTCTTATGGTTGATATGTTTGGCTGCAGATATGCGGGAACATGTTCATCCTGAGGGTTCATACTATCTTGTTTTAATATTAGATATCATAAGGTGCGATAATGGTGTATCCCAAGAACCTATTATGTGAGGGGTGCAACATTCAATTGACCATACTTATGTGAATGATGGGTATGACTTAAGTAAAGAGTACTATCCAAGAACCTATTATGTGAGGATACTACAATTTAGAGGCTAAAGGATGATTATAATTTGCTTTAAGGGGGCGTTTGGTTGGGTGTAAAGTGCTATGTAATGTCATCTGAGATTACATTACATAGCTTAAATCATGTTTGGCGCGTTATGGAGCGGATGTAATCCACTTTACGGGTGTAATCTATCATGAAGAAAGGCTGTAAAATGGATTGCAGACTTCAACCAATGTATTCTGAGTAATGTAATGTAATCTACTTTACAGTCAATTAAATTACATGGCTACCAAAGGCATTTCTGGGTAATGTAGTGTTATTCTGGGTAATGTAATGTAATCTACTTTACAGTCAATTAAATTACATGGCTATCCAAACGCATTTCTGGGTAATGTAATGTAATCTGACTTCACATTCCATACTCATCCAAACAAGTGGGATGTAATTTGGAATGTAATTTAAATTACCAATGTAATCAAATTACACTGTAATCTACTTTACAGTCAATTAAATTACATTACATTACAGGCAACCAAACGCCCCCTAAGAAGCATTAGGATAAGAGTTATCCACTCATTAAGGGTTAGTATCCAAGAACTTATTATGTGAGGATTACTAATTCTTAATGGGACTCCAATCCCTGCTATGGAAATTCAGACGATGAAATTCCTGAGTCTCATCTAAGGGAGTATGAGATTTGAATCAAATAGTGGGAGGTACCATAAGACAAAAAAACCAATAGGTATTTATGGTTTAAATAATATGAAATTTACTATTATTTTATGTTGTAGATGGCTCCACTAAACCCATTATCTAGAATCCTTGATGACAACCGTTCGACTGGGCCTGATTCCCAAGAATGGTTAAATAATTTAAAAGTTATCTTAATCGCCGCAGATACGATAAAAAATGTCATTAGTACCTCATGCCCCAATACTTTGTCGGATAGGGCTATTAAGGAGGAGATAAAGGATGATGTGCACTTTGAGAGTACACGATCGATCCTATCATATCTTAAGGATTTGTACAGCTCACAAAATGGAATTGTAAGGTACAATGCTATAGATGAACTTTACTTCTGTAAGATGATAGAAGGATCATCCATTCATGAGCATTGCCTCAAGATGATCCAAAATATCAACTCCTTAAACAATCTAGGTGTTGTTATAACATCTGAGATGGGTATTGACATACTGCTTCATTCCTACCGGGAAGTTACAAACCGTTCATCATTGATTTTCACATGTCTGATGTGAATTCAAACTTGTCTATGACTGATTTAATGAACAAGCTAGTAACTGCTGATGATACATTGAAAGATGAATCCAAAGGAAATATATTGGTTATTAATGGAGTTTCAACTTCTACTACCAAGCCTAAAGGCAAGGTGCTTTTGACTCCGGACGAGAAAGTTACTAATGGAGTTTCAACAATCTAGGTGCTTTTGACTCTTTTGTTGTTTTTGAGCCCTTGCAGGTTGAATGCGCTAAAATGGATATTTTTTGCATGCAAAGTTGGACCTTGGAAGTCTTCAAAGATTGAATCAGATCATGAAATATCTATGGTTGGAAAGTAGACTTCTCAAGCTTCTCGTGCATATAAAGAACGTCCAAATTCGACTCCGGACGAGAAAGTTACAAGCATTTGAAGTTGGAGCATCTTTTTGGGCATATTTTCAAAGTAGGTACCAATCCCCCTTTAAGTGGTACCGGTACCCCATACCCACTGCCTAGCAGGTACCGGTCCCCGCATAGGTGGTACCGGTACCCCTGCTCGAGAATCCACCAGTTTTGTGCGGAAATTGCCCTTTTCTCAAGGGCACTCTTGTCCTTTGGTCCCCATGTTTGTAGCCCTAATGGGGGGTATTTAAACTCTTTTCTCAGCTGAAACAACTCTCTTACCTTGTCTCTTAGCTTGTTCTTAGTTTTCTAGGATTCTCTTAGTTTAGCTCTTAGTTTAGGAATATATTAGGAGTAGGTTAGATTTTCCTTCAAGTTTGTGTAATGTAATTTAGTTTTTAGCTTGTTTTACTTTGTTTCTTTATCTTCAATCAATAGAATAGCATTTATTTTAATGTTTCTTGCATTTCTTGTTCATCTTTGTGCATTTGTCAACTTTCATGGCTAGCTAAACACCAAGAAGGTGAGTTCTATGGTGGATTTCCTCTCCAAAGCCTAGGTAAATGGTATTTTCTCGTTTTTTGAACCTTTAATATTTGTGGAATAATGTTTAATCCTCTTTTATCTTGTGAACCCTTGTGGTGTCATATTCATGACCATTGTATGACCAGTAAGTTGTGAAATTTTGGTTATTGAGCACATATTCATGCCACATGTTTGCTAAAATGTCAATGAGAGTGTTAGCTTTTATTCCATCATTTTGGGTTACTCAATTGAGCTTGTATTGCTAATTCTTCCATCAAAGACCATTCTTCAATGGATCCGAGATGAGAATTCTTTTCCAAATGCTTTTAAAGTTAAATCCCCCATCAAAGACCACTCTTCAATAGAACCTAGATGAGAAATCATTGTGAGAAATACATGTACCAAAGGTTTGAAAGGAATGAACCCATAGAATTCATCTTACTTAACTTAATTAGTTATTTTTTTTTTTTTTATAATTTTTCATCACTTTAGTATAAACAAAACAATCACCAATCAAAACCCCCATGATTTTACACTTTCTTTTGCCTTCTTTGATTTGCAACACATAAGGATCATTTAGACCTATTTCACTCCCTATGGATATGACCTAGGGACTCCCTAGTATTAATTGTTTGACGCCCCGTGGATTCCTACATTTGAGATTCTATTGCGCACCTCAATTTTTAGTTCAAGCAGTTCTACCTGAGAGGTGGGAGGATGAAGAGGTTGCCCACTTGGCAAGGAAAGCTCGCTGAGGGTGGTCCCTCACCAGGGGGAACACGGCTAGTTTGAGGTCTAAGAGTAAGGATAATTTCTGTGGTAGTAAACATAAAGTCATCTTCATTGTGAACTCCAGAACGAGTGACCACCATTGTTTCAAATGAGAGGGTTGGATTTAGAGAAAGAAGCACTGAAAGAATAATTTTTCAGCCCACGGTGGGCGCCATACTGATGAAGTCAAAAAGAGGTAACAGATTGATGTTCTTATGGGTTAGTGATCTAGTAGGACGGAGCTCTAAGAAGTGAACTCTAAGGCCCTAACCTGACAAGGTGTACCAACCATTCCGGGTAGGTCGACACATGTCAAGGTAGAGATACAGCCTGATATACTCATCCATATTTCCATACTTAGGAGAAAGAAAATATATATATTACAATAACATGAAATGAAATGTGCATACAAATGTCCCAAATCGATTAGTACATACTGCGAAATAAATACATCCTCTAAATAAAATAACATAATGCTAACATCCCTGGCATATGGGCATAAACATAATGCATAACTGTTCGTAGGGTCTAATCTCTAACCCTACTCAGACTATGCTGTAGAAAAGCTTCGAATGCAGCTAAACCAACCATCAGAGATGAAGAGCCCCCAACAAGCAAGCTACTTTGAGAAACCTGTGAATCTGCCGTATGAAACACAGCATAAGCCTGGAATACTGAGTAGAAATATTATCCTCAACTAACAATAATAATACAAATGCATGAATTATTTTAGTAATAAAGATAACATTTCTCAAACAGTTCATGAAAATAAGTGTGGACTTTGATATTTCAAAACCATTATTCTAACTGTGTTCCATCAACCAAAACCATTTCCATCCCAACATATCATATCTGGCACGTAGACGTATTACATGGTCGCTGTATTCAGGCTAACCAGCCCCTAGCTCAGCCAGACTAAAATATAACCACTACGGGGTTCTTCCTCTGAGGGTATACGGCTAGTTACCTTATACGGACAACTGTTAAGCCACTTACGGGGCTATTCCTTCGGGTCCGCTCTATGGCTCCACCCAGGACCATAGGCCCTTATATCCCCATTGTGATACAAACCGAGCCACATCCAAAGTATTCCATCCGTACCAAACATATTGCCAAACGGCATAAAACATTGTGTAAGGCATATATATACAATTCAAAGCATCATTTCACAAATGTATTTATCTTTCAAAATGAGAATAAAACAAGTAATGCATATGGCATCGCCATTTCAGTATAAAATATGCCACACTAAGAATCTTAAATAGGTATAATTCCATGCATCATAGTTAATCTGGAAATCATATTTCAAATAAGTTTCATAGAAAGCACATCAAAGGATTTCATATTATCAATGCTAGCGAGGATAGGCATATTCCTACCTTTACCAATTGCAGTTCCCTCTCCAGACTTTGATCCTTCCCAAGTAATGCAAATTCTATCTGGATTTGAAAAGGAAGATAAACAATGTATTTCAACCCCTAGCTTATACACATAAGCATAGGGAAAATAAATCAAGGCTTTACGCGCCAACCCATTTCATCCAAATTTCAAAGTCCATGAAAACTAGGTTTCATAAGCTCTTCAAGCAAATATAAAGTTCCTTTAAAACAAAAATCGGTTGCTAAGTATATGGCGCTTTGAAATTGGGTTGCAAATGGGCTGGCCGGAAAGAGGCATTACCGATAATGCACTTATGCATTATCGGTAATGACACTCTACCGTTGAACCTGCTTGCATGCATTACCGATAATGCACTTGTGCATTATCGGTAATGGTGCTCCTCTACTGGCCACTAAACAATGCCTTACAGATCAACCCCAAACCATATATCCACTATAAGGCAACCTCAAAAACATAAATTATGTCAACTTTACCAAAATCGAACGGTTAGATCCTTAGATCTACCATGTTTTGACACAAAACCCACATTTTAGCACAAATCAAACCATACACCTCCAAATTCCTCAACAGACCACCAAACCCAACCACAAATAGGAATGGCAATGGGGCGGGGCGGGGCGGGTTTTCAGCTACCCCGTCCCCGTCCCCGATAAGAAAAACACTCCCCATCCCCGCCCCGTACCCCGCCGGGGTATAGAATGGTAGCCCCATCCCCGCCCCTACGGGGAATTACATTCCCACTTGCAGGGAAAATTCCCCTCCCCGTCCCGCCCCGCCCCGGCCCGTTTTCATCAAAATAATTAATACAAGTTTGTGGAGAGGTTCGAACCCAGAATCTCAAGCCTTTAATAGAAAGACCTTACCACTTAGCTATGTATAACCTTATGTTTCTAAGTTGTAATATATAATATTTAACCTTATTTCATATTCTTTTAGAAATCTATACTACTTATAAAAGGCCCAATTTTGAATAAACTCTTGATCGACTAAAATACCCTCGCATTAAATGGTTGATATGGAAGGTTAAATAGTTTAGGAATTAGGGTTTTAATTGTTAAAACCATTAAAACGGCATAGTTTTGGATAGGAATAACTGAATAATTTTTTTTATTTCTTATTCTTAAATCCTAATATCTAAGTATAATAATTTTCGCGGTGACATTTTAAAAAACGACCGTTGGATGAGATGTTTCGCTTATGTAAGACATGCATGAAAAAAATCATGTTGATCCAGCGGTCATTTTTTTCTTTTTTCTTGTAAAACTTATGATATTAAATTTGCATAGTTTAAACAATTTAAATGTTTTTCTCAAAAACCAACTGTTGGATCTATGTGATTTTTTGCATGCACAATGTGTTTATATAGAACATCTTATCCAACGGTTAGTTTCACAAAATAGTACCACCATATTAACATTTGTACAATATGAATAAGAACCACATGATACACAAGTCTAAACAATTTAAATGTTTTCTCAAAAACCAACCCTCGAATACTCGGATCTATATGATTTTTTGTATGCACAATGTCTATATGTGGAACATCTTATCCAATGGTCGGTTTTACAAAATAGCACCCCTATGTTAACATTTGTACAATATGAATAAGAACCATATGATACACAGCTTAGATGAAACCAATATAAGTAATTTTTGTTATAATGGATAAGGTCAACTGACCGTTAGATCACTCTGATTTTTTGCGAGTATGACATTCATAAGAAGTTTATCCAATTCAATGGTGGGTTTTTCTAAATATAATTGGATATTGGCTCTATTCAACTAACCTCGCGCAACTTCGTGCTTAGTATACATTATGATTGAATGACTTAGGTTACGGGTATAAGGCTAATTTCACAGTATATTTCCAAAAAACCATCGTTGGATCTCTATGATTTTTTGCAATCACGACAATTATATGAAGTTTATATAATTCAACGGTTGGTTTTTTAAATATTATTATATATATATTTCTTGACTAGATAAGTTTATGCAAATGTAACTTTTTGCATAAAAAAATATATTTTTAAAGTACCTGCAAATGTAAGTTTTTGCATAAATACATTCAAACTTAATCATTTTAGTCGATCAAATTTTTTTCCAACATTTGGCCTTTTATAAGTAGTATATAATTAGAAAAAAAATATGAAATAAGGTTAAAAATTATATATCACAACTTAGAAAAATAAGATTATACATAGCTTAGTGGTAAGGCCTTTGCATATAAGGCATATGTTTAATGAGGTTCTAGGTTTAAACCTCTCTACAAACTATGTAAATTAGTTTTAGGAAAATGAATCGGGTATGGGGAATCCCCGCGGGGCGGGGAATGGGGAATCCCCACGGGGCGGGGAAAATGAGCGGGGCGGGGCTGGGCGGGGCGGGGCAACGGGGTGGGGCATGGTAAACCCGTCCCCGCCCCGTACCCCGGCGGGGCAAATTTTTTTTGCCCCATCCCCGCCCCATATCCCACAAACTTTAAAAAAAACCCGCCCCTATAGGGGCAGGGCGGGGCGGGGCGGGTCCCCACGGGGACGGGGAAAATTGCCATCCCTAACCACAAACACTCCAAAACAATGCCCTTAGGCTTCACATTCATCATTTCCTACAAATCTACCAAGATCCGCACCAAAACCCATGAAATGGTGTAGACATCCATTTTTGACCATGAATATGGTCATTAATGGTTGCCTTTGATTTAAGGTGAAATAGGATGTTAGAACCCTAAGTTGCCAGCTTTACCCTTATGAATATCTAGATAGAGGTCATTATCACATGTAGGTTTTTAGGTCAGATTGTGTCGGTTCTTTTTGCTTTTAGATTTTAGAGAGTCTAGGAGCATCCCTGTAAAATTTCATGGCATTCTGAGCCAGGCTTGATAGAAAATAAGGCCTTTTGTGACTTGAAGGGCAGTACTGTCCTTTGAATCACAAAAGCCCTGAATGACTGTCAATCTTGTCTTGAATGATCTTGAGGCTTTGACATAGATATTTGTAGCTAAGTTGATCAGTGGCAAAGTCTGTGAAGCCTTCTGGCTCATGTTTGGCTCTTACGGCCAAAAGGCCCTTTTAAGCCCAGATTAGGGTTTCGACCGGAAGTGACCGGGATTCGA